>OY829326.1:139423787-139811371 GCA_963691655.1 Toxonevra muliebris
AAACAGCAACAGCACCGTCATCAGGATCATCATCAACAATATCAGCAGCATCGTTATGTCAGCAACTTCGACTTCTTCAACTTTCATCAGAATGATGTTTTATTTATTTATGTATGTACTTATATAAATATATATATATGCATGTATATATGCGTATATGATTTTCTATCTCATTTGTATTTTCTGTTTTTTTTTTTTTATTTGTATTTTGTTCTGGAATTTTCAATTCGGTAAATTACTTTGAATTACTTTGCCCTGCAGCAAGACAGTGTACAAATTTAAACTTTAGTTGCAATAAAATTACAATCCTCAGATGGTGCAAGGAGTAATTATCAATTCCTTCATCTCTAATCTACGTAGATGCTCAATAAAAAATTTGGAATTAGTCTTTCATTATTCTTGTTCTATAGCCCAATGATGATAGCCAAAGTTAAGAGGCTCACTAGTTTGTGCTTCATAAGATTTGTAATTCAATCTTCGTGGTTGACTTTTATCACATTGAATCAGCTGTACGTTGACTCTCTTTTAGTCATGGCAAATAAGAATAATGCTCTTCTGCAAGCTAAGAATTCTATTCTTACTAAAGTGAAAACCCAAGGCTAGAGGGACTTAACACAAAATTTCATTAACAACGCAATATTTATTCATTTAGAAAATGTAACATAAGTAACAATTAATACGATCCTATTTGTTTTATCGTTGATTGTTAACTGAAAAAGTTAATTAATTAACATTGAAACATGTTAATTTAATTTGTAAAAAATTTTATGCATTTGATACATTTTAATTTTACAATAAAATTTTTATTTAAATTTGAAATATTCAACAAATATTTATTTTAAATTTTTGTCATAGTTGAATTAAATTGATCTAAATTCGCTTTTCTCACTAAAACTTAGGACGGTTCTATTCAAAACTGAATTTTAGTATAATGAAACTTTTTTCATCTCCAATCGGAGTCAACTGTACCTCGATAACAGACCTAATTGTAGTTTTTTTCCCCAATGAACGGGGAACAAAACCTTATTTTCATATTATAATAATTTTTTAAAAAGTTTCATGTCTTCAAATATTATATTTTTATTTATACTTAAGCATCTATAAATATTGTATTCTTATGCACGAAATTAATAAAATTCCGAGAAAATCTGAATACTTAAATTTTTCTAGTTTTAGTTCAAGAATTTGAATTTGTTAAATTAAGTTTTTTCTAAAGAATGAGACAACATTTTACGGAGTTGTTTTAACCCCTGGTTTGAGTTAAGTCAACTCTTTTCTATCTTGGTTCAAGAATTGTAAATGGTTAATTGACGTTCCTTAAGGGTTGAGGCAAGATATTGTGTAGTTGATTTAACTCTTATATCACAGTCCGAGAAGAAAAGCGGCCTAAAATTTATATAAGAGCAAAAGTGAAATAATTTAATAACTCAGCGCAAGAACGAGACAAGTAATACAGCATTAGAGTGAAAATGAAACGACTTAAAAGTAAGAGCAAAAATGGTTTACGAATTCTTTCAGAGCAAAAAACAGCATAGTGATTTATTCTTGTTTTGTTCTGAACATATTTCGTTTCACTTTTGCTCTAAACACATTTCGTTTTACTTTTGCTCTGAACATATTTCGTTTCGCTTTTGCTCTTAAGTAAAATTATTCCACTTTTTTTTTGAACGTACCTGTTAAACCACTTTTCCTCTCAGCCTCTCATATGTAAAAGTACTAGATTAGAAATGAGAGCTTTAGGCAGGTTTGGAAAATAACTACGAATTCGAGAAATATATAACAGGACGAGAGGAAAAGCGGGCTAAAATTTATGTAAGAGCAAAAGTGGAATAATTTAATATCTCAGTGCAAGAACGAGACAAACTTAGAGTGAAAATGAAACGACTTATGTTCAAGGAAGGTTTGGAAAATAACTTCGAATTCGAGAAATATATAACAGAACGAGAGGAAATGCGTGCTAAAATTTATGTAAAAGCAAAAGTGGAATAATTTAATATCACAGTGCAAGAACGAGACAAGCTTAGAGTGAAAATGAAACGACTTAAAAGTAAGAGAAAAAATGGTTCAACAATTTTTTCAGAGCAAAAACAGCACAGTGATTTATTTTGTTTTTGCTGTAAGCATATTTCGTTTCGCTTTTGCTCTTGAGCAAAATTATTCCACTTTTTTCTGAACGTAAAAGTTATACCACTTTTCTTCTCAGCCTCTCATATAGTCTAAGCTCAACTAACTTTTTTAAGTTTTGTTCAAGAATTTCGAGTGGTTAATTGAACTGTTTCGATGGTTGAATCAACATTTAAGGAGATGGAACAACTTTTCAATATCTTTTATTTTAAATATAAATATTGTCGAAGTTATTATGACTTCACAAAGTATAACTTTTTTATTGCAGTTAAATTTACTTTGGTGGAATTGGGATCACTCTTTTCGGGTTGGACTAAAAACCAACCATTAACTAAAAGAGATAATATAGCCATGAAATTGTAACATTTACTCCGCGGTTCTTTGAGTGTACATATACAGATGCATAAAAAACTATGAACAATTTTACATAACTAGATAACTGAAAATAAAACAAAAAAAAAATATTTTAATTATTAGTGAAAACTGTAGAAACTAGTGCATTTTGCTAAAATTTAAACGGATTAAAATGAATTCTAGTGAACTTAAATAAGCTTAACTACAAACCAAATAAAATTAATTTTCTTTAGTTTTTGTTATTTAAAAAATTCAGTACAAAAATATTTGTTATAACATTACATAACAACCACGAGCTTTTTTAAAACATTGCTGCAGATACTGAGATATTTTTTGTGTACAATTTGAAGCATTCCGTTGACTGTATTGCGCTATGTCTTGATTTGCACTATTTACACGTACTTGTGTATATGTGAATGAATAAGAGAGTATGTGTGTGAAAGTGGATAATGAACACACATACGAACTGACAACTTTGCGCATACATACATACAAATGTAGACGCATACATACATACATATGTAGACGCATACAAACATACATATATATCTACAACCTCAACAACACCAAAACAAATACAAAATGCAAATTAATTTCCCCGAGTTTTATCGACAATTTCCCTACAATACTGAAGGCAATGTGAATATACATATGTAGTTGTTATTCACACACAAACACACACATTCACTTGTATATCCTTCCCATCGTACCCTTTGACCCTGTTGATTTTGTTGCTATCGTTGTTGGTGTGCTGGTGTTGCCATAGTTGTTGCAGCAACATTGCTGCTTCAATATTATAAATGAACTGCAAGTCAAGTTAATATTTTGTTACGATTTGCTGTTACGAATTTTATTTTATGTTGTTTTATTTTTACTCATTTTTTTTTTTTTTTTTTTTGTTTGCCTCCAAGGAGCACTGTTGCAAATTGACGAACAAAACAAAAAATGGAAAGAGATCCTAGTTGATATCCACGAATAGCTAGCCTTATAGTGGGTGGCGATGATACATGGTCAGAGAAAGTAGTTTCTGTTACTTACCTCTTTTTTTCTGATGAAGTATGCATTATACATATATCCATCTATCTGTGTGAGTAGCTTTATGTGTGTGTGTGTATGTATCTGTACGTTAGGGTTGCCCCGTAGATTTATTACATTATTATGGCAATACTTAAAATCGATAAAACTCATATTGATGATTGCTAGAGGGCACACACATACATACGTAGGTATTTGCGATGTACAATACACAACAACAACAAACCAGTAAAATTAAAAGCGATTGGTGTGGGGCGTAACTGACAGTTATATTGTATTGGTGCGTGTGTGTGTGATTTACTTATGTTTTTTTTCTTGCTATTTCTTTGTAAAATCTCAAAATAACTGTTAGCTTTTTAAGACGTTTACTTTTTAATTACTTTAAATGCAAAAGAGTAAGTAATAAAAAATGATTTCACAAAAACAGAGTGAGGTGATTTAAATGGGTGGGTTTGAGTAAGAAACTATGTTTTAATATTGTATAGTAAATGCAAAGGAATAGAAAATGAAATATAGAAAGAGAAAAAGTGTGGATATGAGTTATAAACTAAAAAAAAACAGGACAATTTTCATATAGCGTAAAATCTTCTATACAGGGTGACAATCGTAAAAAGACGCACACATTTCAGCAGTTATTTTCAAAAGGACGTACTTCCATTAAGTACAACTAAGTGTTAACATTGCTGAATATATAAGCATTCATTTGAACCCCACCTCATTCAATATAACCTCCTTTAGCCTGCACACATGCCTTCAATCGATCCGGAAATTGTAGGACTGTTCGCCGCAGGACTTTCTGATCAATTTCAGTCCAGGCTTTCTCTAATGAATTTGTCAGCGACTCCAGATTGTGGTGTTGAGATGCACAAGCCTTACTCTCTAAAATACTCCAAATAGAGTAGTCCATTGCATTCAAGTCTGGGGAGTATGGTGGCCATTCTTGAGATGTTATGAATCCAGCAAAATTTTCTTTTATCCATGTTTGCGTTAATTTTGCCATGTGGGAAGGTGCAGAATCTTGCTGGAAAGTCCAGTTTTCATTTCAAAATGTATCTTGGGACCAGGGAAGAACATGTTCATTTAAAATGCTCCGATAAACAACCTGGTCAATTTTAACACCCTCTTCAACGAATATTAGAGGGGTTCTGGCATTAGCGGAAACTCCAGTCCATACCATAACGGAAGCTGGCTTTTGAACTCGGCCAACAGTCCAATTTTGTTGCGATGATGATGTTAGCCACATTCGGTTATTTTGCGCATTGAAATGTTGTTCAACCGTGAAAATTTTTTCATCTGTAAACAAGATATTTTCAACATTTTTTAACACGGAGGAGCGTAGCAACGCCTTGATCTTTATCAGATCTTGAGCTTTTCGGAGCTTGTACGGCTTAAGATTAAGCTTTGATTTTGCAATGATTCTCACTGTTTCACGGTTTACTCCCACTTCCTTAGCGATTTTTCTCATTGAGCGCCTTGGATTTCGCTTGATTCGTTTACGAATTTTTTCTGTTAAACCAGTAGTGGCAACTGTTGAAAATTTTACCGTGCGACTTGACAAATTTAAAGCCTTTGCAATTTGACGGCTACTATAATTTGCCAAATGAAATTTCACAATTTCACGACGAATATTTTCCTTGTCCATTTTTATGGAAATTTCAAAATGTAATAACAAAAATTCAAATGAAATTAAAAGCAAAGCCAATGATGAATGAATTTGCTTTTTAAATTAAAGTAACGGTAAATGGCAAAGCTTGCTGCAGTGTATTAAACTTGCGTCACTTTACAATTGTCACCCTGTATATATAAAATAGAGCTCTGTTAAATGTTTAGTCCTAATAGGTTTGTATATTTCGCAACGGATTGTCATGAAATTTAGTATGTAATTGTTTTGGACATTTGTCGAGTTAAGTCGATATTTATTTTAAGTTAACTTCAAATAGTTTCTTTAATATAGACCATTATTTGGACCAAAGTCAGCTTTTTCATAAAATTTAGCTACTTAATGCAAAATTCTGCTTAAACTATAAGAGGTACATAAAAATTTTGTATTTAAAGATTATAGATCTTATCGTTTGCTAAAATAAATTCAGTGGTGGCATATATCTAAAGTTAATAGTTTACCTGTAAAATGCATTTTTATATTAAAAATTTGTTCCCCTGGTTTTTGTAAATATTTATGTTTTTCCTAGAATCAAAACCAAAGAGTTTTTTACTTCGCTTGCTGTGATCTCCACCACACAAACACAAAGCAGAAAAGAATGCGTAAGGGCTTTGCATTTGAAATTCTTTTTCATTTGCATGAATGTAACAACATATTAATAATTTGATCACAGTATTTCATAGTGGTTTGTGGATGAGTTGGTTAGAAGGGAAGGTAAAGTAGTGGGTGCAGGAAAGAGTTGTGGATTGAAGCGGGACCAAATAAATTTTTTTTTTCAATATATTTTTTTTTTATCGGTGTGGTGGAAAAAAAATAAATATGCAACAAAAAACAAATACCGACAAAGGTGAATATAAAACATGCAAACACACAAAAGGCATTATTACAATATATATTACTAATGTGATAACGTTATTTTCTAAAGGTTTGTGGCTTAGTGAGTTAAAAAGGAGAGTAAAGTTGTGGTTGTGCAAAGAAATTGTGAGTTTTTTGGTGTCATGAGTTCGAATCCCACTACGGGTGAACCAACCAAGTGATTCTCTTTTTTATACAAATAATTAATTTTTTTATACTATGTATTATATAAAACTGTAACTTGATTTCATGGACATTTGCCCATCTATAACTCAGATAATTTTCGGGTATATCTCCACAATAAGAGATTTAGTACAAGGATGTTAATTGGTAATGTAATGGCGCATGGACATGGGGACATGGCATCTCCTATATAATCTGAGTTTTAGCTATGGAATATCTCAGTATTCATTTGTGGCACGTATCTAAAAAACGTTATTTGTCAATGGCATTCTATGAAAAAATATGGATAGGCGTGGCCTTTTCCGTTCAACTCTAATGCTTTTATATAAATTTCTTAGAAACTATTTTTAGTTCAGTACTAAGATTTGGAATGATAATATGATTTGTCAATGGAATTTTGTGGGTAAAGTATGGGTAGACTTGAGTTAGTGACCATTCCCCCTCGATTTTTAAGGTATATTTACCAAATTATTTGTGGTTAGAGAGCTTTGATTGCCAATGGAAAATGCCAGAAATAAAATGAATGGAATAAATAAAATATGCGTGACACCTCCCATGCAAAGAAAGAAAATGTTTGAAACTGTATTCCTGAGAAACCATTGCAAAGAACACACTGGCAGTTCGTGTGTAAAGGCGGATGTTTAGTAGTAGTTGTTGCGAAGAATGTGGAAGTGTTTTGGCATACAAAGGAACTGCTTCAATAGGTATATATGTATCTCTGCCTTATTTTGCTAAGGCCCTAACATCAGTTTTTCAGTATAGAGTTTTCGATGACTTATGATAAAAAATGTGCCCTGTACCGAACAATTTAGAAACCTACACTGAAAACTTGCAATCTTTTAGTTTAAATTACAAATTTTCGAAACTGTACTCCAAATACAAAAATGTTTTTCGCTTCTCCTGTAAAATTTGAGAAATGCGTGTTAGGACTTTAGCAAATTAAGGCAGCGACATGGGGAACCATAATAAGGCCAGCCAAAAAAATTTAGTTGTAAAGGATGTATGAAGATAGTTATTAGAGAGACATAGTAAGAATGATGGTGAAGGTTTGTATGTTGTATATGGAACTACTCATGTAAATGATATGAATGATTAGTGCAATGATTCGATTTTGATCGGAGACTGGCACGCTCATATAGATATATCTGTTGCAAAAGTTTTAGTTGTTGTAATTTTTGCATTACCCCTACTTTGCCAGATCCGGACAACGAAGCTGAAATAAAAATGAAATAAATCTTTATTGAAGAAAATAAATAAACGGAGAAAAATACAAATGAATTATTTGGTAAAAGGTTCACTTTTTTCAACGCTATAGCTTAGATTTTCTCTATCATGTCTATAGAGGCTATATTAGCCCAAACTACATGGTTTTGGAGCTTCTGCCTCTTGCTCAAGTGACTTTTCAGCTAAAATTTCTACAATAACAACAAACGAAATTATGCATGGCAATAGCTGAAAGATTATTGCTTAAAGAATTCTAATTTATATAATCGATAAAATTTGAAATTTCAATTATTTATCAAATCGTGCACAACTGAAACTGTCCTGAATCAATTGACAAATGTACTACAGGACACTCTAGAAGCAAAAGAAATAGCTTTATGTGCGTTTCTAGTTATCGAAGGGGCTTTCGATAAAACCATGCATGAATCAATAAAAGAAGCTATCAGCCGCTGAGGGGTTAATAATACCTTGGCATGTTGGATGGGAACCATGCTAAAGAGCAAAGCAGTCGAGATACCGATGAGTACAGGCTCTCTAATAGCAAATACAACAAAAAGCTGCCCACAAGGTGCGCTTACGTTCCCGCTAATGTAGAGTATTGTCATAGACGAACTTTTGGAGGAATTAACAAATACTGGACTTATGGTCCAGGGTTATGCCGACGATGGAGTAATAATATGTAAAGGTAAATTTATGTGATTTAATTCAATTGTGACTAAATGTCACGAAAATATGGTGCTTAAAAGTGCTTAAAGGACTAAATATTAATCCAACAAAAACTACAATTGAACCATTTAAAAGGAAACATAAACTTAACAACTTGAAGACCATTCGTGTGGATGGTACAGAGGTGAAACTACATACAGAAGTAAAATTTCTAGAAATTACTTCCGACCAGAAATTACTCTGGTGGAAAAGACATGTTAACAATATAACAAAGAAGGCTTCAATAGCACCTGTAGATCCATTGCTGGGAAAAGTTGGGAACTTACAATAAAAATTCTAAGATGGATATTAGGGTGGCCCTTATATTTCAACTTTCTAAAATTTTAGCTCCCACACCCCTATCTTGTTTCAATCAATAAAAAAAACAATCTGTGAGGCCGCCCTCATCGACCATGAAGTTGTACATTGTCGCCCGGAAAGTCATTTTTTCAGATAAATCAATTTTTTGTTCTTGGATTTCTTAAACAACACTTTTCCATGAAGAAACAACACCGAGATGATTAGCCAGAATTGTTAGAGTTGACAATGATTTATGCATTCAAGATATACCTTTCTCAAGACTAGTTTCAGTTCCTTATAAAGAGAAGAACTCTTAAAACTCACCAGATGGAATTAAAGCACCTTATCATTACTTTTTGTTCATGCGTTAATTGATAAATTATCAGGATATTGATCGAGAAAGCAGAAAGGTGCTGCGGACAAATTTGTCACCCACCCCGAGTACTTAACTCCCCAAACTGTGACTATATCATTATTTGATGAAAATTTTCCAACAACGGTTAAGACAAATAAAGCTTAAAAAAAACTTTTCTTTGTGAAATTTTCTATCAGCACCGATTTCTTCAACAAAGAACTTTCAACATGGAAAGATGGTTACACAAATCGTTACCGAAGACCGAAAGAAATACCCAACTGCTACTAAAATCTCTCATATAGTGCGGTTACACGACTGAATTTCGTTGAAATTTTGAATTTTAAATTGAGGTGGACACAAGATAAAAAGGAAGAATTTTTGAATGCTATAATTATACATATTATCTCTGCGGCTTTGTTGTTGTTTTCATATACAATTATCGCTACAAGTTATACATAACTAGAAGGAAGTGGTGAATAAAACGCAGCTATTATATCAAATGACTTTATCTTCAAATTAAAGGTCACTCTCAAAACGATATATATTTCTATAAATTATTTAAAAATTCGCATCAGTTTATAACCAAAACTATCTTAACTCTAGTTATGCTGTTTTTCATTTTTGCCTCAGAAATATTGCAAGAGCAGCTGTTATGAAGACGAAATGCAAAATGTCTAAAAACTATATATCATATTTCCCCTGTTTTTACAACCATTTGTTTGAGGGTTGCTGAGTTACTTTAGGCATTTCAAGTTAATTTCTTTGAAATTCTTGTGAAATTCACAATTGATTCTACAGACATTATTCTTGCAATTAAAAATACGTTTCTCTTATAGAAGTTGTGGGCGATTATATTTCTCATATTGTTTCAGAAATGGTAAAAATTTTCTTTTAAAAAATTGATTCAGAAGGTTTTCACACAATTTCCTGGATGTATCCAAATAAATTTCTCTAATAAGAAACAAGAAAATGGTTAAGATAGGGAAGACTATATCGCTTTTGAACGGCGCTTGAGGGTCGCCTAGAAGTTGCCCGATGGAGCTGAAGTTTTTTCTTGATTGGAACCAGATTAGTGCAAGGGAGTAGCAATATTTCTACTTTTGAAAAAGACCTATAGCTAAGGTGGCCCTAATGGATATATACGGTAATTGTACGACTAATGATGGCATATGGAGCGGTTGTCTGGTCAAATAGAACAAAGCGGCAAACAGCTGTCAATGAGTTGAATAAACTTCAAAGATTATCATGTGTTTGCATAACTGGGGCTATGAGAACGTGTTCAACAGTGTTCTTAGAACCCCTTTCATAAATAACACTTCTTCACATCTATATTCAGATGCAGACGAAAAATACAATTTACAGAATATCTGGAGTATATTTCGGGTCAACCCATTGCCTAAATCGGAAGAAGTTTGATATTCTTACGAAAAAATTTCCAGAAATTTCAATACCGAGAGCATGATTTGGTTTGCTTGAAACCTACAATATAAACTAACAAATGATTGCCTGGTATACAGACGGGTCTCTTATTGACAGAGGAGCAGAAGCGGGTGTAAATGGGCCAAGGATAAAATACTTTGAGCTCACGAATAAATGCACCAGTATCTTTTAGGCAGAAATATACGATATAGACAGGTTCCTTCAACCTCAAGCGAAACTATCGGAGCCACAACATTGCAATTCTAACTGACAGCCAAACGGATATCAAGGCACTCAAATCCTATCGGGTAAACTCTAAACTGGTTAGGGAGAGTATTGAAAAACTTAATACGCTTGGCTTGCAGAACAAAGTCTAGATACTTTCGATTCTAGGCCATGTAGGAATAGAAAGTAATGAGATGGTAGATGAGCTAGCAAAAAAGGGGACAGAAACCCTAACCCTTTTGTGGAATAGGAAAAAAGTCTCTTACTATGATATTACAGAAAGAAGAAGAACAACTGCCAACATCATACGGGGATAATCTACCGGGAATGGAACAATCAAAAACTCTTTTAAAAGCATATAAACTAGCAAGATTTAAGGAATGCATGGATTTATACAAAAAGAATCTGAAAATTGTAGCAGATATTTTGAGCACTGCAGGCTGAACTATCACCTGAAAAGCTTGAGAATATGCAATAATGAGTAATTGAGTTGATTTTGTGAGGAGGATACCGAAACTCCAGAACGCATTCTAGTACAATGTCCTATGCTAATGCAAAGCAGGAAAATGTACTTGAGAAATTATTAAGTACCATGCTGAAAAACTTAAAAATAAGCTTCATGCTAAGATTCATAACGGTTAAAGGGCTTATAGAAATACTATAACCCTTTAAGGATTATAGGGCTCATAGGAATACTATACTATTATTATACTATAATCTTTGAAGGAACAACTATAGTTTTTTAGGACGCGAGGCACATCCCCTAACATAATAATAATAATAATAAATAAGCTACTAATCAAATATTGGTAGCTTATATAGGATATTGAAAGATTAAGAACTATCACTAAGATCACTGATGAGGAATTGTGGCGGATTCCGAAACGGCCGTCTGATTTGCCCGTCTCTATATACACTGTTGTTGTGATGACTACATTTGTTCATTAACCTGTTTATATATAAAATCAAATAATAATAATAATCAAATGGTGCCATCCCTTATCCAGCTGTCAGTTGCGCTTTCCATTTTTGTTGGCTTGAAATAAACTCCCAATAATTTAACTACACTTTAGGCACTCTGTTTGGATAAGAACTGGTTTATTATCGTGTCATGTTCTTTCTGATCCAATAGAGTTTCCGCCTCTAACTCAGGTGACTCTTCTGCGGGAATTTCTGCAACAGTAACAATCAAAATTGTGCATAGTAATAACTGAAAAGTTATAATTTAAAGAATAGCGATTTGAAGTTATCACCGATAGCATTTGAAATTTCAGTTATTTACTTACAGTAAGTGGAAATTTTAACATTTTGTGAAGTTTATTCAATTAGAAATTAATTCATACTGAATTTATACACAAGGGTATGGGATTTATATAGTTGAAGCGAATATGAAATTTGATAAAGAAATCTCTAATTCATGGACAAGTTACTTTTCTTGATTTTGGTTATAAAATAATGCATGCAAGTTTTATTGTTTTTATGTGCTACTTAAACTTTTTGAAATATACAATGTACATATGTATATTATAAATATATGATGTCATAAAATTTAATATACAGTAATGCCTAATTAATTGATCTCGCTTAATTGCGTTTAATGTTTAATTGTGTCTAGAATTTTACGTTTTTATTTCTCGGATTTTGGAACCATTGCCATTTCGATTCCTCACTAGTCAGAAACTGTCAGGTGTGCAATTACTAGTATGTTGATATTTTTCCAACATTTGGCATTCAATTCAAATACAATAGCAATGGTGCAGAAGTAATGTAGAAACATCTACAGTGGTATTAATGGAGTAATTAGCTACGTCTAAATTGACTGCTTTCTATTCAAAAATCAACTTTTTTCAAACATTTTTCAGTTTCATAGGTTATGTTTTTCTTGTTTTCAAAATGTTGAAATCATTTTTGACTTGCAGTTTTTTACTTAATATATTCCCTTTTCTTAGAAATAAATTATTCAAAAGCTTATTGCATTATTATTGTTCAATTCACAAGAACAGGTTCAAATTATAACACAATGTTATAAAGATTTTATTTATGCTAATTAATAATGATTAAATAATATTACGCAACACATCTAAGTGAATTAAACAGTATAAAAATATGTACGTACATATGCATATAAATAGATATGGGGCGTTCCATGCCATATTTTTTTATTAATTACTAATTAACTAAACATATGGAACAATTCAAAAATTATTTTTTAAAGGCAATGTAGCTCACGCAGTATGAACACACGGATTATTTTCATTATGTTTTGAATTGTTTGTTTAACAATTAAGGCCCAACCATGCTCAACTAAAGCGAGCATATGCCAGCATGTGTCAACTACGCTATGCACACGTAAACTTTTCAATCAATTTCCCTCTGTTCGTTAACTTAAAAAACATGAAAAAAAGCGATGCGAAGCCTACATTCCATATGTAAGTAGGGCTACCATCTATTTTAATCAAATAAATGCATTTTGATGTATTTTGTTTCCATAAAATAAAAAAGCATATCTATTCAAAGGGCATAGCCAGGCTTCCCCATGTCAAAAATGCCCTCAAACCGAATCAAATTTCGCATAGACCCATTTGAAGTACTTAATTTAAGAATGATTTGGCTAAATTTTTATACCGTTGTCTGTAGTTTTTAATGAGTAATGGCGGATTTTGTAAATTTCATATTTCGCATTTTTTAGCCCAACTATTCATAGGAAAATTCTGAAAAAATTCACAGTGATTTTTTAGATTTTTTTCGCGAATTTTCAAACGCGAAATTCGCGAAACTTTTTACATGCGATTTTTTATACTAAAAATAGGTTTACTACTCTGATTTTTCTTATGTAAATAAGTCTATTCTGAATACTTATACTTCAATTTTTTCAGATTTTTGCATGGTGTGGACGGGGGTCAAAAAAATTAAAAACCGAAATTGACATTTCATATGAAATGCCATAAGAACATGAAAAAAATTAATTAAAACTATTAACTATCAATTATCTGCTATTTTCGCAGAATTTTTTTGAAAATTGCATTTGCACAAATTTTTTTTATGAAAACTCAAAAATTTTCAAATAAATATTTGTAAGATTTTCAGAATGGTTACGTTCAGAAAACAACCTCTGCTCAGCAACATGTTTAGCTGAAGTACCAGAAAAATAATAAGCTCAATGAAATGACGACTGCTCAATATAATTTTTGCTGATCATAAAGTGATCAATTTGCGTTCATAAAACACACAGGCTGCATTGGCGGAGCAGAGGCATCTTCTGAACGTGACAAATATAAAAAAAAAAAAGAAACAATAGATTTTCAGAATTTTCTCTTATTTCAGTTTCGAAATAATTAGAATAAAATACATAAATCATAACTTTTTGTTGTTATATTGTAAAATTCGCAAAAATACATAAAAAAAAACTTGCTTAAACTTTGGGTTTCTTTATTATTCATGTTTATTTATTAACCCTCGAGGTTTGAAGTAAATCGGAGGCATAGAGAGTAAATTGTGGTTGACCTAGCGTGAAACGCCCTAAATACAGAAGTATTTCATTTCATATCAAAATGCAATTTTTAATTCGCATAGAAAAAGATGTTTTTCTTGTTTTCGTTGTTTTTAAGTGCTACACAAACTTTCCGATATCTTCCAATCACATCAAACCGTTTTCGATTTCACACAAGTCAGAAATTTTGCAGTAAACAGAACTTTATTTTTTCGAAAGAAATGTAATTTAACATGATAGCTTGTAAATTACAAAATTTTTTCTAATGCATTTTGGTTTTACTTTGTGAAGATTAATTTTTTAATAATATTAATTTGAAAAAAAGTTCTCTTTTATAAAATTTTCATTGTTTACATATATATAATGGAGTATGAATGTATAAACTCGTAATTTGGACATTTATTGTGAAAAAGTGATTATAAATTTATTCTTTAAAGTATTGTCCATCGTTAGCCACAACCTTTTCCCATCTTTCTGGTAGCATACGGACTCCGCGTCGAAAGAACTCCTCATCTTTTGAGGCTATCCACGAATCGACCCATTTTTTGAGTTCTTTGAAAGAACGGAAGTGCTGTTCAGCCAGGCCATGTGTCATCGATCGGAACAAGTGGTAATCAGAAGGAGCAATGTCTGGAGAATACGGCGGGTGGGGTAGCACTTCCCATTTCAGCGTTTCCAAGTATGTTTTTACTTGCCTTGCAACAGGCGGCCGAGCATTGTCGTGTTGAAGAATAACTTCGTCGTGTCTATTCACATATTCTGGCCTCTTATCCTTTAATGCTCGGCTCAAACGCATGAATTGTAGTCGGTAATGGTCGCCAGTGATCGTTTCATTTGGTTTCAACAGCTCATAATACACGACACCTTTCATATCCCACCAAATACACAGCATGAGCTTGAATCCATGGATGATCGGCTTTGCCGTTGATGTTGATGCACGTCCAGGCGGTCCCCATGATTTTTTACGCTTTGGGTTATCGTAACGTATCCACTTTTCATCGCCAGTCACAATACGATGCAGAAAACCCTTTCTTTTCTGTCGTTCAATCAGCAGTTCACATGTGGAGAATCGTCGTTCGACGTCTCTCGGCTTCAATTCGTACGGCACCCAATTTCCTTGCTTTTGAATCATTCCCAATGGTTTAAATCGTTTAGAAATGGTTGATTGATCAACTCCTAAAGATTCTGCAAGTTCTTGTTGCGTTTGACCTGAATCTTCTTCGAATAATGCCTTCAATTCTTCATCTTCGAACTTTTTCGGGCCGCCTGAACGTTTCCTGTCTTCAACATCAAAATCACCACTTTTGAAACGGGCATACCACGTCTATAGCACAGTCAGGATAAGCTTCCGTGGGTAAACGATGTGCTTCAGTTGCGTTTTTCTTCAAATGGAAGAAGCAAATTAAAACTTCCCGCACATGTTGTTTTGTTGGCATGAAATTCGACATTTTCAGCTATAGTTCTACTTTTGTAAAATTATGAAAATTATTTGACAGATCAATTCTTATAGTATTTTTGGCGCTCTTCGAGATAGAATAGCTGTCAATGTCAAAAAAATGGCGCGTATGATAGATATGAAATTAGTCACAATTACGAGTTTATACATTCATTTTCCCACTATATATAAAAGAATCGTAATTGTCCTTGAATATGTTGTCAAAAAGGAACTATTTAATTGTAAACCATGGCGAAACTATAACAAGTGATAACAGCGTCAACTCTTACTTCTTCTTTTCAAACTTTTTTTTTTTATATGAAGATAATCTTAATTGTCAAAATCTTTGTTTTGAACTGATGCTGTAAGATTAACTGCTTCAGTACTGATCACTGGCCAATTGGCGTTCATGCGTCTAAAAGGGGGATCCCCTTCAACGACCATTGTCGCAACTGTAACGAAAGCAATGAGAAAGAAACCGTCGAACATTTGCTCTGACTTACTCTGTAAATGTCGTCTATTGCAAAAACCAGATTCTGCTTTCGACGACGTGAATGATTTTTCCACAGTAGACTTCAATAAACTCATCATATTCCCAAACCAGACAAAATGGATTTAACCTCGGTGGCTAATCCACACCCGATATAAAACATCCGTTATGTCAGAGTTTTGTGTGTATCCAAATGGCACTGATGCGCTAATTGGATCGAACCAAAAAGTGTTTAGCACTCGGTCAATACCTTAATCAACCAACCAAGCAACCAAGCAACAATATCATATCCTTTTTCTAACAGCCAAGCGACTTTTTCTGCACTTTCTTCCAGAAGTTTTCTTCGAAATTGATGAACAAGTGTTTTGAAAGTCTCCAGCGCTTGTCTATCAATAATAAAAATACACTTTGTTGGGTACCTGGCCACTGTGATATTGCTAGTAATAAGATTGTTGATAAATTGGCTGGAAAAGATTCATCAACTATGTAGCCCCGATTCTTTCTGCGCATTCGGCTGGATCCCTTCGAAATCCATCGTTGAGGAATGGGCCAAAAAGAATTGGCTAGAAATTTACAGAAAGAAATTTCTTCTGGTTAATGATGAAAATTCTTCTTCCATTAGAGATGCGCTGACGTTTGTCAGCTCAGCTCAGCTGGGCGGCTTTTATCTTGAATTGAGGACTACCACAAAAGTTTGAGCAGCACTTAAAAATAAAACCGTAAACAAATTCGTATGCGTTTTTTTTTAATAAACCAAAACAAGAAAAATAACTTTTTCGTGTACTGAAAATTTCATAAATTAAAATTTTATATCTGCTTCATCTATATATACCTCATAGCTGTATAAACTAATTCAGTTCGATTTGAATCACAATTGAATAAACACTACAAAATGTTAAAATTTACATTAAGCGTAAGTAAATAACTGAATTTAAAATTTTATCGCTGATATTAATTGGAATTTTCCATACTATAATTTTTCAGCTATTGCTATGCACAATTTTGGTTGTTGCTTTTGCAGAAGATGCTGCTAAAAAGTCACCTGAATTAGTGGCAGAAGCTCAAACTTTTCCATTAGAACCAACAGTCCTGGTAAAGGATACAGCTGAACAAAAGTCGGCTGCTTCGGAAATACCACGAGCCAGCTTAAAATCGATAATTGGCTGATAAAAATCGATAATGCTCCAATTTAAAGTGATCACAAAATTATTAGTCAATTCTTAATTTCAACTGAGTTTTCTCGAATTATTAATTTGAATTTCGAGAAAATTAAATAAGATTTGGTTTTCTTTTATGAATAAAGTTTGACCTTTGAAAACAAAAATCGTCTATATTTTTTATAACAAAAAGATTTACAATAAAATGTTACACTCCTACAAAGTTGACCATAAATTCTTAACAGCAAAACGATAAAATCAAACAATAAATTTTTTGTTTAAGTGTATCATTCATATAAACAACGCTCAAAATTACGATAAACTTTTTAAATGAAACGTAATTGGAATGCAAATAAAAAACTGAAGAAAAATTGCTGAAATGAATTTTGTCATTTTACTTTACAACATTTTTTTAAATGAATCCGATTATTAAAAGTATCAATTTGGTGCCGAAGTATGTGTATGTATGTGATTGAGGAGGAGGGAGGGGCGTATGACTGATAAGTGAATAAAAAGAAATACAGTTGCTACCACTTACTCCACTTACGCTGATGTTGCAAATAAAGGGATTTTCTTCATTTCCTTACATCGCGATTCAATTTTGCTCTTCTTTTTTTTATTTTTTTTTTTTATTTACTCTTAGCTGAAAATGTTGACAACAATGGCACATCGCTCAAGTCAAAAGCTTTTAAAACGGAAATAAACAATAAAAAAAAATTGGTGCTGCACACAGTTAAATCAAAAAAACAAAAATAAATGCGAAAAGGTAAAAGGGAGAGAAATTGTGAATAAGTGGACGACATTGAAGTAGAAGTGTGTGTGTGTGTGTGTGAGTACATTGTATAAATTTGTCTGTGCGAGTGTGTGTGAAGAGTTGTAAAGTGTAATGGGAATTTTGTTGAGGTTTTTCTTTTGCACCGACAGCAATCATATTTATTTGTTTACTTATTTTCTTTTAAATGCTCTCTGAAAGGACAACAACATCAACAGCAACAAATAAAGCAACGAACCAAGTATAACAAATAAGAAACTACTAGTAACAAAAACAACAACAAAAAATAACAAATTGCTAACGTTTGCTAAAACACTAAATAAAACTAGTTGGAGCGGAAAATTTGGTAATTTTTTTATAAAAACACTTTGTTGTTTTTTGAATGGTAAGTGAGTATAGAAGTTATTAATTTCTGATCGTTTTGAAATTTGTTGTGATCGGTTGGATATTTCCTTTGATTTTGTTTCCTTTTTTGAAGATTTTACTTGAATGGGAAGAAGGCGTGCTTGTTGCCCGACGTTAATATTTGCAGCTGCTTGTTGAAAAACTGCTTCAATAAATTTTCCTGAATTTGATTTAATGTATTTCGGTATATCTTTTGAATTTTTTCCCCATAAATTAATCATTAAGTATATAAGTATATGTAAGTAGAAAATTACAAATGGCTGAAATTCGCTTTCGGTATCAGACAGACACTTGATTCTTCCTTATAATGCGTGAAAATATTCTTGGATTTTTTCTTTTTGTTTATGTAAGGAGTGAGGTCGAAAAAATCTTAACATACAGTCACTCACAAAACTGTCGTTGCATAAGAAAAATGCATTTATATTGGAAAAACTAAACGATTTATCAATTCTTTTTTTTTATAATAATTTGGTACATATCTTAGGAACTAATAACAAACATAAATTAATTCATTTTCAAAACAAAACTTTAACACTAGAAAGACTGGCGTTGCCTGCATACCTACTTAGTCTATCAGCGGTCAATTGACCGCATAACATGTTTCTAACAAAATCGTTTAATTAAACAGATTCCAGGACTAGAACAACACAAAGAAATATACATTAATATGTTTTATGTATATAAGTACAAGATTTTTATTTTAATGTTATTAAGAATTTCTATTCGATGTTTTATTTTCAGTATTAAATTCCGTTCTATTTGAAGCCACGTTTGTTCTACTGGTTCCTGGTCTGCTGGAGGCATAGGCTTTAGACAGTTGTTCAGCCACCTGAAGAATAAAAGGTCGTCCAGATATCTTTGATTTATACATGTTTTATAAATACATGTGAATTGGATAGGCAAAACACATGTACTGGCCATCGTCGTGCCATCGCTCAAACGCTGTGTATGACACATTGTATATGTGTTGACACATTTGGTCAACACTGTCAACACCACATTTTGTATGGTTATAAAATAAAACCGGTCTGGCTTCCTTTTTCCGCTTTTTGATCAACTGTCCTGCTGCTGTGCTACTCAAAATTAAAACATTCTTTTATGTCTTTCCCTAATATAATTTTACGGTAATATTATCAGTTTTGTATAGAGTGGTGACGGAGGCAGTTCTTTTCTACTTCCACTTTGTATTCCACAATGCTAGCTCTCCTAGTTTTCAATTTTTTTGGCTAGCGATAAAGATGGAAAAAGCAGTCTTCGTAACATTTCTACATATGTATGTCCAAGTATGGTTGCAAAATTTTTAATATAATTTTTTCCCCTAAACTCTGTTCTTGATCATCTTTTCCTTTGCATCCGTAGCTACTCAATATTTGACTCTATATTTGAATAGTTTATTACCGATAAACTGAGTAAAAGGTACCGAGAGCTGTAGCATGCAAAGAAATTATTTAAAAATTTTTCCCATATTTCAGAAGCTAAGCAAAATTTATCTGATTGTTTTCGTAGCTGCCTTGTCTGTTTGCCATCACATATTTCACTTAGAAAAATCGTACAAATACATGTAAATTTTTTTATTGTAAACATACTGTATATAAATTTTATATGTAGCGGTCAATTGACCTCTTATGGTCTTATTAGAGCAAAAGGTAATATAAAGAAAACAGCATAGTAGCCTATATATAGTAACAATTTTTAGCTTAATAAAAACTAGTAAAAGTCAGGAAAAACCAAATTCATATCTCAAATAGTATCAGAGATACCATTGATCAAATATTAAAAACCGACAATTAACCGCTCTCAGTCTTTCTAGTGTTAAGGAATTCAAAAAAATATAAAATAATGTGATATTTAAGCTCACAAAATTAAGTATACAGTTCGTAAGAAATCAATTTATTATTAAAAAATTATACATTTTAAAATTTTAACTAGCAGTAGGTCCACCTTCTGCATCTATAATCGCTTGTAAATGACGAGGCATGGAATCAACCAGTTTCTTAGTGAAGGATGGTGGTATTTCATTCCATACCCTTGTTATCTCTTTTTTCAAGTTATCCTTTGGTTCACATTTTTTAATTTATATTTCACTTCCCCCCCACAAAAATGCTCAATAGGGTTTACATCTGGAGATTGGGGTGGCGTTTTTAGTTGTTTTCGAGCACTGTACAACAACCACTCTTTTACAATGTGAGCAGTGTGCTTAGGGTCTTATTGTCTTATTGGAAGCAAAACACTGCTGGCAGCTTAAGTTTTTGAGTACTTTGATGCATATTCTTTTTTTACCAAAAGAAGAAACAGGGATCATTTAAAAGAACCAACACTTTTTGGTGAAACCATTAACTTCTCAAAAGAAGTAAAATATCTGGGTTTGATTCTCGATAAAAAACTAACATGGAACTCACATCTAGATAGGGCCCTAGATAAACCCAGCAAAGCCATTTGGACCAGCAAAAGTCTAGTAGGCAAGAACTGAGGACTTAGTCCTAAGCTCTCAATCTGGCTATATACAGCCATAGCCAGACTAATAATCACCTATGCTGCACCAATATGGTGGAGTAAGGCAAAACAAGAAACAGCGCGGGCCAAGCTCAACAAACTTCAAAGACTAGCTAGCGTCTGTATCACAGGAGCAATGCAAACAACGCCCTCCGCGGCATTGAATACATTGCTAAACCTACCCCCGCTACACTTATTCTTAAAGAAAGAAGCTCTACAGTTCACCTGTAAGCTCATCTCGGAATCAGAAGGAACGGCGGGTAAAACTATTCATCCGGATCTAATCCAAGAAATTAACCTGGTTGAAAGTTTTAGTATTCTTTCTACCGATAAATGTCTACCGCGATACAACTTTTGCCACAACTTTAATGTCACATGCCCTGATAAGAATAACTGGGAACAGGTCAGGCCAAAGTTTACAGGGGACTATCATGTATGGTATACAGATGGCTCCAAGACAAACGAAGGAGTTGGGGCAGGAGTGTACGGAGTTAGACCAAAAAAATATATTTATGCTGGTATAGGCACAGGTAACTCAGTTTTCCAAGCCGAGGTGCATGCCATCGAGCTCTGCCTAAGGGAGTATGAAAACAGATCTGTGCACAGCAAGAACATTTACATACACTCTGACAGCAAAGCGGCACTTCTTGCACTAACTGCATATAAAATTACCTCCAAACTAGTTTGGGACTGCCTACAGCTCCTAATCTGTCTAGCTTTTCATAACAGAGTACAACTCATTTGGGTGCCAGGGCATAGAGGACATGTAGGCAATGAAATGGCGGACGAACTTGCAAGGAAAGGATCATCCAGTGAATTCACTGGATCACGACCATTCTGCGGTCTACCATGGAGTTCCGTTAAAATCAGTTTAAAAAATTGGCTGGACAGTAACTCGCTACAATACTGGAGGGAACAGACAAGCTAAATCATTCATGCCAAAGATCTGTCAACGCAGAACTAAACAACTGCTTAATTTAGCCAAGAACCAAATCCGAATTGATACAGGGCATTGTAGGGTAAAAAAACACCTATCGAACTTGGGTCTAGCACAAGACAATACGTGAGGAATATGTAACGAGGAGGAAGAAACAGCAGAACATATTTTATGCCACTGTATAGGTCTAATGAGGACCCGACTTCGTTACTTGGGAAACTCTATCCTACAACCGCAAGACATTGCGTAAACATAACACTCTCCCAAAAATTTCAGGCTTGTGGAGGTGAACTCTGGCAAAGTCGAAACGTTTTTGGTTATTTATAGACGAAATGAACGGCCTTTTGTGTGCATTACGACCATGCAAGTTATTATGGGACATCTCCGCGGTCAGCTATGGAACGCTTGTTTTGGGGTTTATGCGCAATTTACGTACAATTGCAGGCTCATCAACATCAGCCAGCAATTTTTTTTTACCTCTGTCAACGGAATTTTTAAGCATACCTTCATTTCTCCACTTGTGTTAATAATTTTTTGAACTGTGCAGTAGTGTCTACCAATAATTTCGCCAATTTGCCGATAGGATTTGCTTTCGCAACAGAGTTTAATCACCAATTCTCTTATTTCAAGAGTAGTTTCCGTTCTGGAGCTAGCCATGACAAAAATAAAAATCACACGGCAGCTAATTTTTGTGCGCACATATACAGCAATAATTTATAAATTTATTTCAATGCTGATGCGATGGGAAATCGGCAGCTAAGTTTAAAATCTTACAAGGGTATACTCAATTTTGTGAGCTTGAATAATACATTATTTTAAATTTTTTTTGAAGTTTTTGTCAGTTTGGTTTTGAAAATGAGTTAATTTATGTTTGTTATTTGCTCCTAAGATATGTACGACCGTATACTCAATTTTGTTAGTGACTGTATATAAAATTCAATAATTTTTAAACGGTTGATCTTAGAGTTTTGATTTTTTTAATTTAATTGATAATATTTTACAAATTACAGAAAAATATAACTTTTATAGTTCTAACCACTATTTATATAGCAGAAACTCCATCAGCATAACGACTTCGGTGCTCACGGGACACTGCATAATGGGGAGACATGCTGCAAGACTTGGACTGCCATTCAATGACTTCTGTCGGGGCTGCGGCTCTGAAGAGGAGGAAGAAACAGTCCTCCATTTCATGTGCGAATGCCCATCCTTGGCCAGGAGGAGACTAAAACTCCTAGGCTCACCTTTCTTCACTAGTCTGTCCGAGCTATCATCCGTAAATATTAAGGACATAGCCAGATTCATTATGGAATCCTCATGGTTCTCCACTCCGTAAATGGGGGAGTCGCGCCGTACTGTGGTATCACAATGAGCCTAAATGTGCTTAAGTGTGCTTTCAAGCAGAAGGCTGCCACTCCAACCTAACCTAACCTAACCAGTATTTATGAACTCGTGGACCTTTTTTGGTAAGCCTTCCATTGGAGATTTGATAGTTGTTTCAGACACCTTTTTGGAACAGTTTGCCCATCTCCTTTTAAAATCTTCGATATTTTGGGACACCTTTTTTGTGTTCTTTAAGTTTCCTTTCTCTCCACTAGTCTTAGCTCCGGACAATTTGAAGGATTGGCCTCTCTTGGTACAAAAACTATGTTATTATTTTGGTACCACTCCAGAGCTTTCTTGCCGTAGTGACATGATGCCTAATCGGGACAAAAATATGTGGACACATTTGCACTCTTATGAAAGGAAAAAGTCTTTTTTTCAAACATTCTTTGATGTATATTTCGGTATTTATAGAGCCCACTGTAACAAATGACTTGCTTCTTTTGCCGCAACTGCATATAACTTGCCATACCAGGAATTTTTTAGGAAATTTTGTCAGCTTTTGGATTCTATATTATTCTTCGACATTTCCTCGAGCATCAGCAACATAAAAATTTTGACCCGGAAGCTGCGTAAAATGCGTAAAATCTGCCAGTACATACGTTTCGTCGTCCATTATTTTTGAATATTTTTGTATAAAATTCGATTTTAGTTTCTGAGCCCTACTTTGGGCGTCTAAATTTCTTGCAGCATCCCTGTCTGGAACTTTTTGGACTTTTTATGTTTTTAAACCTGCATTGGCTTTAACTTTTCGTACCAAATAGTCAGAGCACTGGGCTAACCGGGCAGCTTTTCTACCAGATGTAATTGGAGATCTTTTTAATATGCTTTCTATTTTCTTTGCTTTCCCAATATCATGTGGTCTTTGTTTTCTTCCCGAACCAGGTTTCCTATCGATGGTCAAATTCTCTTGAAACTGTTTAATAACATTGGAAACATTTTGACGGCAGACCTTCAATTCTTTGGCCAATTTTTTGTCTGTCCAATTTGGATTTTTTTGAAAACTTTTAATAATTTTAAGACGTACTTCTTTTTCTTCACTCATTTTGATCAAACTCACGATAAATCAACATGTTTGTCATTAAAAATAACAACTGACATATTTTTCAAAGATAACTTGATCAAAGAAATTTTTAAATCTTACAACCAAAAAAAATTATTAGATAAAACGTGTGTTAAGTTTTTTTCAATCGCACTGCTTAGTAAACGAATATTTTAGAGGCTCTAGGGAAGAACGACGCAGATGCTGAGTTAAGAAATAGAAGGGAACATAAAATTATTAAGGTCGCATACTTCAAAAGGTAGTCAAAAAGTCGTGTAGATTTAATTGTTATATAGAAAACGTAAGATCTTATTTTTCGAGCAAAACACGATTCTAAACTTACTACAATTTTCTTCTACTTCAAGCAAACTTTGAAGATATAATAATAATAATAATAAAAAAAGTGAATGAAGAAACGAAAAGTATTAACTTCGTTCCAATTGTTGTGACAATAACAGCGCGACGGTGGTACAAAGTGAGAGAGCTTATTAGGGCTAATTATACATTCATGTGAATTTATTAATTTTTTTTATCTGCCACATGATGATTTCAAACAGTCAGAATGAATTTGCGGAGCTGGAGCTGCATATGCTATTTCAGGTGGTCTGTAAGTTGGTCTGGGTGTTGGATAGTAATATCCACTGTGATTTTCCGTAAAAATTTTATTTTTTCTTTGTCCACCATCTAAATTTGTCCTGAACGATGTTATTCTTGGCACTGGATTCTTATTATGAGATGGAGCATATTTATATCCACCTTCCATATTTTGCGGCATTGTATTGTATACAAATTCGAACCAAGATGACCTTTGTGTAGAAATGTTTGAAATTAAGGCAATTAAAATTGTAATTCGTATTAACTGAAAGATTAATAAAAACAAACAAAAATTAAACTTTTATGTCACATGCATATTTATGCTCAGATACTTACGATTCTCTGAAGTTTCGACATTTTTTGATGTTTGTTCTCATTGGAATCAAATGAAACTGAATTCAAACTTTTTCACATGCATCTATTTAAATGTTAAATAAAAGATAAATGTTAGACGTATATAATTTAAATTTTTGTATTATTTTAATTCGCTTATGTATAAATGCATATTTTAATAAAAGAATATAACTGGTTTGCAAAAAATAATTTAATTAACATTGATAGCATTAGCTGTTCGATTTCATTTGGGCGATGTTTTTGGGGTTGGGCTCCAATACAAACTCCAACGCCATGATCGTGAAATAAAAATCTGAAATAAATCATCTAAAATATAAAGTAACAAACCAATTACTCCTCTAAAACGAGAAGCTGAAATCCAAAATCCTCCAGTACATATCTATATTGGATCTTTTTGAATTTTTAAAATCAAACTTGATGGTACCATGCTACGTTTCATTTGTTTTCTACCAGTCCGTGTGACAACCAAATATTGTGCTCATTTCAATTCATAGGATTTCGTTAATATTGCATTTTTGTTTAGGTAGTTGTTATTTGGTTACAGAACTGAAATCAGCATGTAACAAAAAGGAAAGAAAGAAGGAGCTCAAGTACATTCTTGCAGTATTGCTAACTCTGCGCTTTTCCTGTTAAATTTAGTTCTTTTTGAAAATTAAAATACATGAAAAAAGTGGAAACGCTTGGTACGTTTCATTTAATTCAAATGGCACTAGCTGTGTTTTATTCGCGAGTCAGTTTAACATGTGCGAATAAAACGATCAAGTTGTTGTTAAGTCTCTTTTTCGTTATAATGTTATTCGCAATGAAACTGCTCAGTAGCTAGAACTGAAACATTTTAATGGATTCCAGTCATTGCGGTCAATCGCGGGCATTGTTTTTAGTTTATACTCTTTATAAGAATATTTAACGATGATTTTAACTTATTTTCACCGCCAGACATTTCAAATATTTTCCTCTTCTGTCATGCTTCTTGTTTCGCTATTAGCAGTTCACAATAGAATTTGATGTAGTTAAACAACTTGTTAAGTATACATAACAGCTGTAATTATACGTGTTATCTCTGCCGCTTTATTGTTGTTTCCTCATACAATTATCGCTGCTAGTTATACATAACTAGAAGCAAGTGGCAAATAAAACGCAGCTACTATTTGCTTCCTAAATAATCCAAAAAACATTGCACGCACTTCTACACAGAGTGAAAATAAATGTGCCAAATAGTATCTTGAAAATTATCTGCTTTTAAGTACAAATCAACTTTATGCATCATCTTTTAGTTTTTTTGTTTTCTTAGCGTTCTGCTTTTACGCGATAGATACTTTCTACGGAAACTCATGCAAAAAAAACATATAAATAAGATGACACACCCCAGGCGATGCCAACTTGCGTGGAATCCCTCGATTTGCAAAGAGTTTTACTTGGTCCGGGGAATTGATTTTTTTTTTTTTTTTTTTTGGGAAACTATCAGATTTTATTCATTGGAATTCTATTTGATATTCCTAAATACAGCTCTGCCAAATTTAAACAACAAACTTGAATCATGGGGCACTTTTGTTGTTGATGTAGAAGGTTCATACATGCCATATCCAGGTACTTCTGTTCGATTATCCAACAAAAAATTGCTGCGCAAGAGAAACCGGAAAAAATTCACCCCTATTTCGGCTTGACGTCAACTATAATCAGAAATGGGCTGTAACAATTTCTTTGGGAATCGTATTTTTCTTCAGTTTATAATTTCTTGGGAGTATAATTAATAATTGATTTTCTTCACAATAAATCTGTGGCAATAAGGAATAACAGCTAAACTCAAAAGTCGACTAAAAACCAGCTGCGTATTTTTTATTATAAATCCCAAAATGTTGAAAGTTTTACAAAAATTTTTGCAATTTAGCAGTCTCCATAGATTTTTATTACTTAAACTCAAATAATTATGTAAGAACTTTCAATATTTTGAGTTTTATAATGAAAAATACGCAACAGGTTTTTAGTCGACTTGAGTTTAGCTGTTATTCCTTATTGCCACAGAAATATGTAAGGGAGAGTTTCCGGTTATGAGACGGGTTTTGTTTTTGAGCCATAAAGTTTTTTCAGTGGTTAAACAAAATCGGATGTTTTATATACTGTCAAAAAGGTAATGAAAATACGCAATTTTCATCCCAAAAAAGTATAGTGATTCCATTGACACGCATAATATTATAATCAATCTTCTGAGGGTGTGTATTTTTGGCAAAAAAAAATTTGTACCCGGGTATGAGACACCTACAAAAATCCACTGAAAATTGGAAAATATGAAGTAAAAACCCCATAACTATGTAACAACATAAATTTATTTATTTTGTAGGCCTTCAGTGGCTAAGATAAAAAGAAATGATAGTTTTTATTCGTGTAGTCTTCATACCCAAAGCAGGGAAGGCGTCCCATACCAACCCAAAGGACTTCAGACCGATCAGTCTGTCCTCCTTTCTCTTAAAAATATTAGAAAGGGTTCTTGATTTTCATATCAGGAACTCTATCAATCCCACTCTTTTATCCAAATCACAGCATGCCTATACTAAAGGGAAGTCTGTGGAAACAGCGCTACATGTACTCATTGAGGAAGTTGAGAAATCACTTTCCAACAAGGAATACACGCTTGCAGTGTTTCTTGATATCGAGGGGGCTTTCAACAATGTCTGCCCCGACGCTGTCGTTAATGCCTTAATAAATCTTAATCTTGATGTTAATCTGGTTAGATTTATAGGACAGCTACTTAAAACACGTATCATCAGCTCCTCTATCGGAAATGATAAAGTCAAAAAGGTTGTCAATAGGGGCACACCACAAGGAGGTGTATTATCGCCTCTTATTTGAAATCTGGCGGTGAAAACACTGCTAAACAGATTAGACCAAACCGGCTGCAAAATAATAGCTTATGCAGATGACATTGCTATTGCAGTATCCGGCAAATACGTTGCTACTCTTTCAGAACGGCTAAATCACTCACTTAGCATTCTGTCTCACTGGTGCCGTGAATTCGGTCTTAATGTTAATCCTGCCAAAACAGAGGTTATGCTTTTCACTAGGAAGTATAAAATACCAACTTTTTCCCTACCCAAAATTAATGGTATCTCGCTTTGTCTTAGCAAGCGCGTCAAATATTTAGGACTTGTTCTTGATCCTAAACTTCAATGAAAAGCTAACATAGCAGAGAAAGTACGGAAAGCCTCTTGCGCTCTCTACTGCTGTAAGAGGGCATTAGGAACAAGATGGGGTCTTCAACCTCGAGTCACTTCCTGGCTCTATTCAGCAGTGGTCGAGCCTAATCTTCTTTATGGATCCGTCTTCTGGTGGCCAGCTACTGCAAATGCGGTCAACCTTAAACCGCTGGATAAGGTTAGAAGAACGGCAGCCATACTGATTACTGGGGCCCTCCGTACTACCTCCACGAAAGCTCTCTTCGCAATCCTTCATTGGTTGCCAACCTCAATTCTGGTCAAGCAACAAGCTAAGTGCTCTGCTGTCAGACTCAGTGCCCTAACTCGCTGGACCCGGTCAAACCTGGGCCATGCCAAGATTTTAATCCACGATACGTCCGTACCAACTAACGTAGACTACATTTACTCTACCCCTAATTTAAACCACACGTTCTACACCCATATTCCCAGTAGAGAGGAATGGGTTAATGACGAGGTGGTCACTGACAATTCAATTGACATCTATACAGATGGATCCAAATTGGAGGAAAGAGTCGGCTGTGGCGTCTACTCTAGTAAGTTAGATCTCAGACTCTCTTTCCGACTTCCTGACCATTGCAGCGTCTTTCAGGCGGAAGTAATGGCTATCTATCAAGCGTCCAAGTGGCTTATTCGCAACGATTCATTCGAAACGAATATCTGCATCTACACGGACAGCAAAGCAGCAGTCATCGGCAACCCTTGCCGATGTTTTTACGACATCAAAGCTTGTTCTCGACTGCCGATCTTCACTCAACATTTTGTCGAGTCACTCGCAGGTCCACCTATATTGGGTGCCTGGACATATGGATATTTCAGGTAACTGCAATGCCGACGAGTTAGCAAAACAGGGCTCGCAACTTACAGATATATCACCTACCTGCACCATTGGTGTCCCTCTTACGTCTATTAAATTAGCCATAAAGCAAAACTACCTTGAGGAAGCAAAAAGATCCTGGGTAGCGGAGCATACCTGTGGTATCACCAGGCTAACATGGACCACTATGGACAATAGACGTACTAGACAGCTACTCAACCTAAGCAGAAACTCCATCAGCATAACGACTTCGGTGCTCACGGGAAACTGCATAATGGGGAGACATGCTGCAAGACTTGGACTGCCATTCAATGACTTCTGTCGGGGCTGCGGCTCTGAGGAGGAGGAAGAAACAGTCCTTCATTTCATGTGCGAATGTCCATTCCTGGCCAGGAGGAGACTAAAATTCCCCGGTTCACCTTTCTTCACTAGTCTGTCCGAGCTATCATCCATAAATATTAAGGACATAGCCAGATTCATTATGGAATCCTCATGGTTCTCCACTCCGTAAATGGGGGAGTCGCGCCGTACTGTGGTATCACAATGAGCCTAATTATGTGCTTAAGTGTGCTGTCAAGCAGAAGGCTGCCACTCCAACCTAACCTAACCTAACCTTTTATTCATCATCTCCATCTTAGTCATCGTCTTCTCCATCCAAATCGCTATCGCAATGTTTGCACACTTTAAATAAACAGGCCGCTTGTATGTAATTCATTTCATGAATAAATGCTAATCACTTTGGAAAAAATCAAAAATAGTTTACGTGATCGATTTTCACACACGATGTTTGCAGCTGATACAAGCAATAAGTCTATTCGCTCCGGTGTTACCACAAAAACTGGCTCATGTCAAAAGAAAAGTTTGATAGTAGTCAGATCGGCAATATTGATATTGCATGATGTAAAAAATCGACTGTCTCATACCTGGTGCTGTCTCATACCCGGGTACACTCCCCTATATATAAATAAATAAATAACACTGTACAACAGCCAAAAAAGCTCAAGAGTTTTGAAAGTGGATCTTATATAATTCTAGTACGCTGAACATGATGGCGTTTTTAGGTTTTCTCTATAGCGTCTGATTTCTTTTTTATAACGGTTTAAAAAAAATCACATATGTATAAAAACACTGCACAATGGAGTTGACCAAAAAGAAAAGCTCAAAAGTTTTGAAAGTGGATCTTCGATTTCGAGTATGCTGAACAGTTTTTCTCTATATCGTTACAAGATGAGGGTTAGGTAACGATATTAGAGGCTGACGTAATAATAGCCCATTAATTTTAATAATTACGTTAAGTATTTGCACACTTTCTCTATTTTTATACCGGCGTATATTTGTTCTTAATATATTCTCTTTTTATAGAAGAACCTGTATATTATTTGAGAAATCTAGGCATTGTTATTGTTCAATTCACAAGAACAAGTTCAAAATATAACACAGATTTTATTTATGCTAATGAATGATAATTAAATAATTTTACTCAGCATATCTAAGTGGATTAAATAGTATTCAAATATGTATATGCATATATAAATGATTCATTTAAAGTTTAAATGCTATTTTTAATAAGTAAAAATGGAGTTTTTCTTGTTTTTTGTTTCGTTGTTTGTATGTGGTTCACAAACTTTTCGAAAATGCCTTAAGAATCAAGCCTTTTTTGGATTACATACTAGTTAGAAACTATCTAGTCAGTATGAGTTTTACGAAAAAGCATTTTTATCAAAAACCATGGTAAAGGTTAAATTTAATATAAGTACATCAAAAGGAGTCTATAAAAAATTTTAATGTACACATACATAGTTACTTTATATTTGTAGTGAGAAAAAGGAGTGGCTTAATTTTTCAATTTTTCTAAGTTTGAGAATCATATTTTACAAAGTTTGAGTAGCACATAAAAACAGAAAAAATTTGCATATATAAAATAATTTTATACCTACACCAAAAACTAGAAAAATTATTTTTTTTTTTCGTGAATATAAAAATTTGCTTGAAATGTTATATGGTATAAATACCTCAACATCGGTATAAATGAATTTACCACGATTATATCCTCAACTGAATAAACATCACAAAATGTTAAAATTTTCGTTAAACGTAAGTAAATAACTCAAGTTTCAAATGTTATCGATAATAAAAATTGCAATTCTTAACACCAACATTTTTCAGCTATTTCTATGCACAACTTTTATTGTTGCTATTGCAGAAACTTCCGCTGAAAAGTTACCTGAGTTATAGATGGAAACTCAATCACCGCTAATGACAAATTCTGAAGATGTACAAAGAGAAATTGAAATTTTTCCGGGACGTGACAAAGGATATCTCTAAGTGTAAGTATTGTATTCGAATATTTCATTTATGTTTGCTTCATTATGATTGTTTCATTGGCTGTATGGCATGTAGCGCCGTCTTATTGGAACCAAAGGTCGTCCATATCAACATCCTCCAATTCAGGCACGAAAAAGTCATTAATCATGGCTCTATAGCGGTCCCCATTGACTGTGACATTATGGCCGGCTTCATCTTTGAAGAAATAGGGATCACTGATTTCTTCTGCCTATAGAGCACACCAAACAGTGACTTTTTGAGGATGTAACGACGTCTGAACAATGGCTTGTGGATTATCATCACTCCAAATGCGACAATTTTGCTTATTAACGTACCCATTCAACCAAAAGTGAGCTTCATCGCTGAACAAAATTTTCTTGTGCAAATCGGGATCGGTGGCCATCTCGTTTTGGGCCCATTCACCGAACGTGCGACGCGCTTGATGGTCGTTCGGCTTTAATTCCTGTACGAGTCGAATTTTGTATTTTGTTTTTAATAAAGTATGATTAAACAGATTTCAGATCCATAACTACATGACAAATATTTTATTGATAACTTTTCAGTTACGTTCAAAATTTAAATTTTAAGAAAAAGGCGTTTAAAGTTATCGGGGTAGAAAAGTAATGTTCACTTCACACATCACTTTGATGACTCCTCAGGGGTTTTTAGGGCTTTATTTTGGGTTTAAGAATTCGGGAATACATTTCTCTGATGATAAATGAATTTTTTAAGCAATAAAAAATTGCTCAGAAATTTCATTTAACACAAAACTTAAATCAATTTATATTTTTAAAAAGAAACAAACAAAGTAAGTGACCACACCCTTAATCAAGCTAGGGCGATTATTATAAATATATTACGTATTCACTCTAGCATAATCGAATGAACTTTCTCTTAAACAACTTCTTTTTTTTTACCTAAATAACCATTGCAATGAAAAGAATATAGTGATATTCAGAACTCATTTCTTTTCTAAATCGATTTAAACCACAGATATAAATATGATTCCCTGATGCACAACGCCCTCTAATTTCGTTGTTCTTTTCCTTTTTTCTATTTGACTCAATGTAAAAATGCAAACAAAACACGATGACAAAATCAACACGAATGAAGAAAACAACAGCACAACCATAGAGCTGAGCAAATGTATTAAATTACAACGAAGAAACGTGTGCATACTATTAGGATGCTATGAAAATAAAATAAAAGCAAAACTAAAGCGATGTGCAAATATATATTACATTGCAATGAAAAACTTGTGCATATTTTTAGGATTGAATGAAATTATGCGTAGCATTTTAGCTTTACTCCTAACACTTAAAAATTCTCGAACGCGCTATAAGAAGTTTCACTTTTAAAAATTATACAAGTTTAAATATTTTCTTTGTATGAAACTAAATATGAAAATGTTTATATAACATTCAAAATCCGCCACTGTTTATTTACATCTAAGTTTAATATTCAGACTTAAATTACAGCTCGGTATAAATATGCAATTGCTAAAATATTGGCTACATTAATTTTACATGTCTACTTTTTCTACATCTGTACATAGAAAGCATATGTGTTTGGGAATATGGAGGTAGATTCCATGGCGCAAACTTGTTAAGAACAATAATATTGCCAGCGCCTTTACCGAAACGCCCAACAGTGCGATGATGGTAAACAAAGATTATTAAAAGTGTCAAGTGGCTTCAACACCAACACCAACCAGGAGCAACAACAGCAGCAAAATCGGCGCCCCAACAATATGAACAACTACTCCAAATATGTGCATATATACCAACATAGGTATGGCTTCTTGTTGTCTTGATATTTTTCTTCTTTTTTGTTATTGCTGTTTTTATTTTGGGACCTACATACGAAGTATTCCTTTTTTTTCTTTTAACATTTTACTTCTTTTGCTTCTACCTTCTTGTTTTGTTTTTGTGTCACTTATGAAAGTAGAATTTATTATTGACCCGTGGGCAACAAGTACAAACAATAACGCACATGCACATATATACAATATAAACATGCCTGCATACGCACACATACATACATGTGTACCTTTGTATACTATGCCTACACCTTTATTGGAATAAACCAATATTTTTGTTGTTTTTATTTTCTTGTTGGTTAGGCTGCAGGTGTGTATTTGTATGCGTTCACGTGTGTGATTTTTTTTTGTTTTTTAATAAAATTATAAGACTGAAGAAAAATGTTTATATATGTGTGTATCTTTGATTGCTTAACGCTTTCCATGCGCATATGGCAAACAAATTAAAGTTTTATATTTTTATGTATTTATGTTTCTACCCATCTAGACATTCAAGTACATAAATTTATGTGCATGGATTGTAGCGTGCTTCGAAATCTAGATTTCTTTAATACTTATTATTATACAGAGAAGTGTTTATATTTTTAATATGAGTCTATAGCAGCAACTTTTAATCATAGCCGAAAATTAATTTATTAAAAAAAAATTGTTTCCTATACATTGATCGATCCACCCTAATGTATGTATATGCAAATTTACGCATAAAAATGTATTCATATAAGAACACCCATCCCCCGATGCACACGGCATTCGATTTACGCGCCTTCATTTTAGCACGAATACTTTATATATTCATGGTGTTTATCTGTGTTACATATTTGCATTTTCCTTGAATAAATTAGTTTCGGTTAGCAGAAAGAATGGTTCAGTTTCCTCATAGATTGTCGCCACCATCCGACCTTAACTACTTGGAACCCACTGTGAGACTTTAAAAAGTAGAGTGGATGACTGTTACTTCCAAATGAGGGTTGAGCTTCGATATAAAAATGGAAAATAGTATCCATGAGCATACCCACCAACGTGGCTGGTGAGTTATACAAACAACAGAATTGTTCTTTCCCACCATTATTGGGTTAAATTTTCCAAAATTTTTGTGGAATATTTTTCCACAAAATATTTTTGTTACTTCATTAGTTCTATAGGGTCATGGTAAAACTTGTTATCTAAGCAAATATTAAATTAATGGTAAAGGGGGTACTTTAAACAGACAGGTCTGCAGAGGAACTCCCCCAGAAGGAATGCTTTTCCTTCTACTTTGAGTTCAAGCGGTAAGCCCTTTACTGCTGACCCTAGATAGGGGGGGTTGCCACATCACTGCTTACGCGGATGACTTGGCAATTGCGGTTAGAGGAAAATATCCGAACACACTTATGGATATTTTGCGCTTCAATCTGACCACGCTTACCAGACTTAACAGACTTCCTGCAGTCTCCCCTCTAATTCATAAAGTTGTGGAAGCTCCTATGAAGGAAAAGTAAGCTCACCTTGAAACCTAATATCGACGAAAGAGTTAAAAAAGCCAATGCTACTTTGTGCATTTGAAAATAAGCGGTTGGAATAAAGTGAGGGTTGACTCTAAGAATTATGTATTTGCTTTACATTTCTGTGGTTGAGCCTATTTTGTTATATGGGATACTAGTCTGATAGCCATCTACTCCGAAATCAAATCACTTGAAAATTCTGAGCAAAATCCAAAGAAAAGCTTTTTTGTGTATTTCAGGTAGTTTAAGGACTACCCCAACCAAAGAACTATCATAAATGCTATCATATACTCGGATAGCCAGGCTGCTATAACATCAATGAATTCGGTGACACTAAAATCAAAGGTTACTCAGGAATGCCTGGCAGCCCTAAATGATATTAGCAAAGTTTTCAGAGTACGCCTAATAAGAATTCCGGAACATAAGAACATTGAAAGAAACTGCAGGGCTGATGAGTTAGCCAGACAGGGTAGTAACCTTCCCCTGTGTATGGACAGAGGCAATATTATTATACCTATTGCCATCTGTAAACTAATGCTGAAGAATAGGGTCATGCATGAGGCCAATAGGTCTTGGGCAGACGACTAGACTAATCTGGTCGAAATTGGATAGGAGGAAATCGATAGAGCTGCTCTGCCTTCCAAGAGAGGACATCTCTAAGATCGTGGCTTGTTGCAGGGACGAGAAAGAGGAAAAAACAGTTGAACCTTTCTTCTGTAATACCCCAGCTCTAGCTAGAAGCAGAGCGGATTTTCTAAGCTTTTAATTCTCTTACGGAAGTATCTGGCGGTAAGATTAAACAAATCTCGCACTTTGTTAGAGCTTCGAAATGGTTTCAGGAGTAAGTAGTAAATGAGAACCGAACCTAACCTAACCTTTTTTTGTTTTTTTTTTTTTTTGTACGTTGGCAGGTGGAAATCTTCATAGATACTAAACCACTAAACGACTAAAACCACCTACTTCCTCTCCCCGCGGAACTACCAGTTGGTATTACTTCGCAGGGCTGGTTCAGCTTTATGCTGTTACTCGTTTGTTGATTCTGTTGTTTGGATCTATTTGTGTTGTGTCAATAATTGTTTATTGTTCATCACCCATTCTCGTCGTCTTCTGTATTTGCGATATTTCGTGGCGCACGCTCGGCTTTAAGTTCAGATTCAGCATTCCTTAATAATGTCACAATGCTCTTCGCCATCTTGCATACTGCATTCCACTTCTCTACCGTTTCGCACATCTGTGCTGTCAAGTTGGCTACCGTGGGGGGTTCCCCAAAAGCTCTCTCTAGTTCCTCCCTGATGCTGTTGAAACGTGGGCAGTGGAAAATGATGTGTGTTGAGTCCTCGGGTTCGCTCGGGCAGTTCGGGCAGAACGGGCCTTCTTCAAGTTTAAATCTGTGCAGATATTGTTTAAAGCACCCATGCCCGCTGAGCATTTGGGTGACGAAATAATCGACTTCTCCATGTTTGCGCTCCATCCACGCTGCTATAGTAGGGATTAGGTTAAAGGTGCAGCGACCCTTTTTGGACTGCTCCCAGCTTCGCTGCCATTCCATAATGGTACGCTTCCTCTCTTCTGTTTTCCTGACGTTCGTTGGCCTTTCTCCAGTTATACTATAAAGGTGCTTCATTTCTATTGCTAGTAGGTCAATGGGCAATTTTCTTGCTATGACGCAAATGGCGTCGTCCGACACCGTACGATAGGCGCTGGCAATCCTCAGTGCACTGAGCCTATAAATCGACCTAACCTAACCTAACTTAACCTAACCTAACCTAACCTAACCTAACCTAACCTAACCTAACCTAACCTAACCTAACCTAACCTAACCTAACCTAACCTAACCTAACCTAACCTAACCTAACCTAACCTAACCTAACCTAACCTAACCTAACCTAACCTAACCTAACCTAACCTAACCTAACCTAAGGGTAAAAGGGAATAAGGAAGTATTATTTGAAATAAACATTATTTTATAACGATTTGCTTTCCCAGTTTGGTATTTTGAAAACTCGATGAGCCCAAAAACGGGATTTAGCATTCCTTCGATTAATTTAAGAATAATTTCTGAATTGATATTATTTGTGTAATTATAATTATTAAAGTTAATTGGTATTACTATTTAAAAGACTTTAGCTTAATTTAGGCTCTCTGTTGATTTCAAATCATGCCAGTAGTGGCCGGCAAAGAAAAGATAAAACTTCTCCGTTCTGATGTTCACTTTGTATGCATTTTCAAATTGAGTTTTCCAAAACGATAACGGTGTTTTCCACGTTTGTCGCCATTTAATTCACTATTTGAAGATAAAAAACACTGCACTGCCTCAAGAAGTCTTGGTTTAAACTTGAGAGATCTTTGGAGGGTACAGCCTGAGGGAAATTTACCGATTTTTTAGAACGAAAAAGGACAACAAAGAAAACTGGAAGAAGCCCTACTATATTATTCATTGAAGTGATGCCAACTTGGATTACTTATTTAATACCAAGCAATGGAGTTCGCTGTAATAATAAATATAAATAAAAGGCATTGTTAACAAATAAATAACTTGATGTGATTGTAAGACCTCTAGGCATTAATAAAATTTGATAAAAATAAAACCGCAGAAAGCAACTAAGCTAACCTCAATTACAGGCTGGAAACCCGGTTTCATTCCCTTTCAAATATATTTTCGCCTCTTCAAAGTATAATTTCAATTCAAAAATTTAACGATAAGATTAAAAATTTCGCATAATCCTTGCTTCATTTTATAGGTTTTGATTTACCATACACGATTTGAGGTATGTCGCATTCACCGTGGTGTAAAACGAGGAATGGATGTATATAAGTACACATGTAGTATGAGAATTTCATCGTACATTTTACTCTTACAAACAGGATATTGTACGGATTCAATTCAATTTGTTCATTCCATTTCATTTCCATTTGTAACAGCAAAATGCTGATGCTATTTATTGGATTTGATTTACATATGTACATCCACTTGGAAGAAAATGTGTAACATTTGCTAAAAATTTAAGTAAACACAACTTCTCTAAAAGTGACATTGGTTTTCACACATGGTTGTACATTTATTTGGAATGTATTTATTGACTAGGAGAAGGCCTTTCTCAACCAATAAATATAGTGATCTATAAGCCCTTCATCCTTCTCGTCTTAATGTAAGGCGCTGAGAATTGAATGATGAAATTATCAGAGACCATTGGGAACATTCTAGAGGAAGATATTTAGCAAGATTTATGATCCAATATGCATTGACGAGGTTTATCGAAGAAGATGGAACCGCAATCTGCATGAGCTGTACATAGTTGGATGTAGGAAAATCTAGTAAGATCCAGAAAGTGTCTTTCATTTTTTATTTCATAATCAAATGTCTCTAACTGACTAAGTTAAAACACATGTTTGCCTCGTATTAAGTTCTAAGTACACCTCAACTAAGCCCAAACCACGTTTCAACACATATTTTTAAGGCAATAATGTTTAATTAAATTTTCTAACTTAACTCTGAATATATTGATTCGAAAAACAAAGCAAAAAATGTATAAAGTATATAGTTATTGAACCGAACTGTCCCAAATCATTAATACTCTTCATATTGAGCGCAACAATTTTTCATCGACATCTCATTAAATTAAAAAGGCAAATACAAAACGCTTTCCAATCTTGTAGATTGACCATTCTTAATCAAAACTCTAGTAGTATTAGCTCATTTGAATCTATTGTGTGTTTGCAGTGTATGTTTACACGTGCTACTAAAACACCCCTCTAAACCCACGTAATATCAACATATGTAGATTTATTGCTATTTTTGTTTTTCTACTTTTGTTTCTACTTTTTCTCAGCTTCCCAGTTTCAGTTTTGGTTTTAGATTTTTCTTTTATTTCATCATTACAATTTCGTTTTCGATTTGTTTCAGTTTCTTTCGCATTTGTTTGGTAATAAATTGAATTTTCTGTTTAGTACCATTACAAGTGGTACAACAAAAGTACACCCGACACACAGACATATATACTACATACACAACAATATATACACTACCCACAACCCAGAATCTAACGCATCGTTCCTAAATGTATCGCACCCAACTTTGTGACAGAAAACATCTCGTTGTTGTCGTTTATGTTCTTATTGTTGTTGGTCGTCGTCATTCCTAATAAGTATTGATGTTTGCATATTTTAGTATTACTATTGTTGTTGTTATTTCTGTTACTGCTGTCGCTGTCATTGTGCGTGCGTTTTCAATATTTTGCTTATTACACTTATATATTTTTTTTTGTTATATTTTCTTATTTTTCGTGTATTCTTGTTGTTTTTGTATTATCTATACATGAATAATGTATGAGTTTTTACACACAGATTTTCCTATACACTTCCAAAAAAAAGAAAACAATACAACAAAATGTTGTAACAAATGTACATAATATTACTATTTATTGTATTACACATACACACACACATGCTTGCATGCAAAAATTTTATTCAATTGTAATAAAAGTATTACCATTAGAATGATAATATCATAATTAACTAACATTATTTCTTCTAGTGTATATATATTTAAATATTTGGTATAGAAAAAGTGAATGGAGCATGATGTAAAGCTCGTGCGTTTGGAATACAATTGTTTTATTCCTTCTGAATTGAATTTGTTCCCCACTAAATCTTCAGTTGTGATTATACAAAAACATTTGGAATGAATATATTACATAAAGTCTGTTTCGTATCGAATAAAAATATGTCTGAAAAGTTTCTTCAAAGTTTTGTTTTAATGTTAGATCTATTGTTAATAATAGTCCAGTTCAATACGAATCCAACCTCATACAGATTCTTAACTCCATACAGATTATTCTGAAAATTTAGTAGGCATGAAAACAAAAATCGTGGGTCGTATACAATAGAAAATTGATGGATGAATAGTTCACCTAAGTCGCTACCAATTTTATCTCTACCCATATGCATCCCACGTTTTTCGTTTTAAATCATGCAAGTATTTTTAAACCTACTAAAATTCATAACCACAAATTTTCAAAACAATCTGTATGGGGTTAAGAATCAGAATGAGAATATAAACCTCTATGGGGATAGAAGAAATTATTTTATACCTTTTAAGCCATTTTAAAAATGTGGTAATATACCAAAAAACATTTTTTTATTTAAATTATTATTTTCTGCTTTTCAGTCTTGTGTGTGTGAAATTTTGCACTGTACTGAGTAAACGATAACAATAAAATAAGAAAAGCAACACGGTTTTATTTTTCTTTGAAAGAATATCATATAAAAATAAGAATTAGTTGTACGTAAATGTACTAAAAATCTTGTTTATGTACTGACGTATTTCCGAACCTTAAAGTGTACTGAAAAAACTGCTATCGTATGAAATGATTTTTACTGCGATGAATGCAATGCTTGGATCTACGAACACCGCACTCCTTATTTATGCACCAACCTGAAAGTATGCTGTACTATAATTATTATACAATTATAATATTTATACACCTGCCTGAAAGTATGCTATACTATAATTATTGTACAAGAATAATAATATTTATACACCAGCCTAAAAGTATGCTGTACTATAATTATCGTGTCTGTAAATAAATAAACGCAATATAAAATTGTATATTACATATTATATTTATATATCTGTGGTCAAAAACCGTAATCGCTTAAGTCTGAAAACCTCATTTCGAGTAAACATGGTTTGAATTTAATGTGATTTATTGCCATTACATAGGTAAGCGAATACGTTTCTTTTTTTGTAACTTTTGTTTTAAAAAACATATAATTTCGGGCATCTTACGTACGTGCGCATTGAAATGAAAAGAATTAGATAGCATTTGTAACTCAATTCTGTTTAATGTCGAATTCAGCGATTATTGCTTTTAACCACAGATATATTTTAGATATTTTATATTGCATTGTCATCCAGTTCTGAGCTATGTTTAAAGTTTCAATTCTCCAGCTCATCGGGAAGTTCGTTTAAAATCGTTTGTAAAATTCCAACAGAACAGACAGACATACTGACACTATTGAAAGCGGGTTGATATAAACGTGGTAAAACAGTCAAGTGCTTGAATGCCAGGCATTCCAACCATGAAATTAAGAAAAAACCAGGGATCAGCAATCGATAAGAGGTGACGCCAAGCAAAATTCATAAACGCAAAGCTGGGCATATTAAAAAGCTCCCACTATACAGAAAAATATCGGTTCCAAGTGCGAAATTGTCACTAATGGAACACAAAGTAATTAAGAGTTTAAAGGAAGCTTGATTTTCAGGCATTTTTTTTTCACGCGGAAAAAACGAAGCTACACTTTTGGAATTTTACCATTGATTTAAATACGTTTTTCAAATAATCAATATATTCGTAGCTATCACGAAGTTTACGTACAGTCTGATAGGAAGGCATTTAGTTTGTAATATTTTTATACTTGTAACTTCTGCGTGAATCTAAAAAACTGAAAAAAAAAATAGAACTGAGAAAGTTTTACAAGTTTAAATTTTTTAAATTTTTTTAATATCTTTGCAATTTTACTTGTTTTCTTTTTAATTAAGTTCAAGATTCACTTAAAAGTTGATGGTGTTATTAAGTAAGTAATATTCAAAAATTTGGTTAGTAAAAAGTTTTTAATTTCCCAACTTATCCATTAATCAGCGAGTTCTGGCCATGTTATAGTACAATACTTCAGTTTCTTCGTAGAGGGGCGGGGGGGAGGGAACCGCCGTCGTTCGCTATATTTTTTAGTGATCATAATTCGTATTGAGTAAGGGCGTATGCCTTGATTACGTTCTATAAAAACCTATTAATTCGTATTGAGTAAGGGCGTATGCCTTGATTACGTTCTATAAAAACCTTTTATTTTTTTTTTAAATATAAAAGCATTTAAACTTACGGCAACCCATGAGACTCAACAAGCCTTTCTACTATAGCAACCTGCCACGTCATTTCCACAAATAGGATACCAAAAAAAATTTAAAAATTTTTTTGAGTATATCTGTTCTAAACCACTAGCGGATGCCGGAATTTTTTAACCCTTTTCCCAGCTAATAACTCTGTATATTATAACCTGATTGTTGTGGGTACTTGATCTAGGCATCGCGATTAATGTATCGAAAAGCACTGGTTTCAAGGCTAAAACGCATCTTCTGGATTCACCAGTGATCTGAACTATATATCACTCATAGAAACTCAATTGAAATACATAGTATAAAATGTATGTGTAAAGGGAAATATTTTATCACAAGCTCTTGACTTCAGAGAATATTAGAGAATATTTGAAAAACCCCAAAGTAATTTATATTTTGCAAAAATGTTTTTAAACATCTACGACAGTTTTTTGTACGAAAAACCTATCGATGGTTAAGATTTATTTATTAGCTGCAATCGAAAGGTAAGCTTCTTAGATATTTTGGATGGGATTACTAATTAGTTAGATATAAGTAATATCGACACCTAAGTAATGAAATGATGTATAACTGTCTTTTTGCTTATATTGGAATGAACTAAAGAAGCAGATTAACCTGCTCAAAATTGCATTTTTCCAATAACAATAACTTTAGTCTTACTTTCGCTGCAAAAAATAACCAAATTTTTGTATTATACTTTTTTCCATTTTTTTTTTTCCGCACTCAGATTTTGTATTGACGTAAGCATCTTCTGTATCAAAATCTGTAGTTCCACTTTTTATTTAGGAAAACTACTCAACTTAGCCCTGAAAAGACATTCTAGAATTCTAGATTGCAATATTCTGCTTATCTCTGACAAGATAAATAAAATCTGTGAAATTTTTCAGTTTTCTATACCCATAGCTTTCATATTTTGAACAGCCACGTATGCATTAGAAGTTATTCAATAAATGAACATAAATGTGTTTTAATATTTCAATCATCAATGTTCGTTCATACATATTAAACTTTTGCAATTTTTTGTTTTTTCCATTTCGTATATGTGTACAAAAGGAATTAGAAGTTGTTTTTTTGTGGTTAGTAATAATCTGAAGCAGATGATGTAATACAAAATCCCATAGTAAATTATAGTGTATTATAGAAATTCTAGATTGAATTGAAAGACTGACAGACAGACATTCATTGGTTACTATTGCATACATACGTACATACATATATACTATGCACCTACACTCTTCCTAATGTATACACATACATTTTTGTGTGAGAGGAAAAAGCAATTCACATTTTCCATGAAATTCAAAACCAGATTACAAATGACATTTTTGTGGCAACGGGCAACAGAAACGGACAAAATGCAATAACAACAACAAAAGCAACGATGATGATGACAGTAGTGACATTGGCTACAACTGCTTCTGTTACAGTTGCTGCTACAGTAACAATATGGTCAGAATACATATAAGATGCTTAACAAAAAATGCTTTAACAGTTGCTGTTCTGCTGGGACCATCACCACCATCATAATCACCTATACCAACTAGTACTGCCAACAAAATCACCATAAACTTTCGCAACGAAAAGTACAAGCAAACGAAAGAGAAAATAGCAATGATGAAGACAAGAACAACGACAGCAACAATAACATCAACAGCAACACTTACACTTCATTTCTTACATACAATAACATGTAAAAGAACATGAAGAACAAGCAGAAGAAGTAGAAACAGAATTATTGGAAGCACAAAAAGTGTAAGCAAAAGAAACAGATAAAGAAAAGCAGCAGAAATGCAAAAGAAAAGGCATGCCAAAAACAAACAAAAAAGAAACACAATAATATTATGTAGTAGCGTGGACCGACATTGAATCAGTTTCGATTTGTTATGAAAGTGAAGTAGAATTTGTGCTTGGAATAGTAACTTCAGCTACCTAAGCTTGATTACGAATTGAATGGAATTGTCGTCTTATTCTTTTTATTCGTTTTTTGTTGGTTAGTAAATTTAGCATTGCATGCTCTTAGGCGCTTATGAACATTTCAGTATGTGACAAAAGTTTGATGGAAAACAATGACACACATGAGCGAATTGAATAAGAAGATGAAAATCGAAATGTCTTGAAGGATATATAAAAATATGCGTTTTGTTTTTTTTTTTTTTTTTGTGCTGCTTTAACAAATCCTACCTTAATATAGGTACATTAGGGTGCATTGGTATTAGCACTTTTATAAATTTAAAAACTTAATAGCGCAGGAAATTTTAATATGACAAGTACAAAAATCTTTCAACTACTAATTTTATTTGAGAAATTCGAAAAACTCATCGAGTTGAGCCATTCTAAGCACAAATTGAGCCCTTCCAAACATAAATTAAGCCAGTTGAACACAACTAAAGGCATATCCAAGGCTTTAAGAAAATGCTCAAACATTGAAAACAAAAAAAAAATCAAAAAGGTCCCACATAGTAAGTTATCAAACAAAAAGGCGGAATTTTAGCACCATAATATTATTACTATTTCAACTACATTCCCCGTAGTTTTAGAGTGATGTAAAATAAAATTTTGCGGCTGGTTACAAAAGGTCAACAATTGCGTTACATTTAAAAGAGTTAAAAAATAATGTGTGTCTGCAACTTTTTTAAAAAAGGTTTATTACCGTTATGCACCTAATTTACTCTGAAATTTCAAAAAAATTTAAGTCGTGTTTCGCACGTCGAATTCCTCTTTAAACCAGTGTGGAGCATTATTGATTTACCTATCACTTGTGAATAGGCTCACATTGGCTGCCGATGTAAGAAAAGTAAGATAGCATTTCATGTACAGTGTAAATAACAGCAGAGCGCAATCGGTCCCTCAGATGCACACACAAGCATGCATGTTTATGTAAATATTGGTTTGCCCGACACTGCTTTAAATCGAGAGTTTTTTCACCACATGATAGCGCTTCAACAATCTGATTTCACTGTGGAAAAAACTTTTTCCAATAACCAGAGATTTTTAAAATATTTTTATACTATAGCACGTCTGGGTCTCAAACTATAAGGCCCCAAAATCGTAACTTCGCCTAGCATTTCTTGTCATAACCTAAAAGCACTGTTCCATTTGCAAATGACGGAGAACACCGATACAAAACTCATCCACTCAATCTAGTATTTTACCACGTTTATATCAACTGTCTGTTTGTTCGGGTGGAATTTTGCAATCGATTTTAAATTAACTTCCCGATGAGCTGGAGAATTGAAATTTTAAACATAGTTCAGAACTGGATGACAATGCATTATAAAATATCTAAAATATATATAAATATAATGTAATATAAAATATTAGCGTTTATTTATTTACGAACACAATAATTATAGCACAGCATACTTTCAGGCTGGTGTATAAATATTATTATTATACAATAATTATTGTACAGTATACTTTCAGGCTGGTGCATAAGTTTTATTATTATACGATAATTATAGTACAGCATACTTTTAGGTTGGTGTATAAATAAGGAGTACGGTGTTAACTAATAGATACCATAGCTAATGCATGGTTTGTATCGAGAATAATCACACTTTTTGTTTTAAATCATGCAAGTATTTTCATACCTACTAAAATTCACAACTAATAATTTTAAAGACAATAGAAGAAATTATTTTATACTTTTTAGTCCGTGTTAAAAACATGGTATATTAAAAAATTTGTTTTATTTTAAAACTAATTTGAGGTTTCTCAATTGAGTCATGAATTAAGGGACACTCTAACGTGCATATAAAATTTATATGTGCATATATTATACATACATAATAAGGAATTAGAGTTGGCTTTCTTTGGTTTAGAGTCTGATCTATTACTTTAAGCATTGAAAAATAAGGCAAATGGATATAAGGGTCACTGGAATACTTTCACATAAGGCTTCCGGATTTTAAATAACAATTTATAAATTTTCACTCCATTTTATTTTATATTTTTGAATATGTAAATATAAATATTTGAATGCGTGTCGTATTTCTACGTATATTTATATGCATACAGACGTATGCCAAAATATATACTACATTCAAGAAACGAATTATTCGATTAAGTTAATATGACAAGCAAGAGAAAAATAGAAACAAAGAAAAGAAAGGCATGTCGGAATGTGTGCGAATGTATGTGTTAGGCCAACGAAGTTAAGTAGAATGATAGACACTCACTTGAAAATCAAAGTTGAAGAAAAGTCTACAATACATAGTAAATATACAAGTGTGTGTATTTGGCAATTTGTTTGGCATACTGTCAAGAAACCCTGATTTTAAGTGTTTTCAGCAAGAGCAACTGTGTTTATTTTTTTTTTTTTTTTTATTTGTTCGCGACGAAACATAACCAACCAAAAAGTTGTATACGAAATATTCTTTTACATGTTGCAACTTAATAAAATGCAAATTGAGATTTGTTATTTTCGAGGAGAGGCACTTTTTATTCTTCTTCTTTTACTGCTGCTGCTGTTGCTGCTACACGTTTTGTCATTTTCTTTCTCTTCTTTCTTTGCGACTCGTAACTTTCTTCCATCAGCGCATCTATCTACTTTTATGCTGCAACAACGGCAAAAGTATGAATGCTGTATTTACTCCCGCCATTCTCTTTTCTTCATCGTATAGTTAGTTGCTGATGTTGCCTTTGTTGTTGCTGTTTATATTATCTCAATCCTCAAGGCCATGAGCAAAAATGTAAAATTTTTTATTTCATAAATTTCGTGTTTTCGTTTTTTAATATTTTCTTCATCATTTTCTATTTTATTTTTTGTTTTCCTTTAACTTATGTGCATATATTTCGAAATATATTTGACATCGACCTAACCGCAGCGAAAAATAAACCGCCCCCACATTGACAATAACATTCGCACACACAAAATTATATACAGGCTTACATACACTAGGCTATACAGATACACAAACACACACAGGCGCGCACACACAATCAAACAAGCGGCGCTGCAATGCCAAAGAAAGTTAGAAAGTGCATATATTTGGCATTTGTTTTAATACTTAAAGAAAGTATATTTGTATTCATTTGCACATTCATACATTCATATATATGTGTGTTTGTATGGATATTGTACGTATATAAAAAACATTCATTGCCAAATAAACAAAAGCAAACAAAAACTTGAAAAACATTGAACATTTTAAAATTGTTCATGCATAAACATAAGATGGATCTACACTTTACAAATCAACACATATACAAATCTTGAAGCGGTCATAGTTTTTTCGGATTTTGGCATTAAGTATATATGGTATAAAAAGTTTTGCCACTAAGTGCCAATTCCACTCCAGAGGAAGCTGCTGAGTGAGCTCACTTTATACAGAGTTTGCAAATAATTTACTAAAAACTTTCTTACCTCAACTTGTAATATTAAAGCAACTGAAGAGTTACTATCCTGACTTCTATGAATAAATCTAATTGGTAAATAGAATATTGATGTGGTTAAATGCCTAGGAAAGCCAGATATTTACTTTATTATCCTCTACGTAATTTTAGGTGGTGTAGGATAAGTTGAGGTTTGAGTAGTAATTTGCAGGGTTTGAAGTCCCTTTATTTAAAAAAAAAATCTTCTAATATGATGGAACTACACCAGTAGTTATTGAAAATATTGCACAATGGTCGTGACAGAGTTGATGGACACTTTTTAATAGATATACTACTAAACTCTTTAAAAAAGCACGATCTAAATAAAATATATTTCAGAAAGTGGCGGGCTTTGAAACTTTGGTAAAGTATCTTTCCGGATAGGAATAACACCTTAAGATGCCTTTCACAAAATATTTTTTAAAAAAATTTTGATTTTTTTTTCAGTTATTAACTGCATGGTTTTGGTCTCAAAAGCTTCTTAATGTGTATAAAGACTCGTTAGGTGATAGATATGCTTACTCTGATCCGAAAAAAACAGTACAGACACAAAGAAAGTGGTCTACCGTCTCTTCCTCCAAACCACAGCTGTCTGTTAGACGCTTCGAGATAACAGGTAACATGGTATTTGTCTGTCTAAAGCCTCTCAGTTCCTCCCACTTACGATTGTGGGTCGAATCGACCCACTCATTAACGGTGGTTTTGATGGCTGACGACGAAGAGACTACAGTTTCTGGGCCCAAGAAACCAGTTTTTGAACCCTTTCTTGCAGATTAATTTCCTGCATGTCTGTTCACCTTGCTCGTGTCACTTTCCGTTCCAAATAAATTGGTGAATTTACCAGATGTAACTTAAGGAGTGAATTTTCCAGGGACAGTTTCCGTAGCTCAACAAATCATGACCCTACAAGAACTGAATCAAAATCGATGAATATGATGCGTTGCAAAAACACAACGCTTGGCCTTAATAATATACAAAATTTATAGCTTTGGTTGAATCTGAAAAGACAGCAATAAAAAACGAAAATCAGCTGCTTGTGACATATGTATGTACATTAGTGTCCGACCGAAGGTGATTTTTTGGCCGAAGTCGAAGACCGAAGGATTTTAAAATATAAAAAATAAAAATCTGAAATTAAATTTTTTCTACCTATGTATTTGCAAACATATACAGAAAAATATAATAGTAGATACTCCAAATAAAAAACTGACCAGTAGCACTAAATAACTGTTCTTTGTCGAAGGAGCTGACAAATATTATTTATTTCAAGAATCATTTAAAAATTTGTTTATGTCAAAATATACAGTTACATCGACTGAAGAACGACTGTCGTTCAACGACTTCTGTGTCAAAAGATAAGTTGGCCGATTTCTGCCATGATTCTGCTTATCTAAAATCAAAGATTGAATCAGCGTATCAATCGATAGACCTGTAGCCGGAACCAGAATTAACTCTCTAGTTCCCAAATTTTTGATTGATTTAAAAAAAATTGGGATTGATAAATTTTAATGTAAAAAGCATAAATCTGATCTCAAAACACTAAAAAATTTAATGGGCGTGGTTTTATGAAGTCGGAAAAGTTGAATGCCTAAAAGTGTTTGTTGTTGAATAAACTTTTTATACATTTTTTTAAATAACTAAATATTTTGTATAAAAAATTTATATTCCTAGGTACTCACAGCTAGTATGACGAGAAGTATTTCATTTATTTTTTTTTATTTTTAACTCAAATTCAAACAAAATAATTAATTTTATTGTTTTTGACAAATTTTGAACTTTGACTGTCGCTAACATCATAATAACACATCACATAAAGTTCAGATATGCATGACTGCAGTATCAGGGCTGTAAATTTCAAAGAATCCCTTTACACATATACAAAAAAAAGTTAAACGCCAGTAATGGAAAATGTCGGCTTCTCTAACAATTCACGCTTCTTTTCAATACGCTTCAAGTCTTCCTTAAAAAGTAAAAAAGTTTGGCTGGCTTCTGCTGCCCTTAATTGTATTAACTCCAGCAGGTTGTTCGTTAAAAAAAAAATCATCGATAATTGTTAAAAATGAAACAAGCAAACGGAGAAAATATAACACCAAAATAGTAATGTAAATACTTTATATAACCACTTCACATTTATTTATTTGTATCAATTTTTACTGCCAATTTATAGTAAAAATTATTATAAAATAAAATGCTTAGAATCTTCGGCTTCGGCAAATACTTCGGCCAAAACTTCGGCCACTTTTTGCCGAAGCCGAAGGTGCAATTTTAGGCCGAATAGCCGAAGAATCGAAGCCGAAGCCGAATAATCGGTCGGACACTAATGTACATACATATATACAGCCGAGACCATAAGTATTAGGTACTCCTAATTAATCAAAATATCTAAGTGTGCATTTCTTTTAGGCAAGCGCAAAAATTAAATTGGTAATTTATAGAGTAATATTTTTTATGAGCAAGTTATTGGTCCATCCCTTGTTCTTTTATACTTGCAGCTTCTTTTCGTTGCATTGATGATATTAAATTGTAGTACACTTCTTCTTTTATTGCACTACAGCCCATAGATTACAAGACTCGAATGTAGTATTCACTGTTTTTGTGACCCACACAAACAATCTTTTTGCCCACACCGGAGGCTGCTATGATTTCTCAGATCATAATGCTGACACCCTCATGCTTTACAGTGCAACCAGGGTGTCAAAGACCTAACAAAATACTAATAGAAAATTGAAGAATTTACTATACAATAATTTTTTCCAGTGGAAACATATTGAGGGAAACAATTTTTTTTACTTATAAGGAAATTAGTAGGCTCGTGCGAACTTCCTTTATCCTAACCACACGTGTAGTTACATAAACCTGAACTGCAAGTATTTAAAATGTCTTATCTTATTTTCGGTGAATATTCCTGTACTATTATTGATTGGTTAATTGATTAGTATGGGTGACATGTACTGCGGCCTTAAAGATCTATTGTACCCCGATAGTAGCTTTGGCTATAAGCTGTCAGATAAGCTGATGAATCTCAGTAGCTGATGTGGCTTCAAGGCTATGATGTCCCTACTTTCTGGGTAATCTTTTCCGCCTGCGAGTGAGCGCCCTGCAGTGTATTGGGATATGTTCAGATGTTTTCTTGTCGTTTTGACAAATGTTATCTTGATTTATAACTAAGTTCTTCGTGTCCTGAGAGAATGCTCATGATTAGTCTAAGTTGGTTTTTCCTTAGCTTGAGACAAAGGGCTGCTCTTTTGAGGTCTTTGTTCTCAATAAGTAGCTTTGATTGTCTAAAACTTTGGGAGGAGTGCCCAGTCGAATGACTTGCTTTCCCATTCCTCGTCTTTTAATGCACTTTTCATAGTTTGGATTCCTAAACCTACGATGGGTTCAGGACCAATGTATGTCTTGGCCGCTGCTTTCCTTGCTAGGTTGCCGGCTATATCGTTACCATTTATACCTGTATGCCCAGTTAACCCGAATAAGCTGATCTTATTTGTCTTGCCTTATGTGTTCAGGAGCTCTAGACATTCCCATACTTGTTTTGAGGAAATCTCAAAGGAGTCCTGGTCTCTGATAGCGGCTTGACAATCTGAGTGTATTACAATATCATGCTTCTTACTAACACTCACGTTTCAGGTTGTACTGTGTACAGAGCCGTATGACAAGAATCTCCGCTTGGAAGATAATTGCAGTGTTTCCCTTAGACTTCGAGTGTTTAGTCTTGGGACCATGCATCCCTGCCCCAGTTCCTTTATCTGTTCTCTAGCCATCAGTGTTCTTTATAAGAGGTGTAGAACCTTTTGATGTCCCATTCCCTCCTAATACCTAGTATAACTTTGAAGGATTTCTCAAAGTTATATTTCTTGACCATGTCATCTCTTGGCAAGGTAGCTTGGGGTACTAGAGGTACTTTCTAGCTCTTTACAGATAATGAGCTTCCTTTTGCCAGTTCCTTCCCTTCCTATACCCCTAACTGCCCTTTTGGAGGCAGTCTCTATTACTAGATGTAGAGGCGTGAGGTCTAATACTGTACTGTACTGTTAATGGAAACTTTTCAAGCTTTTGTTAAGCTATGACCTTGCCTAAATAACATCAAATACCAACTTATTTTCACACATTTTTATTTCTAGATCATTATTATTATTTAAAGTATGGGGCGACCTAAGCCCTAAGTTACTAAAGCAAGAAAGGAGGAAAGATAGCTAAGAAACTATACCCTGGCCGAGAACCAAACCCTGATGTCTTGAGACAAGAATCTGATTATGGTTGGATCTACAGTTTAACGCTGGTTTCGAATGACGGGGGGCCAATTTGTTATCACTTGAGGGTTTTGCCATTGCCTACCAGGATGTGTACTTATACACTTTCTCATAATTCTCATTCACTTCATATCGATAGTGAAAATAAAAATGTTACGAGAATTAACCACTACACCAAGACGGGAATCGAACATGCAACTGCCTGTTTTTCAGTTTTCTATTTATGTTTTTAAGATTATTTTTAGAATATACTCACCAACAATTAAATAACATTTTCTAATTATATCTAATATCAGCTTGATTTCTTTTGTCCTTTAAACACACACACACACAGCCAAGCACATGTACATACACATAAATACTAATTTTGTTAAACGCTTCGTTAAATCATTAAACTCACATTTTGAATTGGCGCGCGTCGCCATGATCCGCCATAGAACACACATCAAAATCCACAACATCATAATCAACATCGTCAGCGTCATCATCTTTGCGGTACCGGTTGTGTGTGTATGTGTGTATATATATGTATCTACCAAGTATTAACATTAACATTACGTTGACGGCATAAACACTTGACATAATTTCATTATGTCTCTCTCATGTGCACATATTTTATTAACTCGTTTTTAATGCTTGTATAGACAGAATACATACATACGTATTCACGTGCGTGTATATGTAAATGTATGGGTGCTTTGTTTATGTTGGTATGTGTATACATGTGGCTCTAATTTGCTATGATGGCAAGTAAGAAGAAAATTCATAACGTATTTTCTGTATATTTCAAATATGATGTTAATATATAGATACATATACGCATAGGTGCACATACATACATATTCATGTATGTATAGTACGTGCATATCTATATATTTTATGCACTAGCGAATCCAAAGGGGGAGGGTTTGGTGTTAAAACCCCATCTTTTCCGATTAATAAGTTTAATCATTGCTAATGAATCGAAAAAAAATGTTTAATGGGATCAATATATTAAAAGGCGGTTCCCCCCTTTCCGCAATCTCTGAGCCTGCTAGTGATTGTATGTACATATGTATTAAGTATGTGTATATCTACTTACTTTCACGTATGTGGTTTTGAATTATGCACGCCTACTTGAGTGCACAGCAAACAACTCAATTTCTTTTACTTTTTTTTTTTCTTTCTTACATGGTAAAGACTATGATGACTAAGTAAGTATATACATATAAATACATACAAGTACATATATATGCATTCATATATATATACCTACATCAAGTGAAATGTCTTCTTCTTTCAGCGAGAATTTATTTATTTACGTTTTTTTTCTTCTTCTTCTTCTTTTGAGAATCTAATATGCAAATTTGATATTGTTTAATTTTTAAATTATCTCATCTAAAACAAATAAATCTTTTTTCTTTTTTTTTTTTTTGTTTGTACTTTAACTTTTTTGTTGTAAATCTAATTTTACTTTAACATACAATTGGAACCCTATGTGATTGTAAAGTAATCAATCAAAATATTTTGTAAACAAAATAGAGGTTTTTGATCGAAAATCTAAAAGTGCTGTATAAATTGCATAAATTTATAACTAGACTTAGTCGAAAATAAAAGGAAAAATTCATACATAAAAAAATAGAAAAAAAGTAAATATATGAGTTGAATATGTTATGAAACTTTTTAAAATTTAGTTCGAAAATCACAAATAAAATTTCCAGTAAATTAAACTGAAGTTTACAAGTATTATGACGCAATCTCTATAAAATGCTAAAGGAGACTATAGAACACTATCAATGTGTCGAATTGACTGTCATTGTGATATCTTCATGTGTTACGAACCTCTATGAGACTGACGGCCTTGTCAAAGTCTTAAGCTAAAACCAGAAATGTAATGATAACACTGTTCTACAAATGGAAACTTTTGAAAACGAGCAGAGACGGAATGGATGCACTTAGGGTAATGGGGGGTCGCTGAGTCCGAATCCGTGGTCCATTTTGCTCTGCTACGTCACCATTTTTTTTATTGACCTCAAAATTTTTAAAATTGAAAAAAACAAAAATTAAAAATGCAGTTCATATTTCTTTTTACAAAAAAATTTTTTTTTTTTTTTTTGGCTCAGCGACAATGTGCCATATGGCACCGCTAGGCATTACTAAGTTAAGCTAACAACGAGATACAAGTGAACGATGATAACGAGGATGAAAAAAAATTCGATAAAATATGTTAATTAAAAAAAAAAATTTTTTTGAGTTAAAAAATAAAAAAAAATCGAAAAATTTTTTTTTATAAAAATGGATGTTTTGATGAAAAAAAATATGAACTGTATTTTTAATTTTTTTTTTTTTCATTTTTAAAAATTTTGACGTCACTAAACAAAATTGTGACGTAGGAGAGCAAAACGAACCACGGATTCGGACTCAGCTACCCCCTATTACCCTAAGTACACTTGTTCCGTCTCTGCTCATTTTTGGCTGTGTAACCACTGAGGGCCTTATTATGAACTGCGTTCGATCTGCGACTGTAATCGAATGCCTTGATCGAACGAATTTGAGTTTGGTATTATGACGTGCTTTCGACAGAGAATAGCGTTATTGTGCATTTCTCTCATTTTGGGTTATTTATGGTAGTATGTTTCTATCAGCTGATCATCGTTTTGAAAAATAAATACGATTTGTTTAAAAATTAAGTAGAAAAAATAAGAACAAAATAGTTGACTATAAAGGAATTATGGTTCAACGATTCATCGGAGGAGAATGAAAGGTTGATGGAACTGGCCAAAAGTAGAAAACGATTAAGTGCAGCCTTTCGAAGAAGTTTTGCAATCTATAAAATTTGTGTACAGATTTCTACAGAACTTGCGACTGTCCAACGAAACGTTTGTGCATTTGATGATCATTACAGATGAACTGCTGAAGCAATTCCAAACATATTAAAATTGGAAACAGTTCTGCGATTGAGGAAATATCCTTTGCAATCAATGGATTTCCTAACTGCAATTTGTTGCTCACTACTTTAGACCTGCATAAAATTTACAACGTTTAAAATTAGTTTCTAGTCCTCAAAAAGCTAAAAAAATTGCAAAATACTTACATTTTTAATAATTACTACTTATCGAAAATAAAATTGTGTTCGACAAAAAATTCGATGCGCAACGAAAATTTTGACTAGGTTGCACTGCTCATAATAAGAATTTTACATTTGATATTCGATCTTCGAAAACCAGCAAAGTTCGAACGTCGAAAGCAGCTCATAATAAGGCCCTGATACTTTCAGCAATTTTTTATATTAGGAGTCGAGTCGTGCACAAAATACGTCAAGCAATTTTTGGCCATTTTTGGGAAATGAACCAACAACTTGGAGGAAAGAAAATTTTCTGGGAAATACTTTTCTCTGAAATCCTTGAGAGTTTAAGAATAAATACAATTTATTACTTTTAAGCACACCTCAAATTTCTTAAAAAAATCCAAAACTAAACGATTTTCTTCACACGAACGAGTTGCGAATTGCTTAATTTTTTTTCTTAATGGTTTTCACATACACTGCCGGTCAATGAAAAATAACGGATGAAAAATATTTCATATTACGCAAACAATATTTTTTAGCGGAATATTTAAAAAATGTTTAAATATGAACAATAGCTTGAAGTCTTTTAAACTTGCAATAGAAATAGTTTGTACATCAAAGGTTTCATACAAATTTTAAAAAATAAAAGACTCTGACAACTCTAAATTTGAAAAGCCAAAAAATAGCAGCGCTTATATAAAAATAAGGATAGGAACAATATTATGGAAACAACTTTCATGTTTCTACAAAGTAACCTTAAAATTTATTACTCTTATCACTTTTTTATAGTGAGCTAAGCTTCTGCATCTCCCTATAAATGCCATTCTATTATAACTGGAACACATAGATCTTCCAAAATTATTGGTATTATCTTGAAAATAACTTTTTCAATATCATTCGATATGCTTTGAATAAAGTTCGGATCTGTAGATTAAGCAAAGAATAAGACCAATATAGTTGTAAGAAGTGATAATAGTAATTTTTGCCTAGCTGAAACTAGCCTTAGAACCAAACTAGTTTTTAGCATATTTTAGTCTCTGAATATATTTTTTAGAACCATGTGAATGTGAACCAAAAAAACTGAATCCTTACTGTCATCTGTCCAGAAAATATCTGCCAGGTTAGAATCTAAAAGCCACAATGTAACTATTCAAAACAGTGGCGGATACAGGAAACATTTTTGGGGGGAGGAAATAAAAAATAAAAATTCTCCATATGAACCAAAACGTCCAAACGCTCGCTGTCGCGTTTTTTTTCTCAAAGGTATGGCCATGTGAAAACTTACAGGTACGTTACGCATTTAGGGGAACCCCTGATCTTGTAGCAAAGCATTTCACAATTTCTATGATCTTTTTCCAAGGTAAAGGATCGTGGAAAATATAACAATAGGATACATTTATTCAGTTTTCGGTTTTAGATTGGTTTATAACGGGTCTCGAGAATTAGTAGAGTTTTAAGAATAATTTAAGGTCGCTGATTCCTACCCTGTATTCAAATTTTCTCTTTCCTGTTGTGGGATTTTCTTTATATCGACCTGAAACCTATAATTCGGTTTTTTTGGTGGATTCAACTCTCTATCTTAGAGTAGAACTCGTTGAACTGGTACTTGAGTCACGTATTTAAGAACTAAATCCCCGAAAAGATCCATTTTATTAGAACAATTCATTTGGACATTTTTTAAGAATTTAACCCCATCTTGGAATCGAACTTGAGGCAGATGGAACTCCAGTCAAGCACTCATCCACGAAGTAACTATTGTGAACGTCGTTGAGCTGTTTCTGAACTAGATTAGCAGCTTCTGTAAGAGATTAATTTGACGCTAAAATGGCAGTATCATCTGGATAAGTAGCTATAGACCATCAGTTTCAGGCAAGTCGCAGCTAAAAATCGAATAAAGAGCAGGACCCACAATACTTCCCTGTGGTTCTGCGACTTTCACTTGACATTTGGCTGATGTTTCATCATTTACTTTGACATAGAAGTTTAAGACAAAGTAAAATGGAGCAGGAAGTAAATTTTTTAATTTGTATGACAGCCTTTGATGCCAAATTTTTTCGAACGCTTCTTGAATGTCCTAAAATATGACAGAGCAATTTTTTTCGCATTCCAGAAAGTCATTGAAAATATTCTCTATGCGATGATATTGCTCAGGAGTACCGTGCTTATGACGATTAGAAATTCGGAACTAAATTCTTATTTTCTTGTATTAAGTATTAGCAATCTACTACTTCGAATATTTTCGAGAAGATTGCCAGCAAACTTATAGGTCTATATGAGGGCACTGAGTTTTCAGGTTCATTTGGTTTTGGTATCATTATTATTTCCGCACATTTCCATAGAGAAGGAAAGTGGTTTAATGAGCAAGATTATTCATCAATACATTTATTAGTGTAACTACAATTTTATTCCAGAAGATCCCGAAGTGCTACCATATTATATATCATAGATCATTTTAAAGAGCTTGACGAGTAGGTTAGCCAAAAATTATCAGATTTAAGGCCAATTCCAAAATATTAGCTTCGGAATTTTTTTGGAAATTCGCTCATTGAACAAATTGCAGTCATCGTTGTAAAAATCATTGCTTAAGCGGGAGTAAATAACAAATGAGAGAGAGAGAGAAGACGTGAGTAACAAAACAAACACCAACGAGTAGTTTGGTTTTCCTATGATATTTTTTATTTCATAAAGAGATTGTTTGAGGAAAAAAATAGCCCCAGTTACTGGAGCCTTACCGACTAGTTATTCTTATAATTAAAAGTAAATTGTAATAACTAAAAACAACAATAACTAATTATGTTCTTGCATGTTTAAATTATTAAATTTTTAAGTGTTTGAAAATCTTTTGCCGGGGAGGATATTTTCCCCTTTCCCGCCTCCACCCTCCTCCCCTTGTATCCGCCCCTGATTCAAGGTCAATATGGATATCAAAATGTACGCCGACGTAGGCTGTTCAAATTTAGTGTTGTCAGAGTTTGAAATATGTGTAAAATCTTTAACATATTTGTTGCAAGTATTAAAGACTTCAAGTTGTTTTTTATATATAAACCTTTTTTAATTATACCAATTGTTTGAGTAATATTAAATATTTTTCTCCCATTACTGCTATTTCATTGACCGGCACTGTATGTAAAAAATTAAAATTTTTTCACCTGCATGATATATTTCCATACAAAAGCACTAAAAAATATGGAGGTCTGGTCAGACTCATATGTGACGAACCAAAACATTCTAGTATTGCATTTTAAGTGCAGATAAGCTACTTAGGATTTCACGTCTCCAGCTCAATTAGAAAAATGTTTAAATTGCAACTATAATTGAAAAAAGTCTGACCAGACTCATGTGTGTCAGGGAGGGTTAAGTATTGGAATTAATTTTTACCGTAAATCCTTTCCGAAGATAACCTTCAAATTCGTTTTCTGAGCGGAGCGCTCATGCCTGGCGGTTATTCTCTTAATTTGGTGACATCACTATGTGCGATTGGCTAAAAATCATGGCAATCCATACATCACTTTTAAAAATTGATAGACTACACACGTTAAATCATAGGAAGAAAAAAGGGAAGAAATTAAGTTCTTCTGAAGGTATTCAATGATCAATATTTCATCCTAATCATTTCGATGGTATCCATTAGCATTCTCCATACGCTATAATTTTAACACTTCTTCAAGATGAGCAGAGTTTAATTGCGAAAAATTCGGCTTGGTTCTAATGCGAAAAATTCGATTTTTGCATTATTCTGGAAAATAGTTCATTTTGGTGTTCTATGACCTCACAAGAGGTAGGAGATGGAGGGAAAATGCTAATTCAAAAATTGTTTATCTTTTCGTGTTTAACAACTTTTCTTCAGACATCAAATTCGGATCGGTTAAAATAAAGAAATTTCTTAATAGCCCCCGAAGACTCCATTTTTCCGACTTCAGGCCCATATTGTGGGAGAACTTGATATGATGGAGAAAAACTGAGTACGCAGTCGTGATTAGCATGCATGCTTTTGCAAACTCTATCGTGATGGAGTTTTTTCGAGAACAAGATGGTTTGTACTTTTTTTTCAACGCTGTTGCATGATTTCATTTCAAGAATGGCCTCCGTATTCACCGGACCCGAATCCAGTAGATTTCATAATGCCAATTTCAGAGAGTAGAAGTTATGCCAAATCACACTATAGTCTGAAGTTCTTGAAGCAAGCGTTGCTGTGCGAATGTGGCAAATAGACTCTCCATATGCTATAATCCGTACCCTAAAATTTTACAAAGCATTTCCCATAAAAAAATACTTACATATGTATATAATTTCCATTTAAATAACAACTAAATAAAGAGAAAATCTTAAATATTTTTGAGTTGAAAATTTTTCTTTTATTGACGTTTTTAAAATGCATTAAATATTTTTGGTTTTTCAATTTTTTTTTACTTTTGTATTTTTTATTTTTGGTTTTGTCATTTTTTTTTTTCACTTAGATTTAATATTTTTATTCATATCGTTGCTAATTTCTTTCTTTTTTTAACTTACGTTTAATTTACAAATATTTTACAAAGTTTTTCAATTTCACATATTAAATATTTACTTTTTTCTTTTTCTAATTTGAGTTTTTCTTTGCCCGCCATTCTTGTTTTTTATCTCTGCTTTTTTACATTTAATTCTTTTTGGCAACAACTTTTTTAAGTAGGAAAATTTTTTGCATTGGAACATGGTTTTCAAAATTTATTGAACAAAAATAAATAAATGAAATAAAAACAAAAATTATGAAATTAATTTTTACTGAAATCACAAAATTTAGTGTGTTCGTATCGAATTTTTATTTCTGTTAGTTTTTTTTTTATTATTATTTTTAGTAGATATTACTTAAATATGTACTTAATTTTAAGTTATTTTTTTATATGTATGCTCATGCTTAAAATTACTTTTTGATACTAATTTCAAATTTTTAGTGAATTATTATTTGTTTGTTCTCTGTTTTGTTATTTAATTTGGCAAATATTACAATACTACATTTGCAATTATTTCGAATAATGCCAGTTTAGTGTGCAGTGCAAAAACTCACATAAAAAAATGTTAATAATATCAACTAATTTCAACTAATTAAATGATATTGAAATATGGTTAATTTTACAGCATTTCTGAGTTTTTATAACTACACAGGTTTACATTAACTGCAAGATGAAAATTGCATTAAATGGATTAGAAGATTTGATCGAGAAAATTTAGTAAGGTCAAACAGCGCAAATATTCATGAAAATGTTTTCTAAAAACGAGTCAAAAAAAATTTGCTAAAATATTTATATTAGATAATTTTTCTCTAAAAAACACTAAGCATAATTTTTCACTATTTTTTTTTTAATTTTTTTTTTTTTGGATCTGGTTTGTAATGCTAGTCCTCTTTGCTTTACAGGTCGAACTTTGAAAATATACCATAGGATCTCATGTTAAATTTCGAAATAATGTTCTAATTATTTGTAGTTTAAAGAAAAAAAAATTTATTTTTTCTTGTGAATTTAATGTTGCGCCGTAAGCTAAGAAAAAATGTTAAAGCGTAGTTTTACAAAAATGACTCCGATCTAATTTTTTCAGATCAGAACAAAGTTTGGAGTAGTTCAGAAAAATCTCCCAAAAATTCAACGTTGCATTTTAGAAATATTCAGAACAATGTTCCTAAAAGTTCTGAGATATTATTCAGAATTTGGCTTAATCCACTGGCGCCAGTGCGCATAGCAGACGGTCAAGACCGATTATGGGTTGTAGTACCAACTAATTAAGTAAACTGGTTTTTGATCGGTCTATTAAAGAGGACTTGGCAATAAATCCCAAAAAAAACTATATTTGTTCCCTTCTCTAGAAAGTACAAATTGGACCTTGGTCGCATATCCATCCAACACGTTTGTCGAATACTCTGAAGAAGTTAAATACTTGGTTATCGTACCTTGCAAAAGCCACTAGGGTCTTTTGAGCTTGCAGAAAACTGCCTAGGGTCTTACTCCAAGATGATTTTGTGGCTGTATACTACGATAGTTAGGCCAATTGTAGCATATGCTGCATTAGTGTGGTGACCTATGGTTATAAAAGGCTCGACTATCAGCAAACTTAACAAGCTCCAAAGGCTTGCCTGTTTCTCAATCACAAGGGCTATACTCCCGCGATTGAGATAATGATCGGACTTGCACCTCTGCTCATCTTCATAAAGAAGATAGCTGCAATTACTGCCTTGAGGATGCAAGGTCATCTGCCCATTCTTATTAAAATTATTGGGAGTATGAATGTATAAACTCGTATTTTTTCGAAATTTGGACATTTATTGTGCTTAAAAGTGATTATAAATTTATTCTTTAAAGTATTGTCCATCGTTAGCCACAACCTTTTCCCATCTTTCTGGTAGCATACGGATTCCGCGTCGAAAGAACTCCTCATCTTTTGAGGCTATCTACGAATCGACCCATTTTTTGAGTTCTTCGAAAGAACGGAAGTGCTGTTCTGCCACGCCATATGTCATCGATTGGAACAAGTGGTAATCAGAAGGAGCAATGTCTGGAGAATACGGCGGGTGGGGTAGCACTTCCCATTTCAGCGTTTCCAAGTATGTTTTTACTTGCCTTGCAACATGCGGCCGAGCATTGTCGTGCTGAAGAATAACTTCGTCGTGTCTATTCTCATATTCTGGCCTCTTATCCTTTAATGCTCGGCTCAAACGCATCAATTGTAGTCGGTAGCGGTCGCCAGTGATCGTTTCATTCGGTTTCAACAGCTCATAATACACGACACCTTTTATATCCCACCAAATACGCAGCATGAGCTTGAATCCATGGATGTACGGCTTTGCCGTTGATGTTAATGAATGTCCGGGCGGTCCCCATGATTTTTTACGCTTTGGGTTATCGTAACGTATCCACTTTTCATCGCCAGTCACAATATAATGCAGAAAACCCTTTCTTTTCTGTCGTTCAATCAGCAGTTCACATGTGAAAAATCGTCGTTCGAAGTCTCTCGTCTTCAATTCGTACGGCACCCAATTTAATTGCTTTTGAATCATTCCCAATGCTTTTAATCGTTTAGAATTCTGCAAGTTCTTGTTGCGTTTGACATGAATCTTCTTCGAGTAATGCCTTCAATTCTTCATCTTCGAACTTTTTTGGGCCGCCTGAATATTCCCTGTCTTCAACATCAAAATCACCACTTTGGAAACGGGCATACCACACCTGACACATTCTAACGTCTATAGCTCAGTCAGGATAAGCTTCAGTGAGTAAACGATGTGCTTCAGTTGCGTTTTTCTTTAAATGGAAGAAGCAAATTAAAACTTCCCGCAAATGTTGTTTTGTTGGCACGAAATTCGACATTTTCATCTATAGTAAAACACTTTTGTAAAATTATGAAAATTATTTGACAAATCAATTCTTATAGTATTTTTGGCGCTCTTCGAGATAGAATAGCTGTCAATGTCAAAAAAATGGCGCGTATAATAGATATGAAGTTAGTCACAATTACGAGTTTATACATTCATCAATACTATTACCCTAATCTGCTTTGTGTCAGATTTTATGATTTGGGTTCTAAACTTTGGTTGGAAATTTAATATCATTCTTCGATCCAGATCCGATTGTAATGCACGATTCCCCAACTTCCATCCCTTTTGCACTCAATTGGTATACTAACGGCTCGAAAATTGCGGTTCTTGAGCTGGCATTGTTGGACCTAACATTCGAATCTCGATTCCACTGTGCTCTTTCAAGCCGAATTACACGAAATTGAGACATGCGCCTGAATTGAGCTTAATAAACGTCTAAAATATGCTAAGCTTATAATCTTCTCTGACATCCAAGTGGCTCTCAAGGCACTTTCATCATTTTGTTTCACTTCGAAGCTAGTAAAGGAGTGTTTTAAGAGTGTGCGTGAGTAACAAAGTCACGCTTTGTTGGGTACCAGGCCACTGTAACATTATAGGTAATGTAGCTGCTGATGAATTTGCTAGGCAGGGTTCAGCGACTTTACATACAGGCCCCAATCCATTATGTGGAATCGGCTGGACTAGTTCCAAATCGATCATTGAGGCGTGGGGGAAGGACCAAAGGCTATCTGATTGGCTTTCTATCTGGCCACCTAAGTAAATTAGGTCTGTCAGGTGAGGCAGAGTGTCGTCTATGTATGGAAAATGTGTAAATGTCCAAGCTTCAGTTATGAAATCATCATGCCACAGAGATCTTCAGTGTTGACCAGTGTAATCTTTCTGCACTTAAGCATAAATAAATAAATTTAATTAAAAATTTTACAGCGCACAGAAATAAATTTCGCATTTTTTATTATTATTAAAATTTTTTTGTGTGAATATTTGCACTCTCATTTTGGTATTATTAACTCCTACTTATCTAAAATCTGCAATATATTTTTTATTATCACTAGGTATATATTTACAATTAGCATTAAATCAATTTTAAATAATATAAAATACAATATGTAAAAAGCTTATGCTCACAAAATGTCATTATGCGATATATTCTGCTGCACAATATCTATATATACAATACACTCACAAAAAAATCTTCATATATTTTTTTTAATACATTTTTTTTACTAAAATAAATTCAGGAAATAAATTAGTTTTTCTATACAAATCTAAACCAAAATATTTTCGCTGGCTGTAAGAATTTATTATCTAGCGAATTGCAAAATGTTTCACATCCGGAACAATTTATAGTTAGTTGTTTTTGTTTTTTTTTTTCGCTTACTTTCTTGTCACAATGTACTTGTTTATATACGAACACATATAGCAGTATGTGCATATGTATGAGTAGGTGCTGGTAAAACACATTTGTCCGCCCCTACTATATTATGCTACCATAGAACACGCGAGCGCACGCGAGCATTAAACGCTATTTTAAAAAGTTTTGTCAAAGTTGGTGGTTGGTGCAATTTTATTTTTTTTCTCCTTTTTTTTTTGCACCAATTTCAGCTTCTTTTTTTTGTTTACTTTTTTCATACACAGATTTTTTGTGTTTTATGTGCTTTTTTGCGTCCGTTTTGTGTCGTAAAAATGTTTAAGAAGAAACATGATGCCACAAAGAAAGACACTTGGCGCTTTTTCCCCACAAATTAGAACACTTCATGCTGCAATTTCGCTTGTACGCTTCGGTTCTTCTTATTCCCATGTTCATTTTTTTTATAGGTTTTCTTTTTTTTCTTTCTCTTTTTTTTTGCCGATACTATATTTTCGTATTCATACGTGTTTTTCATTCTTTAAAAAAAAGCTGAGCTTCAAATGCTTTATAGAAGCCAGGTACACTGAATTATTTAGTTATACCTTCAAGCCATACAATTTTAGTATTCCCTCGCTGCCAATAAAATATTTTAAAAACCATTGCAAAGTTATATGTATATGTAGATAGGATGTTTTTGATTAAAGTGAATAATATTGGTAAGCCTTTTTTATTAAAACTTTTTATGAAATTTAAAGTTCTTTCTCTTGTGACAACATTTACAAAATATAAACTTATTAATCTCAGCTTTTGCTTAGTATTTCTGACTGACTTTCAATTAGGAAATTCTCCTTTAACAAATAATTTCTCACTTTCCATCTTATTGGAAAATTGCTAATGAAACGAACCCTGCGAATTGCTAACCCATCGCAATTTGATCTACCCTATGCAATGATCCTTCAAACTGGGCTTAGTAAATTTTCACTTGGTCAAATATCTAAGTAGAGTAACACGAATAGCTTAGCTGGCGATCTTATGGTTGTCCTTACCGCGAACTGGAGCCATTTTGTCCTTAGAGTAGGCGAGAGCAAAGCGGTTAGTCTGGATATTTTCATGGCGTTTGACGGGGAAGGACATAAATCACTAGTGCCGAAACTGGTTGTGCATGGGGTCGGTAATAACTTCACTCGATGAATTCCAAGTGTTGTGATAGATTGTATTGCAGTACTCTGTCCTTTCTACCACCAACCTTTTTTATTGTCTGACCTTCTGTCATTTACAAAGAACTCTATCTGCTCGTTTGCAAAACACAATTTGTCATTCATTCATATGTCCAAACCACCCTTATTCTTTAGAGATTGAAAGGAAAAGACTTGCTTTGAATGACATACTCAACAATGACCTTAAGTCAATCTCCAAGCAAACAGAGTTAGGTTAAGTTGAGCAGGTTAAATTAGGTTAGGTTAGAGTGGCTGTCGAGAGACACACTTAGGCCTAAACGGTCCTTTGTGACACCACATAATTGGACCTACAGTTTAACGCCGATTCCGAATGGCGGTGTGGCAATCTTTTATCAGCTTGATGGTTTTGCCATTATCAACTATGTTGTAGACTTATACACTTTCTTATAATTCTCATCACGGAAACCGAACCCGAACCTCCCCGATGAAAGTCTACTGCCTTACCCACTAAGCTATCTAGAGTTGAGTAAGACCCAGTGTATCCTGTTGTCCCACAAGCGAGCTCCTCATTCCGCAATGAACCTCCTATTTGCGGGTGGGGTGGATATTACAGAATCAGTGACTCTTGTTGTTCTAGACATGTCCACTGGATGTAACGTTCGTTAGAACAATAATATATATTTTCATGGCAGAAAAGCGATATTTGATATCATCACTTTGTGTGCTCTCCAGAGTTAAATGAACCGTATGCAGAGCTTACGCTTGTTTTTTTGTACCGCGTGTTTTTATAATAAACTTCCTGTTAATATTTTTCCAGACAATTATGAGCTTTTCAAATTTAAAATATTTAAACATTCATATAAATATGTTTTTTCTACTTCCCTCCGCACACACGCAAAAAAAAAAAAAAACGTTTATCGCCCGTTTGTGGAGAATATATTACTTTTACGCTGAACAAAAACGTTTCTGAGGAACGTTGCCGAGTTTGCAGAAACCAAAACCATTTTCTGCAAAAGATTAACAATTTTATGATGAACGAAAATTCGTTCACGATAAAATTAAGGCAATTTTCTTTACTGGCAAATAAAAAAACGTTTCTGCTAAACGAAAGTCCACAACTCTCTTCTCTTTTTATTTTCGTTCTCCTCTCATCTCGCTCTCGTCGCAAAAAGAAGCAGCAGCGACGCTTACATTCAAACTCCACACAACAACAAATCAACACAACATAACGGGAAGTATCATTTGTCAACGCATTATTGAAGAATTTTAATTATGCATTGAAATTATTTCATAAAATTTCTTTTTGTCTATAAAAAAAAGTGAGTGGTGTTTATAAAAAAAAACAAATAAAAGTGTGTGATTTATAATAAATTATAGAAAAATTGTAATAATATAATTTTATGTAAATTTCATACACTTTTTCTAGTTTTCAATCAAAACTACAATAAAATGCCAATGTATATATTATTTATATTTATATTTTTCAGGGAAATATTGCATTTTATTGCAAACGTTTTTAGTTCATCGTAAAAGAATTGAACCGTTTATGATGAATAAATCTTCGTTCATGGCAACCGAATGCAGTCGTTTATGATAAATAAATGTTCGTTCATCATGAAAATATTCCATGAACGAAGTTCGTTTAGTGAAAATTTCGTTTCTGAGAAACGAATTTTTTCTTTGCGTGCATTAACCTATTTTTCTGCCACAATCAACATAAAAAACAGAAATTTCATTCACTGCCGGCAGTAACCTCCAATGAACCAAATTACATTAAAATTCTTCTTCTTGGAGTTCCCGAATTCTGCATACGGTAATATGTAAGTAGTCATCTTAAAACCGGAACGATTTCATATGATGTTTATAAGAAAAACCTTTAACCTGTCGATTTCCCGACTTTAAATACATGACACATATCTCAAGGTTATTCTCGTACACGTCTCATGCTTAAAATGAAGTTTTTTTTTTCCTAAAAGAAAAATATTTTCTGAGACTTACCGCCCATTTGAAATGTGTCATAAAGTCTTCTAGAAAAATATTCCCCTTCAAAAAGTGATTAATTCAAATTTTTTTAAAGCAATCAACCGTTGATAGTTTAATTGTTTGCTCTGTTTTTCCATAATCTTTTAAGTTGTTTTTATTATCGTTAAAGAAAGCAAAAAAGTACCTTCAAAGAAGGTTAAAACACGTAAGCCCAATTAGTTTTACCCTGAAGCAAAAAACCATCCTCGACTGAAATTTTTCTCATCAAAAACTGCTTATGGTTGCTTAGCCAGTTAAGTCAGATTTTTCTTAAAAAGTATACCCCACCGATAGTCTAGTGCGTAGTGCACTAGACTTTCATCTAGGATTTTTGGGTTCGATTCCCGTCTTCGCCTGGTGGTTAATTCTCATAACTTTGTAATATTCACTATCAATATGAAGTGTATAAGAATTATAGGGAAGTGTACAAGAGCACATCTAGGTTGGTAATTTCAAAACCACCGAGGTGATAAAAAATTACCACACCGCCGTTCGAAATCGGCTGAAGGTCCAACTATGTGGTCCAACTGAAGGTCCAACTATGTGGTATTACAATGGGCCTTTCAGGCCTAAGTGTGTCTCTAGACAGCCACTGTAACCGAGCCTAACCATACCCAAAAAAAAAAATTTGGTATCTCTCTTCAAAGGAACAATTCCTCATCAAAAAATATTTGGTTTCACTGAATTCAGAACCCACCGAACTCTACCTTGTTTTGTGAAATTAACCCTGAATTTTTTTGTTTTTTTTATTATTTTGTTAAGTTTCTTCCAAAAATATAAACTTAGGTGATATTAACCTTTAGTGAACTCAAACAATTTTCTTCTAAGAGAGATTGCCGTTTTTTCTAACGGTTAATCTAGTATGAACGAATTTTAGAAAAATAAATAAATTTTGGGTTTTCAAGGATTAATTTAAGTTGTGACCTTCAATGGCCTTAAATGATATGGACTGGTAGTTTTTATTTTCAATGACCCCAACCCAAGTTTTCGATGGGAAATATTATCTTCAAAGTTTGTTTGAATTACTTAAAAGGGTCAATTTCTTAAAAAGTTAGACTTAGGTGATTTTGACTTTCGGTAATGTCAACTAGTTTTCGATTGAGAAATATTTTTCTACAAGCCCAAGGTTTCGTGATCGTTTACCCAACATGTTCATATGCATATACATAGTACAAGGTAATGACTCCATATAAGATCCCAAAGAGTGGGTTAGGGATGGTGAGGTGTTACTGTCTGAGGTAGTTGTACTCTCTTTTTTTCGATAAATAAGTTATGGGGCTTAGATCCCTATGGCGGGGATTCCAAGTATGATAGAGAGAATCTGAATATAGTCTGAGATCAGAATCAGCTAATCCGGACTACCTTTAAAAAGTTATTCAACCAACCTATGATTATGTGAGGAGGCAAGTGTTATGCATGCGTTCTGAAAGGAGTTCTAACAGGGCTTTATGCCGCATATATAGTTACTGACATTCAAATCACGAACTACATTTATTTTATTTTTTTTACTCTCCGGGATGATAAGCCAGCATCTTTAATCTAACATTTTTGTGAGTCAAACTGGCAATGCCCAAGAAATTGATAAGACAGGGACACAAAGCAAAGATCCACGAAAATATCAGATATAATTATTGACATCCTAAAAGCCATCGTCAGAATTATATTCACCGGTACTGAACTCTAATGCAAAAATTCTCATCCCACACAGCCCCATCATCGCCTTTGCAACGACTCGAAAGAAAGATCAACAGATTTTATCAAGCACTCCTTTGCAACTACAGCGTGACACACCCAACCGGGGCCAATTATCAAGTTGAGGAATAGTACAAAAAATACTCAACTTCTTGCAGTGGTGATTGGAGTTCGTTTCAAACATGAGATGTAATTGTCCCTATAGTGGTTGGAACATTTAAATTAAAACAATTATTTAAAAAACAGACCAATTCGCACCATTCACCTCTCATCTACTGCACCTTTCCCTTATACATTTCTGCTAAATATATTTTACAAAATTTTTTAAAAATTTTTAATTCATTAAGCGCTTTTAAATCATTCTGACAGTTCGAAAATGCTATGAATTTTTTATGGAATGTTCTACATACTTGTATATATGTTTCACATGTGTGAAGGTATGTCCTGATTTGGCATTTGATTTAACACATTACAAATCAAGTTTTTGACAGAAAATTAATAAATAAATAAATTATATTACATGATATTAACAATTATTTTAATCACATTTAGCTAAAATGTATACACATGTGTACTTAAGTACTTATGTATTTTGTTATTTGATTTTAATATTTTCATAATTCTATCACTAAAACACCGTCTAACATTAATTCAGTGTGTGGTTGCTTTTCATTTTTCACTTGTACATACTCATATCTATGATGATGAGATGAGCACATGAGTAGCTGAATAGACACACTTAAACACTTAAACTAATTTGGTTTGATTCACCTAAGCTACGCTTAACGCTACAGCTTAAATCGACTTTAGTATAAAAAAAGAAAAGAAAATTTACTTATCTCGCTCTGCCATGGTCGGTGAAAATTCATACCCGTATAACATCACCAGGAGTCGATTTCGTTTTTAGTTCATCGAGTGAATCAGGCTCATCACCATCATCATCGGCCACTCCCACTACTCCACCTGCTACACCACCAAGACCTAAATTACCGCCATTAACATCGACGAGCTCAGCTGTATATGCATCATCACTAGCCTTATCGCTTAGCAAAGTGCTATTGACCGGTCACCGCAATGATTCACGTCACATAAATACATCAGAGCCACTTCCTCCGCCTCCTAATCCTGCACCTCCAACGCCGCCAAGGACACCCAGTGATTTGCGCGGTGTTGTCGGCACTCCATGTGGACAATGCGTCGCTGTACCGATATTCATGCCAGGCGTTACCGCCGACAGATTTTTTGTTGCTTCATCTTCGAATGTCACCATTTTCTCGCGCGGTTTCATAACCATTTGTAATTGTGGTGGCGGTGGTGGAGGTGCCGCACACATTAACGTTTGTGGTGGACCTAATTGCAGTCCATGCGGTAATCCTAAGCCTCCCATGCCACTGTTCTGTATAGTAGGCGAACAGCGGCGTGGCGGTGGCAACGCCAAATCACCAACACCTGAAAGATTGAATTCGCTTATGCTGCGCGGCACAAAGTACTCCATATGATGTTCTGGGATGCCGGTTGAGCGACGTATAGGTGTATTACGTTGGAAAGCTGAAACACCAGTCGAACGACGTGGCAGCGAGCTATATTGTGAAAGACCGTGCGCTGGCCCAAAGAACATTGTTTGATGATGACCAATCATATTGTTGCCGCCGCCACCACCAACACCAACACCCATGCCACCAATACCACCTCCCATAATGCCGCCAACACCACCGCCTGCTAGCAGGTCGGCAGTCGGTCGTTGTCAAGATGACTTTGGCGTTACGGCCACAGAAACTAGTGCGACATCCTCAGTTTGTGGTCCAACATGATCTTGGACAGAGAACTTTCGCAGCCACATAACAATCTCTGTTTGAATGAGACTGAAGCACATTGCCACTACAGCCATGCCCACGAGTATGTATGCAGAGGCCAAGTATAAAGTGAGCGTGCCCGTGGGTGCCAGCTCGCCAAATCCAATGGTACCGAGTGATGTGAAGCAGAAATACAGCGCCTCTAGCACACTCCAGTTTTGAATTTTATGAAAAAGTATAGCTCCCGAGGTAACATAGCAAACGAGTACCATGACACATATGGATATGGGAACGCTTGGTGAACCGCCACCCGTCGTCGCTTGGTAGGATTTGGGTAGCGCATAATGATGAGATGGTGGATGTAATTTGCTATTGTGATGATGTCCATAATGTTTTCCACTAGCTGAAGCACCTTTGCCGCTGCCATCATTTGATGACATTTTGTTGTTGCCAGAACCACCATTCGAACTGTTTCCACCACCGCTGCCACCGTTCCCGCTACTTACTGTGCTTTTTGAGCGGGCTTTCCGAAATAAGCAACGCATCCCCGCCGACAATCCTTCGCCCATTGCGGAAAGGTATAACAGCACAATTGGAATGCCGAAGAGAGCGTAGATGAGCGCTGCAATGCGACCCCATTGAGTCCGTGGTGATATGCCGCCGTAGCCTTAAAAGATAGAAAAAAAAACAAATTTTAAAACTTTTACTTTTGAGAGCTCAGTCTCACTTTCAATAAAATGAAGAAGTGGAGCGTCTACTTATGTTGAAGTGTTTATCTTATTACAAAGAACCTAGATATAAGCCAAAAACAAATGTGTTTCACACGAAGCATATACTTAGTCTACATTAATAACAATGCGCTGCTGCGTTAAGTTGCGTGCGTGCCGGACGCCTAATTGTATGCAAGCGAAATAGTCATCTTGTCGTCATCATCTTTAAACACTCCCACAAAAACCGAGAACAAATGTTTTTGAAACGCCCGTTAGAATACGAGTATATGCTAATGTATGTATGCCACACAACATGCAACACATTTACGCTAATGAAAGGCATACTACGTGCCCCTCCCACTTAAATAAATACAATTCTCTCAAGTCTCCCCAGCTCAGCTCTAACCAACGCAACGAAACGCAATGCAACCCAACCCAAGTGTTATAGCTTTTATCCTTTTGGCTAAACATCAACATAGACACAAAGCACTTTAGTGCCACTAACTGACAGTGTTGCTTTTTAAATTTGTGGCGAGATGCACGACCATAATCATCATCATCATCATTGCCGTCGTTGCTCCCGTCTGTCACCGCTGACACACCATCGCCAGTATGTACGAGTATTGTCACCATATAAACCGCCATTGCCGCCATCACACAGCCGCTTTAATATGCGGCAATCTCTTGAGAATGGAATGAGCGTGTAAGTTACTCAAGCATGCATAAGTTGTAAACCCAGCCCAACAGGAGTTGGTAGTAAACACTACCTATTATTTCGACCATGCTGCGTATGTGTATATGAATTTCTATTTATGTATGTCTGTTTGTAAATAAAAAGTTTCGTTGTACAACGTTGTAAACAATTTTGGAAGTCATTAAAACTATATAAATCAGAGTTTTTGGCAAAATATCTTCAACTGAGCCAAAAAGGTTGCCAGGAATTTAAAAAAGAAGTAATATTTCTTAATAATTAGGATCCAAAGAAGTTGAAAATTCAGAAGAAACACATTTAAAAATTAAGACTTTTCCTTGCTTTGAAGCTGCAAAATAGAGCATGTTTTTGCCGCAGAAATATTTTCGAATGGTTTTTGTTTTGCAATCTAAAAGGCGGAAATTTTACTTGATTGACACCATTTTCTGATATTTTAAAATACGAAGAATACTTATCCGGAAAATTTTTTTTTCGGTCTAAAAGTAGTAAAAAAAATGATATGGTATGTTATACTTAAGGTGACCAGATTTTAATTGAAAGAATTCGATATATATTTTAAACCGTTGCCTTCGAATTGCTATGAACACCTTTAAAGCAAGAATGAAGATAATTAGAAGACACCGCGAAACTTGGGGAAAAATGGGAGAATACGAAAGCATTGTAAAATTGAATACGAAGCATTCTAAGGAGAATCTGCTATATAGAAATATCCAAAAGGAATTACAATACAATCTCAATAATCAGCTGTTCATAATGAAATATCTTCCAGATTAATCATCAAAATTGCCAGGATTGATTAATAAAGGCGTCGATTCTCTATTGCTGCTAATTTAATAATTTTGAAATTTATAAGTATTTAAATAATATGGACAAAATATTTATAACAGCGAGACACGAATATGGGATATTGGTTTGGACAGTGCTAATTTTGCTGAATTATAAGTTTGTTATCAAACCAATAACTACAGAAAAACACAGACAAAAAAATAATTAAAAAACAAACTGAAAATTAGCACAAATTTCTGATGAAAATCAAAATTCAAACAAAAATTTAGATCAGAATTCGAAACAATTTAAAACCAAAATTCGGTTCAAAAATTTGACCATAACTTAGCCTAAAAGAAAACCAAATCCGAAACAAATCGCAGATTTATAGTAAATTTAGAATTTACATTACAATTCAAACAAAGTTCAAGCTAAAAGCTAATCGAAATTCAGATCACAACTAAAACTGGAATATCAAAACTTAAACCGAATTCAAATTGAATTCGGATCACAACTTAAACTGGAGAATCAAAACTTAAACCAAATTCAGATGGAATTCAGATTGAATTCACACCAAAATCTAGACCGGAACTTAGTCAAACAAATTAGTCTAAAACTTAGCCCAAATTCATACCGAAATTCAAACCAAAGTTCACGCCAAGGTTAGGTTGGAGTGGCTGTCGAGAGACACACTTAGGTCTAAACGGCCCAATTTGATACCACATAGTAGAACTTATAGTTTAACGCCGATTCCGAACGGCGGTGTGGCAATTTTTTATCACATTGGTGGTTTTGCCTTGTCATTTCCTACCAAGATGTGAACTTGTACACTATCTTATAATTCTCATACACTTCATATTGATAGTGAATATAAGAAAGTTATGAAAATTAACCACCAGACGAAGACGGGAATCGAACCCGAACCTCCCAGATGAAAGTGCACTACCCACTAGACTATCGAGGTCATCAAGTTCAGACCAAAAGCAGACTAAAATTAAGATCAAAGATCAAACCAGAGAACAAGCCTAAATTAAATCAGAATCAAAATTTAGATCAATACTTAGACCAAAAGTAGAACCAATATCGGCCCCAAGCTTAAACCAAAATAAAAACCAATTTTAGGCCAAAAATCAAAATTAAATTCAGAATGCAGCTCAGAACAGATAAAATACAAATCAAATTCCAGGAAAACCCGAAATAAAAATTCAGTACAGAATTCAGACGAAAAACCAAACATAAAATAAAACTGAAAACTAAATCAAAAGATCAGTGAAGTTAAACTGAATAAAATAAACAGTAACGTTGTAGAAGGTTTTGAGCGATATGGGTAGAGCTATTGATACCCGTCGGGTAAAATCAGCAGATAAGTGTAAAAATTTCGCCGGTATTCGAGGGTAATACCTACTAGAAATCGGGTACCCGAGAATTCTGAGTAATACCTGAAATTGGATCCCCAAAAATTGTTAAAAGTTCATTTGATTCTGTTCAGCTGTTTACTCGCTACATATGTACCAAAAAAATATATACATAGTAGATTTTGTATTCTCTTAATTTTATAAGTTTTTTCAATCAGTCTACTACTAGGAAACTGGTACCCCCTTTCAATCCACCACTGGCAGCAGGATATTATAAACTTTAAAAATATATTAACAAAATAGAAAATATGTAAACTTTGTCATACTTAAAGTCAAACCAATCTCCGAATCGTGCATCAAGAAATGGTAAAACACTTATATGCAAAATATCATATGCTTTAAGGGATTGGATTAATTTTGTACCCAGAGAATTGAACTTGCTGTGGCGAACAAAGTTCCTCTCTCTGGTACCTTCCACCTTCAAAACTAACGGCATTCTTACTACATTAGAAGCCTTTGTTTGGAGTGAACTCTTTATATTTTACCTTCGAGCAGAGCTGATTAGAGCACAAATCCGATAATAATAACTCTAGAGATCTGGCTGGGAAGATTTACTACGGTAGTAGATCCTGAAATAGAAGCCATAGGGGTAGAAATAATGTCAGCGTACCCCTGAAGCTCAATGTCAGAGAGACGTAAGAGAGGAGCAAACACTTTTAGCAGCTCTCAAACTTCAATACGAAAAAGTAGGTATATTTTATTAACCTAACCAAATCCATAAACGATTTCAAAACGTATACCTAGAATCTCAATGGAAATCTCTATATTAAATCAATTTAATTATTATTGTATGCAACTATTTATATACTGATAACAAGTTTTTATGTCAAATACCAATGTTCTATTTTATGGACACCACTGTACATGCAAGATTCTTACATATGAAAAGCAATAAAATGTCAAGAATTAAAAAAAAAAAAAAACTTCCAGCAAAAGGACAAGTTTCGTAATAGCAGAGCATCAAATCGTTTTTACAAATCTATTTTTATTTTCTTTAATTTTTTTTCAGTTTGGCCACAAAAAGTTTCGTGACTTTACATCACCCAACTCCCAGTTCTTCCTTTCATTTTTTTGAATTGAGTTTAAGTGAAGTTTTAATGTAGAAACTTTTATAATTGAGTAAAAATTGTGCACATGCAATGTAAATACATACATATGTATATATATGTATTTGTGTATGTATACACAAAAATCATAGTATGCATGAATAAAACGTAGGAAAAAACACCAAAAAGTTAAAAAAAAAAAAATGTATGTAAAACCCTTAATTTAACCATAGAGATAGTTTACGGTTTTCAAAAGGTCACATAAAAGTACTCACACACACACATACAAACATATACTCGTATACTCATATGCATATTCATAAATGTGTGCATGTCCCAATGGCGCAAAGTTTCGACTGGTTGTCAAATGAGATCCTAAACAAGCGAATTCTAGGACTTGCAGTTCGATTATTTTGTTGTTAAATACTTAATACTTATATATAAACACTAAATACTTAAGAAAAAAGATATTGCTTTAAATTAACTAAACTTCATTTATTTCCTTTTTCATATTGCATGTATGTATCAAAGAAATGAAGCTGACTTTCATTTATTTCATCCAACATATGGCAAAAGAACAAATTATTTCTAAATGTAGCGCCTTAGATGTGCAGCAAAGTGTTAGAGCATAGAATCCATAGGGTTCGAACTAATATCAGTGTACTCCTTCGCCTCTATGTATGCAGTTGTTATGGCTTGAGATAAAATTTCAAGTTTTTTATTTGTGTGCGCTGTGTGCGGAAATTACGAAAATTAACAAGACCCAAACATTTTTAATGGGCAACATTTCCTTCTACGCTATTTACATATACATATTTACATTCATAGGTATATGCATGTATTTATTCCACGAATATCAGGATATTCCACATTATTTTGAAAAACACAAAAAGATTTATAAATTATGATAACAAAAACTAGTTTGATTAGAATTTCAAAGGTAGCGTCACATGAAAGCATAGCAAATTTTAATGGTATGCAAATATAGATAGCTACCTTTGATGATCTCCTGATCTCCTAAATTTAGATAGAGCGAGTTGGTGCATAAATATGTAAATTTATAGATAATGACTTCATGTGTTTTTGTTTTGTAATTTTTATAATGATTTGATTTTCATACCTAACCATATTAAAAAATTTTCAGTTGGTATTTTTTGAGATTATTGTATGAATTCCTAGAAAATGGAACCATCTCGGTGGTTTCACCAATCATAAAATAATTCTGTATGTACAATGGTGAATCAAAGGGAGGTAGAGTTCTATTAGGGATTGCAGCCCTTGCACAAAATGTGAGTCTTCATAATCTTAAAAAATCATTACTGTTTATTAAATACATTAGTACTTATAAAACAAATTAAATCTGAAAATATATAATCGTAGAGTTTTGTGTGTATGTTTGTAATCGTGTAACTTCTGAACGACTTGACCGATTGAAAGCATATTTCCACAATATATTTTCTTGAACGAGAGAATCAAACATATGTATTCATAATGGCATTTAGGAAAATGGGCACCTCCCATACAATCCTATTACTTTTTTGGGTATATCTCAAGAACTATTTATAGCTCAGTACAGTAATTTGGTACAATAAGAACTGGCAATGCCATGTTACAACAAAAATATGAGTGCGATTGACAAAGGGGCTGTGGCACCTTCCATATAACCTGAATTTTCGTTATGAGATATCTTAGGAGCCTTTTATGGTACGATGCTAAAATTTAAATTCTTTCAGTTTGTTGGATTAACGGGTGTGGCACCATACTCCACTTTTATTTTCTACTATTATTTCTACTGCTATTTCTACTTCTATTTTCTACTACTTTTAAACTTCTTTTTTTTCCACAATTTCTTCTTATTTCCTACTACTTTTTCAACTACTATTTTACTACTTTTTTTCTATTACTTTTTTAATAAATTTTTTCTACAATTTCTGTTTCCTTTCTACTTCTACTTTGAACTATTTTTTTACTACTATTTTTTACTACCTTTTTACAGTTTTTCTACTACAATTTTTTACTATTATTTCTACAACTCTTTCTACTCCATTTAACTATTTTTCTACTACTTTTTCTGGTACCTTTTTACCTCTTTACAACTATTTGTATTACTATTTTCTATTCCTTTTACTACTACGTTTTCCACTACTATTTCTACTGCTATTTTCTACTACTTTTTTACTGTTTTTTTTTTTTCATTACTATTTTCTATTACTTTGCCCATTTCTTTTCTACTATTATTCTACTAATTTATAAAATATCTCAAGAACCTGCCAAGCTATGCCAAAATTCGATAGGTGGCGCTGTAACAAATTCTATAAAAAATTCTATATTTATAATAAATAGGAAATGGGTCCATATTTTGAAATAATTTTTAGGAACGGTCTTTGATATTATTCTGCAAATTAAATATTTTTAAAAATGTAAATTTTGAATCCAAATTTAATTTTAAAGTTTTTTCCAAATTCAATGTACGTTCTTTAAGCATGAATTGGCATTACCAATGTTCAATTTTAAAGATCAAGAAACTTCGTTCTTCTTCATTCATATAAACTTAAATTTTTTAGGCTGAACTTGATGTCCTCTTACTGCCTGGATTTCAGAATGAGTTTTGATCCGAGTTTTTTGGGATTTTTTAGTCTTAATCAATTGAAAAATTTTAATTGATTTTGGGTTCAATTTGATTTTCGTTTAGTTTTTTATCTGAATTTCATTGGAATTTCGATTTGATATTGGTCTGTATTTAGTTTAATTTTTAATATGAATTTAGTCTAAAGTTCAATCTTACTTTTCACTTACTTTTTAATTAGTTTTATCAGTTTGATTTTTTATCAGATATCGGTCCAACTTTTGTCCAATTTTTGGTCTGAATTTTATCCAAATTTTCATGTGAATGTGTCTGATGTTTGTCTGATTTATTATCTAAATTTCATCTAAATTTTGGTCTGGAAATTTTATCCAAAATTTTCTTTGAATTTTGATCTGATTTTGGTTTGATTTTTGGTCTGATTTTGGTCTAATTTTTTATCTGTGCTTGGCCTGAATTTTGATCTGAATTTCGGTTTGACGTTTGGTCCGAACTTTGGGTTGATTTGTTCTGAGTTTCGGTCTGAGTTTTGGTTTGATTTATGGTCTGATTTTGGGTTTGAATTTGGTAATTTTTTTTTTTTTTTTTGCTTGCACTTTTTGATCTGGTCTGATTTTTAATCTGAATTTGGTTTTATTTTTAGTCCATGTTTGGTCTAAATTTTTTGGTTTGAGTTTTTGTCTGAGTTTCGGTCCGAGTTTTGGTCCGAGTTTTGGTTTGAATTTTGATACGATTTTAGATTTGAACTTGATCTATTTTTATTGCTCTTAATTCGTTTTGTTTGAGTTTGGTTTCTGACTTGAATTTGGTTTGAATTCTGGTTTACTTTCATAAAAATTTTTGTGAGTCTTTTGTTTGGTTTCTGATCTAAACTTAGTCTGAATTTTCGACTTATTTTTATATGAATTTTGGTCTGTGTTTGGTTGGATTTCTTTTATTAATTTGTTCGAATTTCGATTTGGATTTCGGTCTATTTTACGACTGGTTTCTGACCTTAATTCAGTTTTATTTTTCATTTAAATTCTAATCAAGATTTGCTTTGATTTTTATCTGAGTTTTGGTCTAAATTTTGATCTGATGTTGGTCTGAGTTTTTAGTTTAAATTTTGATTGAAGTTTGCTTGAAGTATGGTCTGAGTATCTGGCTGAGTTCTGATCAAATATTTATCTGTGTCTGGGTTTGAACCTGAAGTTTCATAAAAATGTTTGTGTGTCTTTTGTTTGGTTTCTGATCTAAAATTAGTCTGAATTTTTTGGTCTGTTTTTGGTTGGATTTTTTTATTAATTTGTTTCAATTTTGATTTGGATTTCGGCCTATTTTACGACCTTAATTTAGTTTTATTTTTCATTTAAATTCTAATCAATATTTGCTTTGATTTTTTATCTGAATTTGGATCTGATGTTGGTCTGAGTTTTTAGTTTAAATTTTGATTGAAGTTTGCTTGAAGTATGGTCTGAGTGTCTGGCTGAATTCTGATCAAATATTTATCTGTGTCTGGGTTTGAACCTGAAGTTTAGTCTAATAATTAGCTCATAATTTCGCAGAATCAGCCCCCCACAAACATAAATACTGAATACACCATGTAAATAATGTGAGTAATCAGCGAGCTAATAACTGATTAAAAAAGTTATTCACATATTTTCAGAACCCTCTTAATTATAACAAAAAAAAAGTGTTTCTTTTTGTATTCCTAACTCTTTCTGTTGAGAGAAAATTGAACGATGAACGATTCAATAAATAAATGAAGTTGTCATTATAAAGATATTATATTTTTTAAACTTTTGTATTGGAGAAAGGATTTGATTATCCTCAATATCGAGAAAATAACCAAATACTTTGGTTTGCCTGAGATTAGTTAGGAAATGTACTCGAACCAATATACAATATCTTCCCCTACTCGTATGTATTTTTACGCTACATTATTAATAATTTAATATTATACATGTATAAAGAATTATACAATTTAATATATTTAATATACTTAATGTAATTTTTAATTATTTTAATTGCAGACAGTTAAAGCCAGTAAAATATCATGCATATAAAACCTTGTATTTAGCATACATAATCTAACTAATGTATTTTTTTATTTTTTATTTATATTTTTTATTTTTTTACTTACTCCCTTAATGACTTCATCAATATAAAACCAAATGTATGTAGAGAAAGAAAACATATAACCAAAAACAGTCCTTAACATATACAAATTTTTATTGATGCATAATTTAACTACACAAAACGAGTATTTCAATAGCAGAAAAAGCAAAAAATTAATTAAAAAAGCAATTTGCCATTAAAAATGTTATCGCAGCTGTTAAAATGACACACAATTGCGCAATCATTTTGGTGACTCAACCGCACCACCCGCATAAACGTCAACAACCTTACGATATATGAGTGTGTGAACATTTTTTTTTATTTTTTTTTTTTTTGATGTGTAAAATTGTATATTACTCAAAAAAGTTATAAATGCAACACAAACAACAAACAAAGAAAAAAATCAAAAAACAATATCAAATAATTGTATAATAAAAAGTACACAAAAACAACGCAAAAACATAAAATCGTGTATATTCATGAGTTTTATGACATTATTAAAAAATACCAATTGATACATTTCTGTGTAATAAGACTGTCAATTAACCACATCCCTACATAAACACACACACACATACGTGTGTGCATCAATAAATACATATCTACTTATAGAAGTAGATATTGTATAAATAATAAGAACATTTTTTCATAATATTGTTAATATTTGCATTCATGTGTAGGGGTATGTTTACACCCACACACACACACGAACTAGCACAAGCATCAAATTTCCAATAAACTGTGACTTGATTTTTCTTTTATCATCATCATCATATTAATCATAATCTTTCATATTTATCAGCATCATACAAGCTACATATAAATAGCTACTAGGTATGCATCTATAGAATGAACATGCTCCAACCAACCATAAACGTCCTTCCCTACCATTCTATCCCTCTATATACCATGCACAATAACATAATCAATTGCTTGCCTGTCTGTCTGTATGTCTGTCTGCCTGTCGGTCTTTTCATCTCTCGCTCTCTCCCTCTCTCTTTTAAATAACGTAACGTTACAAAGGCGAGACTAGACGCAAAAATGTTCGTTCTGCACCAGAAATACCCAGAAAATATATTCACAAAAAGATTCCATTGAAATTTTGCTTCAATCTCAAAAAAGCATTCCCAGTAAACAAACAAACAATGTGGGTATATAATGTTAGAATTTCTTGATTTAATTTATGGATTTAAAAGTTACATATACTTGTATATAAAATTTATTACTCAAAGTAGGAGGGTATTATTTCTAGGGTAATTTTCTATGTGATTAAAATGTTTTGTGCTAATAATATTAATATTTTACATTTCAATTAATTTGAATAGCAGTAAAATACGCCTCTTTTAATTTGAATGCTGTGAGAAATTGCTATTAATTTATAATTTATTTCACTTTGTGTATCAAAAGGATTTAATTTTTTTGTTTATTCTTTTTTTTTTTTTTGTTTTGTGTTGTTGTTTGCTTTTATAGTTCATATAAACGATTCGCATTATTAGTTTGAATTAGTTAAAACTTCAGTGCATTTGCATATATATTGGCTGTTACCCCACTTTGAAATTAAAACAGTTTTAAACTACTTCTGTTTATGTTATATGCTTTCAAACCTTGATAGCATAAAGCCAGAGCTTTACCGGACCAGAGCTTCTGGTTGCAGAGGCTAACCGAAAACAGACCCCGGTTATCATCGGTGCCGACGCCAATGCCCATCACGAGATGTTGAGCAGGACGGACATAAATGAACGAGGTGACTCTCTCTTTGATTTTATCCTTACTCATGATTTAGTTATTGCTAATAGGGGGAACGAGCCAACCTTTATTACTTCAAATAGAAAGGAGGCTCTCGATCTCACTCTAGTAAATGAACACTCGTCACAACTACTGAAAGACTGGAATGTCTAGTAAAAGTGCTCCTTTTCTGATCATAATTATATTAACTTCACCATTGATAAACTAGATCCTACAGACTCTGCAGGTTCTACTAGCCTCATCAATAGGAAGCGTACTGACTGGATAAAGTTCCATGCCAATATTGAGTCTGGCATACAGCCTGCTCCACCCACTATTAATAACCACTGCGATATTGATCGAGAGGTAAACTCCATTACAGCATTTTTTAACATTGTTGCTAAATCGGCATGCAATTCCTCTCAACCTAGAGGTAAGACCAAATCTTTATGATGGACCTCGGAGATTGCAGAGCTACGTATGTAGAATACTTTTTAATAGAGCCAAGGCTTTCAATGACTGGTCTCCCTTTAAATCTAAACTAAGGGAACTTAAGTCCGCTATAAGAAAAGCCAAAAGGGCATCTTTGACGAACTTCTGTGGTAGCATAGAAAGCTCCTCCGAGACCAGCTGACTTCGAAAACTCCTCAATACGACCCCTAGGGCTCTTGGCTGTATCTTGAAAGTTGATGGTCACTGGACTGATTCTGGGATCGAGACCTTAGAGATCCTCCTGAATACTCATTTTCCGGGGAGTGAATCCTTCGTTGATCGCAGTCCTCCTATGACCGATCATCCTTTAAGTAACCCCTCCCCTTTCCAATTGACCGATACTCATCTAAAGTGGGCCATCAAATCCTTCAGCCCCTATAAATCTCCAGTGCCAGATGGTATCATTCCCGCGGATATTCAGCGAGGAGCTGAACACGTAACTTCCTGGCTATTGCAAATTTATAATGCTTACCTAAAAATTCTCGTACATTCCTAAAAGCTGGAGAAAGGTTCTTGTAGTTTTCATACCCAAAGCAGGGAAAGCGTCCCATACCAACCCAAGGGACTTCGGACCGATCAGTCGGTCCTCCTTTTTCTTAAAAACATTAGAAAGGGTTCTTGATTTTTATATCAGGAACTCTATCAACTCCACTCTTATATCCAAATTACAGCATGCCTATACCAAAGGGAAGTCTGTGGAAAAAGCGCTATATGTACTCATTGAGGAAGTTGAGAAATCACTTTCCAACAAAGAATACATACTTGCAGTGTTTCTCGATATTGAGGGGGCTTTCTGTGTTTATTATCGGTGTACTTTAGGTGTATTATCGCCTCTTATTTGGAATCTTGCGGTGAACAACCGCTAAAATATTTACGACTTGTTCGTGATCCTAAACTTCAATGGAAAGCTAACATAGCAGAGAGAGTACGGAAAGCCTTTTGCGCTCTCTACTGCTGTAAGAGGGCATTAGGAACAATATGGGGTCGTCAACCTTGAGTCACTTCCTGTCTTTACACAGCAACGTTCGAGCTTAATCTAGGATCCAAATTGAAGGAAAGCGTCTCGGCTGTGGCATTTTCTCTAGTAAGTTAGATCTCAGACTCTTTTTCCGACCTCCTGACCATTGCAGCGTGTTTCAAGTGGAATAAATGACTATCTATCAAGCGTTCAAGTGGCTTATTCGATCTACATGGACAGCCAAGCAACAATCAAGTTCCTTGCCGGTGTTTTCACCAAGGCAATCAAACATGTCATTGGTAATGGTTGGAGAGAAAGAAGTATTTGTGTATTTAGGGACAGTCAGGCTTGGTTTAATCCTTGATTATTCCTTTAACCACAACTAAGCTGATTATGCATTGTAACTTCAGGCTTGATTGTGCTGGAAAATACAACAGGCTGTTGTTGATATTGTTTCTTAGACACTCAGGAATTTCAGAAAATAAATTTTGTTGTCTTTTTGGCCAGAAGAGATTCGGAAACTGGTTTCCTGGGCCCAGAACCTGTAATCTCTTGGTGGTCTACATCCATCAAGACCATCATTAATGAGTGGGTCGATTTGACCTACAATTGTAAATGAGAGGAATTGAGAGGTTTTAGACAGACAAAGACCATGTTACCTGTTATCTCGAAGTGTCTAAAAGACTTTTTGTTGTCACTTAACAGAAAGAGCTGTAGGCAGCTAGTGGGACTATACACAGGTCACTTATCTTGGGCCAAAGATTTGATTATGATTGGAATGGGAACTAGTGCCTTCTGTGCTTCCTGTGGTTTTTTAGGCTCTGAACCTTTTTGTGGTGTGGCATCTAATCAGATTACATGAGGAATAAGAAATTGTGTTGCAAAAGCACTCAAACTCTATTGTACTAAACTCAATGGTCTCTGGTATTGAATTAAATATGAAAGTTGAATTATATAGAAAATAAATTCATACTCTGGCAAGGTTTCACACTGGTCACTGTTGTCTTAAGAAGTTGGGTGACTTCTGTTGACAATGCAATGAAAGCAACAAAATTACAGCGTAAAACGTTCTACCTTGGCAGCGACTTTTAGGACCAACCGAGATATGCCTCATAAAACCTCACACATTTCTCAGATTCATTATAGGTCTGAATCTAGATTTGTGTAAAAAAAAAACCCCAAATCGGAGTGCAAATTAAGCCGAGCTGTAAAACAATGCAATTCAATTTAATTGCAATACCTTGAAGTCACAGTTAATGAACGACAATTCATGACTGCAGTTATTGAATGACATATTTGATTCCAGAATAAAAAATTCAGTTAGAAGTCTTTTTTGGAGTCGCCGACTGGTTATTTATTATGAAAAGTCTTTTTTTTTTGGAGTCAATCTTTTTTTGAAATCATGAGAATGTAAATCTTATGACTCCAAAATCATGACTGCTTTGATGTCGCTTGGAGTCACTTGGAGTCACTAGGAGTCATTTCAAGTCATTTGGAGTCACTTGAATACCCTTGTAGTCACTTAAAGTCACATGCAGTCACTTGGAGTCATTTGGTATTTGAAGTCAATTGAAGTCATTTGAAGTCTTTTGGAGTCAATTGGGGTTTTGAAATCAATTGGAGTCACTTGAAGTTAATTGCGATTTGCAGTCAATTGGAGTCACTTGAAGTCATTTGGAGTCAATTGAGGTTTTAAAATCAATTGGAGTCACTTGAAGTCAATTGAGACTTGAAGTCGTTGACACATTTAATCAAAACCAATTGTGTAACCTAATCAAAAGAAAAGGAGAAAATTTAAGGGGCGTCAAAAAATAGGAAGAATAGAAAAAATGCTGAAAATCACTTAATAAAGAGCGCGCTACGTTCTCTTTGGTTTTTAAAGCATATGTGAAATCTAAATGAGAGGCTGAGAGGAAAAGTGGTATGACTTTAACGTTCAGATGAAAATGGAATAATTTTACGTAAGATCAAAAGCAAAACGAAATATGTTCAGAGCAAACCTGAAACGAAATATGTTTAAAGCAATAATGGAATAAATTACTATGTGAAAGAATGTCATACCATTTTTGCTCTTACTTTTAAGTCGTTTCATTTTTCCTCTAAAGCGTATTACTTGTATCGTTCTTGCACTGACATACTAAATTATTTCAGTTTTGCTCTTTCATAAATTTTAGCCCACTTTTCCCCTCGGCCTGTCAAATATGCTTTTAAGTAAAATGCTAAGAATATTCATAAAATCTTTGGGCATAAATGTGCAGTAGAGCCCTTCTATAATAGTCGCTGCACAAAGTGAAATTTTTAATATTTAGATAATTTTAAATGCCAGTGATACTGTCTTCAGATGAGAGCAATGATTTAAAAATTCTCCATAATTAAATTTAACATCGTAGATGGGAAACATCTATTTTTTCCTTATTTCATAGCATTTCGGGTATTTTGTGCATCCTTTTCAACCTTTTAACTTTCAATACAAATGCAAAAATTGATAAAAGTAAAAAAGTGCGGTCTTCTAGCGTACCACATATTTTTTCTTATTTTGAGCCAAATTTTTTAGAAATATCACATAGAAAAAATATTTAAAGCCGGGATTAAGGAGTTGCTAAGGAAGGATTACAAATTAGATGTGATGTTGATTTAGATTTTAGATGAAAGGAAACACTGGCAGCTCCAGGTTGAGAATTTTAACACAAAAACCGGTGTTTTTCGATTTATGTATGTATAGTGATTCCCGAATAAGCCTGCTGTCTTTGAAAAATAAATAGTTTTAATGCCTACATAATAATTAAGCTATAATATAAGTAATAATTTGCAGCTAGGAGGGGGCGGGGGGTATTTCTAAATTGAATCCGATAGCTATTAAAAACAATTAAGTTGAGTATAAAGTTAAATATTTTCATTAACTTAACCCAATGCAGAAAAAAAGTTCTTTTTTTAATATAATATTAACCCGGTAATGCCTAGCGGGTGCCATATTGCATTTTGACGCTGAGCCGTTCCTGAGCTAGGTTCAAAAACAATTTTTTTTTTCTCAAGTTACTTTTTTGATCTATCTACTTTGGTTCCCGTTCGCTTTTAATGAGTTAATAAACAATGAATCTGCTCCAGTTTACTATTTTTAACAAGAAAAGACTACAAAACCTCAATGCATTGCTATAAATTAATTGATACTTATTTATCAAACTCGGCTGTAATGCACTGCTGCTATTTTGCATTGATCTTTTGTGCGGCAAACTAAGAGATATAATCGAAATTTGATTTATTGAATACTTCCATATTTTGTTGAGTTTAAATAAAAAGGAAGTCATCAAAAATGATGTATTAATTTTATTACTCAATATTATCGAACACTATGCAACCTCAATTATCTTTGCTGGGTACAGCTATGAATGCATAGATACATAGATAATATTGACGATGATATTTTTTTTTGTAATTTGACATATTTTGCCCATGATTATCAACTGAATGTATGCAGGGCACATAAATATGTTATTGAAGTACTACTACCAGGACAACGACAATGGCAGCAGCAGGAGAGTAGGGCATTCTGTTGTGCATATTTATGATGACACTGGTCATTTAAACATAATTTACACACACAGACACACACACGCAAAGAGGAATTTTTTTCTTTCACACACACAAAAAAAAAAGAAAAAAGTATTGTAAAAAGTGTCACACAAAACAAAAGCAAAAATAATAAAAACAAAAAATTTACGAAATCAATGTTGGCAACACTAACAACACATTGGCAGCAGCTGTTGAAGTCAAAAAAAAAAAAAAAATTGCAAAGAAATTTGTGGGGGTGGAGTGAAGAAAATAACTTTACGTGCTTGTAATGTGTCGCAATTTTTCAACTCCATCTGAGGTTATTTTTCGGGGCAGGGTAGAGGACGGACGTTGTATAAAAAAAAGGACACACACAAAAAGAATCTCAGCAGTGAATTTGTGTGTATTAGAGAGTAAGGAAGGGGAAGAAGCAATAAAGGGAAAGAGTGTTGTAGTTTAAGTGATATGGCATGGTTTGGCAAATAGGGAAGCTATTGAAATATATGCTTTTAAAAATGTAACCCAAACGAGAAAATTTATCGTTTGGGTCAACAAAAACACACACACACTTACACATTTAATGTATGTATTTGGACTATTGAAATTTTTTTTTTTTTTGTTTTTTTTTGTCAATACAAACTGTTAAGTATTGTAAAGAACCAGTAGCAAAAAAAAAAAAAAAATTTGGTAAGGTATAAAAATAAAAACAAAAATTTCTATAAAGAAAACAAAAAGGAAAACAAAAACGAAAAAACCCCAAAATCAAAATAGTCTGAAATATCACATCGTAATCGACAAAAACGACAAAGTCCTCGACGCCATCGTCAACAACACTGATGACGACGACGACGACGACATCGTCAACGACAACCACGTCCAGACATTATTGATGCCTTTTGGGTAATGGTCAATATGGCCCTTTGAATTATACTCAAAATGGTTGGTCAATGGTTTCAAGTAAATAGCTAGCATTCAAGTGTAAAAACCTCAAATTAAATTAGCAACGAGAATGGAGTAGAAATAAAAAAATAAAAAAAAATGAAAGCAGCACAGCACCGTACCGCACAGAAAAAGTTTTAAATTATATTTACGAATTTATTTTATGTAATAAATTTTTCCGTATTCAATTAAAATGAACTTTGCATTGGCAAATAAAAGCGCTTAAGTGGCCAAAGGCGGCATGACGCGGTTTGGTGCGGGTGGTGCACGCTGGTCAAATTACAGTGGGAGCGATGAGGGCGGAGTTGCCTGGCAAATTTTGGGTTTGGTTCTCATTTCTTTTCCATTCAATCCCTCATTCAGTTGTGGTAATTTTTATAGTACTTGGGTGCTGTATGTAGTTTTGTGCTACTATTATTGGGTGTTGTATGAATTGTCTATATTTCTGTATAGAGTATGTTTTTACAAATGTATGTATGTATGTATTTAAGTTGAGTTCGTTCCTTCTGAAGGATGAGTGAAAAATTTACCCAAAAACTTTATGCATTTATTTATGAATTAAATGTTTTGATAATAGTGAGTGTGAAAATTTAATTTATAAACTTTTTAGATTTATGCCAAGTTAATGAGGCATTATTTAAATATCGTTTTGTTGGTTGAAGTTATCAGTTTTCTCGTTTTGCTGTTGTTATAATTAATTTTATTGCATATGAATAAATAATATTTCTGTTTTTTTTTTTTTTTTTTTATAATTCCTGGTAATTTCAATTGAAATTAGGTATTAAATATATCCATTTCTATTTTTGTAATTATCATTTAAAGTCTCACCATTATAGATTAGTTTGGATTTTATGGTTTCAATTGAAGCTATCCAACGGTGAAAAAATCACTTCAAAATACGTTTATAAGTAGGGCCTTGGAGCAACCAAATTTTGGGGTTGCTCCGCTCCAGCTCCACTCCGACCTCATAAGTATAGCTCCAACTCCGCTCCGTGGTCCGCTCCGAGCTCCAACTATATATAATTTTCTCAATAAAAATCATTTTTTTTTTATTTTAAATTCGTTTATGTGTATCGCTACCTTAATTTGCTAAAGCCCTAACACCCATTTTCCGAATTTTACAGGAAAAGCAAAACTTATTTTGATATTCGGAGTACTGCTTCCAGAACTTACTGCGCGACTTATCATAACCCACCAAAAATTCGATATTGAAAAATTTGATGTTAGGTAACCAATTCTGGGAAGTTCCGAAAATACTCTTTATTTGGCTCAAAACTCGGCATGTTTAGCATACGAAAAAATATAATGCTAAGTTGTACAACAATTATATCGTTTTGAAGGCTGCTGTCATAGCAATAGAACCAGTTAAGATAGTGAACTCCTTATTTTTAGTGGCATCTTTTTAAAAAAAACTAGGAATTATTAACACACATTAGCCCTATTCACGATATGGTGTAAACGGTCTTGCATCATTGCAAATGCAAATTTTTATTGCATATCGCATATATTTGTTATTTTGATAGAAATGGCACTACTCAGTTCAAATCCTTTGCAATGAATTAGTAATTAATCAATAAATGTAATGAATTTATTGTAGTACTAATTCATTTCAACTCAGCATTGCCATTTGCATTGATTAATGGAGATGGTAATGGAAAAACTTCATTGCCTGTAATTGTAATAGTGTGTAAGTTTTCAAATATAATGTCAAGCAACAATAGTTGGAAAAATTATGAATCGGAGCAGCGGCGCGGTTAAATTTTCATTGCTCCAGCTACAGCTCTAGCTCCGGTCAAAACAGTGTGCTCCACAGCTCCTTGCTCCAGCTCCGCACTCCGCTCCAAAGCCCTATTTATAAGTGCTCATAAGTGCTGATAAGTCAGCAGTAAGCGTATGATATACCATTACGTTAAAAGCTTTGTATCTCATGGAAAAAAGAACTAACTTTTAACTCTTGGTTTCAAATGCTTTAATGAAGGTGCAAGAAGGGGCCAAAAAAATCATTTCATTTCATCAATGAACTCAAAATGTTTTTTGGGTAATATTAAAGAAAAAACTTCCAAATATTTTATTTTAAGAATGAAAAAAATAACTGATAAAATACGATACTTTTGTTTTTACAAACGATTGCTGTTCGATAATGAATGCATGCTAGAAACTATATAAAAAAATATTATTTTTTTTGCTGCTAAAGAAAACTCTTACTGTGGAGAAACGCAAATATGCATTCAAGTGTATGCCCAGTGAGAGTGAAGTGATTTTTTAATAGCAAAGAATGCCATTGCAGAAGCAGTAATTATTTTAATACTTTTAGATGTAAATTATTTCTACCAATTCGAATTTTATTTCACTACTCAACAAATTCCAACTTTTTGTACGTCAGGTACCTCATGCATCATTGCCATATAATTCGAATTCATAGCAGCATTTTAGAAAAAAGTGTAATGCATTCATCTGTATTAGATACCAGGGCATAGTGACATTTTGGGTAATTGCAAAGACGATGAGCTGGCAAGGCTAAAAACAACATTTCTACTCCTGCTGCCCAGGCATGCTTATGGCAACCTGTAAATTGAATATGCATAGTCAAATGATGAACATAGCTAACAATACATTGGTGGGCGTACACATGCTCCCACACAAAACTAATCAAGCTACCTTACAACCCGAGAAGATCAGACTATTTTGCTTCCCTAAATATGCATTCTATTTGCAATATTGTTACAATAATCACTGGACATTGCTTGATTGATAGACATACCGGAAGATAAGGACTACCAGCAAAAGACTTTTGCAGGAGCTGCCTCAATGAGCAAGAGGAGTAAACTGCTTTCAACTTTCTCTGCAATTGTTCAGCGCTTGGCACGCGTAGCTTTGCATCCTTAGGTTAAGCCTTTTTCAGCAACCTAGCTAACTTCGAATCTGCTGACATCAGGGATTCTGAAAGTTCATGAAAAATTAGGATGACTGTGAAACCGTCCATATGTCTACTATAAGACAACCATATTACCCTAGCCTAACTTCCCACTTTTCCGGAAGCGGAATGGGTTAGTTCAACAGTTTCGCAGCGTAACTGGTGGGTTTCCAGGACAGTGGCGAATAAAGATGCGATTAGATTTGCTATTGCTTCCTTTGACAGCTTCAAATCGCCGGGTCCGGATGGTATACTACCAGTTGCTCAGAAAGAGGGTATGGTGCAATTACTACCGGTTTTAAAGAAGATCTTCATTTCCAGTTTGGCTCTCGCTCACATACCTCAACAATGGAGGTTGGTTAAAGTTGTTTTCATTCCAAAAATTAGAAAGGACAACTATACCAATCCCAAAAATCTTTCCTATTAAAATGTCTTGAGCGCTTGTCAACAGGAAAGAATACACTATTGGTATTTTTGTTAGTATTGAGAGAGCTTTTGACAACGCGACTTTTGACGGCATTTGCAATGCAGCAGGTCAGCATAGAGTGGATCCGGTTCAATGCTGTCACACAGACTTATGATGGTTCAAGCTGATTGTGGTTAATCTGTTACTTGCGGCGTGAATAGAGGATGTCCCCAAGGGGGCGTACTCTCTCCACTGCTGTGGTGTCTGCAATGGTAAAATAGTGGCCGAAATATTACCACAATTTCTTCACTTTATTGCAATTTTGATAAGTCTTTGGCTGTGGGTGAATCGAAGTTTGGATTCCGCGACAATATTCTGCTCCTGAGTTATAAGACTAAGGCCAACAAAAACGTTTTTCTGCTCTCTACCTTGTACAACGATCCAGCAATTGACCCAGCCACAAAGAAGCCAAAAATAATTCTCGGGGCATATCATGCAAGTGGAAGTCGCATCGTTGGCCATTGGTCTTACTTTACAATATGTTGGAAATAATGGCGTTGGCTGGGCACATCATTTATAGAATATGAGCCGCCGGACATATCAAAATAGGCTTGTTGGGCTCGTGAATTGGCCATAAAACGCCGAACATTGAACCCACATGTCCTGAAGCATTATCACTTACGTACTGTCATGGAAGCTGTCTTGAATATTCGATTGACTCCATCCTTCGCATCTAAGCTACAAATTGAGCGTCGCGGTGAAAATGACCGAGTACCAATCAAAGGCAAGGGTCATATTTGCCAGCATGTGAACAGAAAACCACGGAACTCGTGCGAAATTTGCTTAGTTTGCAAAATGTCGTTATTATATGAATGATGGACCTCAAAAATCTTATAAAAATATAGTGTTTATACATCGTCGCCTGAGAATTGATTTGGCGTATGTGTATAAGTATTCCTATGCCTATACGCCAAATCAATTCTCAGGCGACGACATGCTTCATACATTATTATATAGTCACCCAGGCGGATTGCTCCTGCGAGAAGTGGACAAAAATATTTCCGCGGTAAGGTATGCCTGCCGTGAGAGACTAATAAAATACCCCACAGAGAGGAAGGGCGTGAAGAAAATGTTACAAAGCCCTATGCCATCCCGATGAATGGTGCCGCTTGAGTCTGCAATGAGACCACGCCCGTCTCACCAGATCGAAGCAACAACGTGCAGCCCAAAATAATTATAAACGCCAAGGAGACCCGACGTCTCCCGCGTTTATATGAAACGGTACTTCATACTGGAATGAAACCACTCAAGCTTACAAAAACTAGCTCCCACTCTTGTTCCAGACGAGTCTTAACCCCGCTGACAGACCAATAACGGCTGTCACGGTTAATCGAAGTTGGCGGCTGGAAAGTAGCAGTTTTTACACGTGGAATGAAGAAACCAGGGTATCAGTGACCCTGCCTCACAGCGGACGGTAACGAACCACACACACACAAAAAAAACAGATGAGTGAGCAGTATTGCTCTAGACGGACAAAATACTTAATGGTGGTTCCGAGAGGAGCTTTCCGTCGGACGAGAGGAGATGTTTAGCGGATGAAAGTCTCGCACTGACTTCAGCTTTCAATGCTTTTACTCCTCGTTAAAACAAAAAAAATCCAGGTGGCCGGAATAAGAATAAAAACGTTCAACATGTAACAGTTGTCGAAGACACAGATCGAAAAACTTTATTTTGTGTTTTTTGTATTTAAAATTCAAGAGTTTAATATGTTACCGAACATGGGTTAACAGAATTGGTTGAAAATATATTTTTTGGCATGAAAGAGATGAAATAGTTACCCGGGTGACTCGTCGACTGAACTAAGGTTAAAGCTCACGGTTTTTTATGACTCCATATAAGTACGAACATTATGCAAAAATACTTTTTTAAATCACATAATTTTTATTGATGCGGCAAGGTGTTCAAAACTTTTAAATTATGGTCAAAACTTTGCTGGAACTTGAATATTCCAATCGATAAAATCTTAAACAAAAACAAAAAATGTTTCTGCATGGCATTACCTTTTGGTTAACAATAGCAAATCTGCAATTTTATAAAAATAAATATTGTCACTTCGCCCTTTGAGCTAGGCAATGCAGGCCCCATTCAAAGGTTTCCATTGTTTACCATTTTACTTTTCATATCTGACATAATCGATGCAGGTTCAATAAATACTCTCATTTATACCATAAAAGATGGCACTACATTTAAAGACCATTTAAATTTCATAAATATTCCTTGAGTTTAACTAAGAGTTTAAATTTTGAGAAAATTATAGCACAAAAATATTGATGATATAATTTTTTAAGTACCAAATAGTTCCAGGCATTTCTGAAGTACAAAAAATACTTAAAGCTACCAAGCAAATTAATCATTATTTTAACGAATATATTTCCACCAAACAATTCCGAGAACGTGGATTTTATAGTGACAGTAAAAAAGTGTTTTCGCAGTATTTCAGTTTTTGTCTTCCTTAAAGTCATTGAAATGATTATAAAAAAAAAAAAAATGTAAGACTTTTTGCTTTTAAAACAATACATAAATCTCTGCTTGTCAGAAATACGTATGTATGTAATTGTGCGTGCGTGTGTATGCGTTCGTATATATATAAATAAATATGTTTTTTAAATATTAAATAATCACAATTTTATATTCATGAGATTCTGAACTGTCGCATTTATAACAAAAACTTCAGATTTAAAACATAAACATGAGTGAAAGGAGCAGAAACAGTGACGAAATGATTGATGATATAAATGAAAATTGTTTGCTTAGAGATTTTGACATGTCGTAAAAGAACAAGAACAATAACAACAATCAGAATTAAAGCAAGAAGAAGCGGAAAAACAACAAGCATTAAAATATTTGAATTAACTAAAGTGTTTTAAATATATTTATGTATGACATTTATGGGATAAGAAATTTCAAGATCTTAAAGAATTTAAGAATAATTTTTAGAGTAATGACATCATGAAATTTACACACAAGACTGAAACTAATATTAAAATATATGAGGCATAAAATTTAAATTATGTAGATTTAAATTATGCAAACTGATAAGGAAGTATTAACTATCCAACAATTACTGCATATAAATACATATTGGCAATAATAGTCTTTAATATATTCGGCTGGTGTCTTACTTTCGAAGCATAAGTTAAATATAAAATTAGCAAAATAGTTACTAATAATCTATGCATACATTCACACACATTCATAGATTTGTATGTCGAACTCACAGATTTCCTAAGGAAGGGGTTTTAATTTTTTCGTCCCCTAAAATTTCTTTTTCATTCATGGCCAACAATCAAAATTTATGAAATTTTCAACGTTTAAGGAATCCTATCCTGGGCAGGAAATAACAAGGCAGCAGACAGTCATCGACGCACTTAATTTGCTGCAGAGATTGACTTGTGTGTGCGTAGAAAACAGGCGCCATGCAAACTTGCATCCATGGAAACCCTCAGAACTTACACCTCTTCACATTCACATTCAATTCCAGATGAATAGGGCTATCCTAAGGATGGCTGATGAAGTTATTGGGGCAAATGGATGGCTTAATCGTAAGAAGTATGATATGCTAGAGAGGCAACATCCTGAAATTGATATAACGAGGGATAAAATGCAGCCAAAGTATAGTTTTGAAAAACGATTCAAAATAGAACTTAGTAACAAAAAGAAATGGGAAGATATGTGTTTTTAAAAGGTATAAGATAGACCAGCATATGATAACATGGAACACAGACGGTTCTTTCACTAAAGAAGGAACTGGTACAGGAGTGTCTGAGTCGAGGATAAAATACTTTGAGGCAATGGGTAGATACACCACAGCCAAGCGGCTATCAATGCAATTAAATCTCACCAGGTCACCTCAAAACTGGTGATGAAGTGTCTTGATAAACTGAAAACGATAGGGTTATATAATCGGGCTTGGATCCTTTGAGTTCTGGGTCATATTAAATTAGATTAAAGGGAATGAATGTGCAGATACACTAGCAAAGAAAGGAACATCAAGTCCTTTCATAGGTCCGGAGCCATTCTACGGAATAGGTACGGAATTAATAGGGAAAGAAGAAAAAAATCAAAGGCAATTATACTGGGAACACAGACAAAGACAAGACCATTCGAAAGCACTATTAAGAACTTACATATCATTTAAAATGCTTCAAGGAGTGTATGAGTTTGTCAATGAATAGCCTTAAATCTTTAGAGGAACTCTAACAGGGCATTATAGGTTAAAGTATCATCCAACAAAACTGTGAATTACATCTAATGAATTATGTAGGTTTTGCAGAGAAAATAGGAAATCTGCATATTTGTAAAAGAAATCTGGTGCCAAAATACCAGATAATAATCTCAACTCCAACAATAATAATAACATTTAGGGGGGTTAACCCCAATACCTCTACTCCCCCCTTAAATCCGCTAGTGCATACGTGTATACATATATATCCGAAATTATCCAAATAGCATTAGTTAAATACTATTTAATGCTGTTATTTGTAAATGCGTAACTAAGATGTGTTGAAATCGTTAAGATATTTTGTGGCTACACTCAAAAAAAACTTTTCTCCAAATACAGAATTTTAGCTATTACGAAATATTCAATTTATATCCATATATATCCATACACAATTTTTTTCTCTGTGTATAGAAGCAAAGTAGCACGCACCAAAACAAGCAGAAAAAGGATCTTGTTAAATTGTTAATTTTCTGCGTGATGTGTTAATTTGGCTTATAGCCAAAAACTAAGTTATGTTGAGCGTAGATATTTACTTGTGTATTTGTGCATAAGACCGTAAATGAAAGGCAATGACATCATGAAGAAGTTTGGCATACTATGGTAGCCAAGGAATATTGCTTGAAAAGTTACATATCTATTTTTTTTTTGTGTATTTATTTATAGTAACAGAAAGAAAATAAACGGAAAATAAATTTCTAAGTGAAATTAAAGTTCACAGCATCCCATCTAATGAAAATACATTTTCATTTTATATTGCAGCTGGGTTGGATTATTTTCTTTATCACCCTAAGTAAGTTTATCGAATTTAGTTGAATATGCATCAGCATTTCTTTCGATATTGATATAAGGTAAAAGTAATTCTAAGCACTTTTAGTCCATTTGTATACCTAAATAAAATAATATAGTACATGTCTATGTGTCAAATTGAAAGTCAATATTGATATGTTTATCGTGGTTTTGTATGTAGGTAGACATGGCCGGTAGATATGCTTCTTTCCCAAATTCGGTTATTTGTGAAGTTTCTCTATCTTTGGATAGAAGTTAGCTAAATTGGCTCTTGAGATGACACTGTATGCATATGTACATGCCAGTCATACCTTCATAAGTTTACACCAAGCAATTATTAAACCTTTAATCACTTAGTTGTGGTTGCTGCGGTGTAGATGTTATGTGATGGAATGCTGTGCAGAATGTTTGAGTTCAATACTCAGTATGTACAATAAAAAATAAAAAAATTACCAAATTAAAATTAATTCTACACTAAAAATCACTTTATATAAAAAAAAATTGGTTTTATGCCATAATATTTGTAGTAGTATTGGTGGTCGTCCACATAATACGTAATTTTTAGTGGGTCATTTCAGACCTCCCCCTTCCCCCATGCTAAACACTGTCACAAAGTCTTGAACCCCTCGACGTCACATCACACTCTGATTACAGTCTCAACTTCCTCAGGTTCAATTCCCAAACGAAGAGAAATTTCTTTAAAAAAAAGTCCGGACGAATTGTTCAAATAAAAATTAATATCTCCCATGGTGAAACACAATTTTCTTCAACTTTGCTTTAGACTTTTTGTTGACAAATTTTTTGACAATCTATATTACTTTATTACTACTAAGGCATTTAATCATCCCGAAATATTTTTGTAAGCCCGGGATTTCGGGAAATGACAATACCGGGATTCCGGGATTTTTCGGGATATTTTAATTGATTTTTTCAACTAAAAATAGAAAACTTTTATCCATTTTTTTTTTGTCACTTTAAATATGTTACAAGAAAATGTGATTAAAGAAATAAAACGATAAAATATACCAATTACTTTAGGTTTACAAATTTTAAATTTTTTATTCAATAGTTCAAGGTTTATTTATTAAGCTTAAGCTCCAAAGCTCTAGGAAACAATCTTAAAATGTAATTAATACTTTAACCCATTACTGCTCAGAGCAACCCGACTCGGAAGACCTCTTTTAATGCAGTAACTGCACGAATTTTGGGAATATGAGCCAACCTCATCCGGATTCCTTATCATGGCCCGAATTCCCACTGATAATCATTTGAAAAAAATGAGCCTCTGACAATTTTTAGTATTTTTTGTAATTCTTTTGAGGTCGGGCTCATCATCAGTAATGGCAAGTCAATGTCAATTTTCTTCGAATAAACCCCCCCCTTGGTCCTACTAACCATTTTCAGTAACACGACTAAGCTAAGAATATTTGTTTTTTCTCAAAGGTAGACAACGAAATTGGAAAAGCAGAAAAACAAACATTAAAAAATATAAATATGAACAAATACTTGTACGTACATAAATGAGTCGTTTGGAATGTAGCGTAGAATGCTTGTATCATTGTGTTGTTCTGCTGTTTCTATATTATCATTGTAAGTCCAAGAATACGATGCGATTCTTCGTTTCAATTTCTTGGGTGAAATTACTCCCTGGAAGGAGACTGTTTAAGAAACTGAGAAGGTTAACCACTTGTTCTTTTTTCACTATTAAGAAAACGTCGTCAACATAACAACACCAAAATCTTGGCAAATGACCAAGCGATGAGAGGCGAAAATCGGATTCAAATACTCGTTTCAGATTCAATTTTGTAAAGCCGACATTTGTATTCAAAATAGTTTAAGGGGGAAGGCCACTTTTTTTTAATCTTAATTTAAAGTTTATATATTCAAAAGAAGTCAAAATTCCAAAAATTGCCTGAGTTACAGCCATTTTAGTGATAGTAAGTAGACTAAAACTTAATGGACTGAAAACGCGTTTTTCTCGGACGACTTTTTTCGAACTGGTCACGTCGATAACTCGATTAAATATTAACCGATTTTCGATTTTCAAATATTTACAGGGTGACAATCGTAAAGTGACGCACACATTTCAGCAGTTATTTTCAAAAGGACGTACTTCCATTAAGTACAATTAAGTGTTAACATTGCTGAATATATAAGCATTCATTTGAACCCCACCTCAATCAATATAACCTCCTTTAGCCTGCACACATGCCTTCAATCGATCCGGAAATCGTAGGACTGTTCGCCGCAGGACTTCCTGATCAATTTCAGTTCAGGCTTTCTCTAATGAATTTGTCAGCGACTCCAGACTGTGGTGTTGAGATGCACAAGCCTTACTCTCTAAAATACTCCAAATAGAGTAGTCCGTTGGATTCAAGTCTGGGGAGTATGGTGGCCATTCTTGAGATGTTATGAATCCAGAAAAATTGTCTTTTATCCATGTTTGCGTTAATTTTGCCATGTGGGAAGGTGCAGAATCTTGCTGGAAAGTCCAGTTTTCATTTCAAAATGTATCTTGAGCCCAGGGAAGAACATGTTCATTTAAAATGCTCCGATAAACAACCTGGTCAATTTTAACACCCTCTTCAACGAATATTAGAGGGTTTCTGGCATTAGCGGAAACTCCAGCCCATACCATAACGGAAGCTGGCCTTTGAACTCGGCCAACAGTCCAAGTTAGCCACATTCGGTCATTTAGCGCATTGAAATGTTGTTCAACCGTGAAAATTTTTTCATCTGTAAACAAGATATTTTCAACATTTTTTTACCACGGAGGAGCGTAGCAACGCCTTGCATCTTTGCGGCCGCAAATATTTTTTTTTTTGTGTCAAATCTTAAGCTTTTCGGTGAACTACTATAATTTGCCAAATGAAATTTCATAATTTCACGACGAATATTTTCCTTGTCCATTTTTATGGAAATTTCAAAATGTAATAACAAAAATTCAAATGAAATTAAAAACAAAGCCAATGATGAATGAATTTGCTTTTTAAATTAAAGTAACGGTAAATGGCAAAGCTTGCTGCAGAGTATTAAACTTGCGTCACTTTACAATTGCCACCCTGTATACTATTTTTTAAGTTCTTTTGAATCAAAAAAAAAAGGGTCGAAAACATGAAAAAAATTGTAGTCAGTCGCCATTTTATAGGCAATAAAAAAACAAAAATCTATACGTACGACGAGAATTATACTCATATAGATTATAGTCCAGTCATTATAAAGATTTACGTCATAAAAATTCTGGACTGGCTCAGGAACTGCTCAACGACAAGGTGCCATATGGCACCGCTAGGCATTACTGGGTTAAGCCAACAACGAGATAAAAGTGAACGATGATAACGAGGATGAAAAAAAACGACAAAATTAATTAAAAACAAAAAAATTTTTTTAATTTTTACAGTTAAAAAAATAAAAAAATCGAAAAAATTTTTTTTTATAAAAATGGATATTTTAATGAAAAAAAATATGAACTGCATTTTTAATTGTTTTGTTTTTTTTAATTTTAAAAAGTTTGATGTCAATAAAAAATAATTGTGACGTAGCAGAGCAAAACGGACCACGGATTTGAACCCCCCATTACCCTAAGTACACTTGTCCCGTCTCTGCTCATTTTTGGCTGTTGAATAGTGTTATAGGAAGATTTCTGTTTAGATTTTTTATCTTCTTTTTTCTTTGATTCAATTATGCATTGTTTTGTTTGCTCACGAATATCGGTTTTCACTGCTTGTGGTTTGCATTTTAGAATTGTTTCAACGTCAACTACTTCTTCATCCAGGATAGTTTCTCCTATTTTATTGCAAAATTTAAGGGCTTGTTTAGTAGTTTAAGTTCGTCACTTGACATTTTCACACTCGATAAATTAACCATAGCGTTTTTAACATCAAGTGTTTTAAGAAAATTCTCCGCCTTTGGTCCTTTCTTTTTCAATAATCCGTTTTTTTTTTTTTTTTTTTTTTTGTTTTGTGTGGCTTTTTTTTTCAGTGCTTCTATTTCAGTTGAGATGATATGTAAAAAACTGTACCATGAAATACTTGGATGGTTTTTAGCTAAGAGCAAATCCCATTTCGGTTTTCAATAGATTAGCATACTTGGATTTTAATTCCCAATTTAGCCAATTGCGTGGGGCTGTTATAATTATCTTTTCGGTCGGGTAAATTTTTTCCAATTTGACATGATTATGTTCAATAATAAAATGATTTTTTTTTTTCAAAAACAATGGAACTAAACGTAAACCCGATATTATTAAAGAAATAAAACGATAAAATGTAGGTACCAATTATTTTGGGTTTACAACTTTTAAATTTTTTATTTAATGATAAATATTGGAAGGATTTCGGTTGATCTTACCAACCATCTTCAGCAACACGACAAAACTAAGAATATTTGGAAAGCTTGAATCATAAGTAGAAAACGAATTTCTGGATTTTTCACAGCGTAGTCTATGTTTTAAGATATTTTAGACTAATGAAGTTAATAAGCTTAAATGAATACCTAACAATGCCAGAAGGATACCAAAAAGTCATAGAACAAGCAGATCAGATAATCGTTTCGGAACCCGCTACGGTTTCTTATCAGTGATGAGAATGTTTTTAATCTCATTTTCCTTTTAAGAATACCTTTTAAGCTGAAATTGAAGTTTTTCTTGATACTTGTTTTGCTTTTCGATAAAAATGTAAGCAATCGTAGGCAAACACAAATATATTTTCTATTTTTTGTTTATTTTGACAAAATCCTCCAAAAAAGGAATATTTGTCATCTAAGAAAAACACAACCTAATAAATTTAAAGTTCTAAATGCTGTTTTAAAGCCAGAATATGTAATTATATTAAGTAGTGACTATTTCTGGAATAAGTTTTCAATATTGCTGTACAAAAAATCGTACAGATGTTTGTTCAAAATGTGTTAACAATTCCACCAAATAATTAAATGTTTTTCTTTTTTTTTGTTCCAGCAGCACCAGTCATGCTTGGGCTCTTTAATACAATTAATTGCCGATTTCAAATCGATATCGTATTTCGGTTCGTAAGAGCAAAATTTCCCCATTAAATCTCAACACTATCATTGTTGTTTATGCTAATAGTGATAGTCCAATACATATAAACATATTTATGCCTCCTAACTCCTTTTTCTTGAGTGCACATAATCTGTAAGCTGATCACAATCATAAGTGTCACACAGCAGTAAAATTCAAATGAGAACATAGTCATATGCAGACAACACTGTCATTTTCATATATGCAAACATCTTAGTCAAATCAGCAGAGCATTAGAAGTGGTACATATGTGCATGCACTTTCATACTACACATACATACACATGCATTATCTAAGTGTGTATATATGTATGTGTAAATATTTTGTATGTTTATATGTAAAAGTAGATTGTAAAATAGCATGTTATTTAAATTTACAACCACAAGTTGTACGAATAATACATAAAAGCAAGTAGCAAGCTCCTTTTATGACATTACAGATACAAATACTATGATAAATTCAAATTACAGAAATATTAATACTAATGTTAAAATATATGCATATTACATATAAGTGTTTGAGTGCATTTGTATATGTGTGTGTGTGTGTGTATGTGAGTACCAAAATTATATTAATTTATGTATGTAGTTGACGTCAATGAGGCAAGCTAAATGCATTTAGGAATATCGAAAATTCAAATGTGATACTTGAAAATTTATTAACTTATTATAATATTTCAAAGGAAATGCATATATTCTATTGATAGCGACAACCACATCAACAACAGATACTTTTCTTTTCCATCATCTGAAGAATCTCAACAGTAACCACTTAAATTTTTGACATAAGAGTAGAGTAAACTACTTTGTGTCAAAAACTAAAACCCGCAAATATAAGAGTAGTAGCACATAAATCTGCATATAAATAGCATAACATAATCGAGTAGCAGCTGCGGCAAGTGTGGCATGTGGCATAGAATTTTACCACATTTAACAAGAATGTAATTACAATAATTAAAATGTAAGACGAAAATAAAGAAAGATGTAGAGACGAAGAGAAGCAAAAAAAAAAAAAAAAGCATAACGAGAATAGATGGTATAAAAAAATCCTTTTAAAATAAAATTTATGCTGCCATAATTGAAAATTTATTTTTTTTTTGCTTTATTGTTGTACAAAAATGAGTAAAAAAAAAGAAATCTTTGTGTAGAAGCCTAAAAGCTTAATGGTTCAGTGAACCTCACTAATGCGTAAAAAATATTTGTGGCAACTTCATTTTGTTATCAGGTTGTTGTTTCTTGTGTTGTTGTTGTTGTTATTATTGTGATAACGCTGTCAAGTCTGGGCGATTATTTGCTCTCTTTTGAATCGCTCTTCACTTTGTGTTTCTGTTGAAATATCTATCTCTTGTCATATCTTTTCTTGTCTTGTTTTTGCCAACATCTTGTCTGAGTTTGGCTTTTGTGTGTGTGTGTGTATGTATGCGAACGCCTTTATCGTTTTGTCTTAATTTTTTTATTGTATTTTTTGTAGCGGTTTTTGTGGTTGTTGTTGTTGTTGCACGTGTACGATACGCTGTTAGCTTTGTCAATAATATTCTCTAAGTAGAAAATACTAGTACACTTAAAGAAAAAAAATAACCCTAAAGAATTGAGAGCCTTTGTTGCTGATGAAAAGCTTTTAGAAAGAAAAAGAATAAATTTTTCTAACTTCATCATTGAAGGCAAGCTTAAGCACTTTTCGCATAGTATAACAATAAAGTATAGAATTATTCCTTATATTTCTCTACCAAGAGATTTGAGTTTGAACGGAATTTCTAAGAAATTTGCCAACCTTGACTCCATGACAAAATTCCACAAATAATGATCAGCCTCGATATCAAAAGAGAAACTTTCCTCAGTGGTCACCATAAATTTTTTCGTAGTGTATCTTCGGGTTTAATGGTTTAGTAATTGATTGAGTTAAGCAACCTTTGCTGTCAACCTCAGACACACTTAAACATTGATATGAAAATAATATTTGGTTTTTATCTTTTGTTTTGCACACAAATATTTGTGTACTGAAAATATACATAAATACTTTAGTTATAAGTATATATATAAAATTATATGTATATGTATGTACCTACTTATTTATATACATATTCACGCATATAAATAGCTATAAGAAAATAATGTTTAATCACTCAAATCCATGTCAAAGTTAATCACATTTCAATGTGAAATTCATTTATTATTCAATTTATAGGCTAAGAGATATATAAACAAATACATATACACACACACACACATACACAGCGCCATAGATATAGGTCACGCACAAACAAACAGTCATCACGAGTTTTTTCTCCTATTTATTTGCGCACATAAATGCGGATATAATTATTGTCACTAATAATTTATGACAATAAATTTGTTTATTCTCTTTATGTTTCTTGTCCCGCTTACTCACAAACACAAAACAAATACAACAAAGTAAAGAGAAAAAAAATGTAGAAAAGTAGAAAAATTTTCTATTTAGTCAGCGTAGCTTTTGGGTATATCCGCCCGATTAAGCCAGTGACATCTCAAGTCTGAAGGTAGTGGCAATGGTGAAAGGACACAAAAAAGCAGAAGAGAGAGTAAAAGAGATAAAGAGAAAGAAAATTAAATTTGCCAAAAAGAAGAAACGTATCTATGTTTGTATGTGATTTGTGTGTGAGTGCTCGTGTGTATCTCATTGCATAAGTACGTCTTACGTATCTAGGGACATTACTGCAGAAGCAGCGGCCATAAAAAAGCAAACCCAGCAAAAAAGAAGAAATTGAAATTTCTGTTTTTTTTTTCATTGTTAATTTTTTCTTCTTTTTTCGTCTATTTTCTGATTTGCTTTCGGCAATTTTTTTGATCAATTTTACACATAAAAATGACAGTATCAAGAAAAAAAAATGCGATTGGAAATGTATTTTCAAATTGTAGTAGCAGTGAGTGGAATGTAACTTCATTGTTGAAATTTTTGTTGTTGTTGTTAGCGTTCTGGTTGTCATTGTGATACCATGTAGCTAAAGGTATGTAAGAATGTGTACATTAACAATCGAAGTAGAAGTTGAAGTGGGAGTTGAATTGAGTTGAGTTTATTGGACATCATTAGGTCGAATGTTGTCAAGCCCGTAAACAACACAAAAATTCAGCAAAAAAAAAAAAAAAATACACGATATGTATCAAACGAAAAAAGGAAAGAAATCAAATAAATCTTTTTTTCCCTACATTTTTTTTTTGTTGATACTTAATGAAATGTTGAGATTTTTGTTACGATTTTTATTTTAAATAAAATAAATGAAAAGTATCCTACTTTACGAATATAAATTAGGGCGAAGTAAAAACAGTGAAATTCATCAACAGGCTACGCTCCAACATGCATACGTTGCATATAAGTAATAATGCTGTGAGAAGAATTTTCAAAAAGTGCAATAATTTTGAAGAGGAGGAACGGGGTGGTGAGCCTGACGACTTTCTGAGAAAAACCGGTATCCGAGAACCCATTGTCTAGAAGATGAGCTAAACAGCAAGGCATTTCATCTACATATGAATGAGGCAAATGGCATATGGTTCAGCGTTTTTCAAGGCTTTTACAATGAAATATATATGAAGAAAAGAGACACCGGCAACTGAAAACCTTTTTGCAATCACAACAAAAGACTAGTATTTGAAGCGAAGTATCTTTTGTTGATAAAAGAAAAGGTAACCAATTTTTATTTATCTAAGGTAAAAAAGCCTTAACAAGGCTTCAGGCAGATTCAAGTCTCTGAACGAATTATATTTAATTGATTCAGGACAAAGTCTGTACCTTCGATTTACAGCATCGAACCACAAAACAAATACAAACAGAATGGAAGCTAATAAATTCTAAAGGGAAGTGGGAAAGTTTCCTAATCTATATATTTCTAAAACCATAGAGATTGTTTTGTCAATGGATTACCCAACTGGCACAATTTGACTGCAGAATTATTTACGTTGTAAATTAATATAACAACATATATATAAAAAGCGCCGTTTTATATCCATTTATACCGTGCTTTTACTGCAGACTATTGGCTTTTGTGGTTGCAAAACGAACGAATAAAAGATTTGTATTTAAAATGCAACAGCACAATCTCCAGTACCAGAAGGTGGTTGGTAAATACCGATCACGAGCTCGCATCTGAAAGTGCACTACTCAGCGCTCGCAAAAAGCTAGAACAAATAGTGCTGAACGTTGGAGGGCATAAGTCATGTCCCGATGAGCCATCAGATACCTGGGAGTCCTCATTGACCAGCGGATGGATTTTCGAGAATACCTAGCTATGGTCAACGAAAAGCAGCAGCAAATGTTGGCATCGTACTAGTACCCTGCGGATGCTTCTTTCGTCGGTGATAGACTCCGTCTTGCTCTATGCGGCACCAATCTGGGAGAATGCAAAAACGGTGCACCTAAAAGCAATGCGACGTGTGTAACGTCATAGCGCGTATATAATAGTGTCAGATGAGGAAGTATGCGTACTAGCTGGAAAAATGGCAATCACTCTCATCTTCACGATAGAAGGATGGTTGAAACGTAAGCACGGCGACTTAAATTTCTACCTAATAAAGCTAGTTAGCGGGCATTGATACTTTTAGTACTACCTCTATCAGTTAAAACTTCTAGATACACCCTTCTGCCCACAGTGCCCTGCTCCTGCGTGAGATTTAACGCTGAGAGAGAAACACTTAAGGAGGCCCTTGGTAGAGCATCGACAACGGCCAGCCTGCTGTCACGCATGGGTGAATCAAAGTAGAAATGACAAGGCGGATGCCAGTTTGCATCGCAGATAATGAGGAAGCTTCGGAAAAAGAGTGCAAGCTAAACCAACAACATCAGCAACTAGCTAACACGCAGTATAATGGTATAAACACAATCAAAGCAGCCGGCCTCTAACCGTCTACTTCTTCTGAGAGAATAAACACAAAAAGAGCGACAACCTCTATTGTCAAAAATATCTAATCAAAAACAAAGCAATTGTATTTGATTTTTGTTTTTACAATTCATTTTATTTTACATTTATGTTGTCAGTTGTCAAAAAGTAAAATAAAAAATTCGATTTGAAACAATCATTGCATAAATTAAAATTATTTACTTCATTTGTTTGTGCAAAATGATTAAAAGAATCAAGAAACAAAGCAAAACTCGAAAAAAATACAGGTGTTTTCGTACAAAAACTTGGCAGCACTTGTCTTTTTTTGAAAAATATCGCAATGTTTCTCCTCTCACAAGAGAGAAAACATTGTGAAGTTGAGAAAATTTGAATAAAATCTAGTGTAGCGTCGTTGAGGCGGCAGCAAGCCGCAGAAATTTGTTCCCATACAAATTCGTAAAATTCTGTGTGTTTGTTGTTGAAAGTGAGGCCGGCTGCTTTGGTTGTATTTATACCATAATGCTCACAACGGCTTCCAGACGTAGTACAAGTAGGTGTCCCAGGAGCGTTACACCGTTCACACTACCAGAAAAAAGGCTTCTCACTCATGATGGTTTATACAGCAAGAAGCATGTGTTTGGAAGGTTGTACACATTTTTTTCCTTAATTTTTTTTTAATTTCATTCTTTTCCTGTATTTCATCTCTGGAATTTGTTTTACAATTATTTTACATTTTTTTATTTATTGAAATTATTTTTTTTTTTTTTTTTTTTGCTCACTCTGGATTGGAATTCGTTTCCTTTCTAGTCCTACATTTGACCGCTTGACCATATGTAACATGTCTATTGAACTCATAAATGTAGTAGACAACACACAGGGAAGTTTCATAGGTTAACTCTTATAACATCAATAGTAAATTTACTGTCAATGTACATGGTTGTTGTAAAAAATTTTACTTATAAAGATTGCTTCTTATTTTCGCGTATTCGCCGCGTATGTGAAAGCAAAGACGAACGGGTTGAGAAAAGTTACGAGTATGGTAACCAACTCTTATTGAAACTTACCAAAGTTTTCTATTTTTGGTCATTTCTTATATGGGAACGTGACACTGTGCGACATCAACAACCAGTATCTACTACTTATATCCAATATTGCCTTTCCTTTATTAAATTTCAAGACATTAAATAAATCTGTTAAATTACGCTTTTTTATTCTAACCCTTTGGTTTTTTCACAAGAAGTTATTTTTAGCAGCAACAAATTCCATCGATTTTCATATTTTTCACTACACCTTAATACATATTCACAGGTAAGTAGATTTTCTGTTCTCTTTCAAGTACTTTCTTCAATTCAATGTTACCAAGTAAGTAGGTACGAGTGCCAGTGTGTAGTTACGAGTATATAAAATAAATTTAAAAAAATATATATTGTTGTTGTTATGATGTTTCTGTTGTTGTAGTTCAACAACCACCTAAAATGGCATACGTATTGCGTATACATTCTATTATATTAATAGCACAATTTTTGAGTGGAAACTTACCTAAAGAAGTATTGCCATTTGGAGAATTGGTGTGACTAACAAATCGTCGCATTTTTTGACATTTTTAGGTAGAGTTTTTTATGTTTTTCTTTCTTCTGAGAATAGCCAAAAAAAAATCTAAATTGTATACTTTATGATGTTGGCATATTTTCATCACATTTTTCTTAGTTTTTTTATTATTATTTTTTTTTTTTTTTGTTTTTTTGCGCTTTACAAAAGGTGAATGTTTTACAATATTTATATAAACAAAACCAAACAAAAAGAAAAGACATTGTCAACTGAGCATTTGCAAGGACAATGAAAATTGTATAAAATAGTTTGGGGATTTACAAAAGTTCAACAGTTCAACTTATGAGAAAATCTCTGTTTTGTAAATACATATTTTAGAAAAGTTTTTTAAAGTAAAGTAACTAAAGTAATAGAATCTGTTAAACTTTATAACCTGATTTATTTTTTCGAGTTTGATAAATTTAATTTAGTAATGAGACGATTATTGATACAATAAAATTATCATGTTAAGTTTTTGTCTACAATATATGATTTTTAAATATAAAGTAAAAGGTCGATACTTTGAAATGATATCAGTTCGATTTAATTTAATAAACCCCATAAGAAAAGCTAAAAGAAGATGAAAGGGATGGTAGATCATCTTGGTGAATTCAAGTCTCCAAACTTAGGCAATCAAAACTTCTATTTGGAAAATTTTAAAATTTGCTGCGAATTAATTACGCCTTTCCTTTCAAATCATTATAAACTAGGTTAATATAGAAGAGTAGCTGATACTTCCGCCGAAGCATAACCTCCTGTATTGCGAGACCCTCATTCGTAGAAAAAAAAAAATATTTCTGGTCTGATAATACTGTTCAACAGCCAAAAATGAGCAGAGACGGGACAAGTGTACTTAGGGTAATGGGGGGTCGCTGAGTCCGAATCCGTGATCTGTTTTGCTCTGCTACGTCACAACTTTTTGTTATTGACATCAAACATTTTAAAATTGAAAAAACAAAAAAATTCAAAGTACAGTTCATATTTTTTTTCATCAAATCATCTATTTTTACAAACACATTTTATTCGATTTTTTTTATTTTTTAACTTAAAAAAAATTTTTTTTTTTTTAATTAATTAATTTTTTTATAATTTTTTTCATCCTCGTTATCATTGTTTACTTTTATCTCGTTGTTAACTTAACCCAATAATGCCTAGCGGTGCCATATGGCACCTTGTCGCTGAGCCGTTCCTGAGCCAGGTTCAAAAACAATTTTTTCTCAAGTTACTTTCTTGATCTGTCTACTTTGTGTTCATGAATAATTAAATCCTAAAAAGTTTATATATTGTTGTTTCTTTTTTGACATGTTCACGTATTCATTTTTGAACACAAATATTTTATATAAAATAAACAACGTAAGTACCTATAGTTTTTGACATTTCTCTTGTCATTTATTTTTCAATTTTAGATTTTATTTATAATTTATCCGAAGATGTTTTATTTAAGGTTTATATACGCTGGATTCCATTTTTGTACACATCGCGATTCTCAAAACACTAATCGGAAACAAATAGTTTGTACAGAAATAAAACTGGTGACAGCCTACTCCTAGCTTGCTTTGAAATTTAACAACAAAATTTAAATTAATTTTTAGGATTTAATTGATCAAGAACACATTAAACTAAAGTCAAACTTTTATGCTGCTCTGCCTTTGAACGTTGCAACGGCATTTTTCAGCCAAGACGAAGGCATGGTTGTGGAGACGTAGTTTTGCAAACGTAGTGGCTTTTAAACATTCTAAAAACGGTACAACTTATGCTGTTGTCTTATTCAAGTAAGCCAATCGCATTCTTACATACATATCGTAGCCTGAGAATTGATTTGACGTATGTCTATACGCATTCGTATACGATATGTATAAAAAGTTTAAGGCTCATTTTGCAATTAAGTATACATTTGGCCATCATTGCTTTAACCCAAGGATAAGCGGGAACAAAAGTAGATAGATCAAGAAAGTAACTTGAGGAAAATTTTTTTTTTTTGAACCTGGCTCAGGAGCGGCTCAGCGACAAGGTGCTATATGGCACCGCTAGGCATTTCTGGGTTAAGCTAACAACAAAATAAAAGTGAACGATGATAGCGAGGGTGAAAAAAATAACGAAAAAATAAATTAATTACAAAACAAAAAAAATTTTTAAATTTTTAAAGTTAAAAAATAAAAAAGTCTAAAAATTTTTTTTTGTAAAAATGGATGTTTTGATGAAAAAAAATATGAACTGATTTTTAAATTTTTTTGTTTTTTCAATTTTAAAAAGTTTGATGTCAATAACAAAAAATTGTGACATAGCAGAGCAAAACGGACCACGGATTTGGACTCAGCGACCTCCCATTACCCTAAGGGCATTTGTCCCGTCTCTGCTCGTCTTCAAAAGTTTCCATTTGTAGAACAGTGTAATTGAAACATCATCATCATAAAGCCAAACTCGTTACTGAGTTTCCTAAAGGAGTTTGAGCTATATATAGTAAATGCTTGTAATTAAGCTGATCTGATGGATAAAATATGTATCTATCTAAAGTTTTTTAATCACCTACGCACAAAGTTAGCTTTCTATCTAGTTTTCAAAAAATAAAATATTCCCTGAAAGAATTTTTTTCTAAATAAAATAAAAATTCCTGGAAACCATTTTCAAATTACTCGAAAAGAAAATTTCTTCACTTTTTCCACTTAATTGTTTTGGAATTTTTTGTGAAGTTCCAATCAATTCGTTAACGCATAACACTAGCAAACTCCAAATAAATTAAAAAAGTGACTTAAAAGAATTAAAAATTTTACACCACATTACTCGTGTGATTATAGCTTTGAAAAATTAATTAACTGCCACTCAAATGCACTACTCACCTATTGTTGTAATTAATGTTAATGAATAAAGAAACGCCGATGCATATGTCCATTTATGCGTTGGTGGATTCATTTGTACACCGCCAGGCTGGTAGATTTTCGATTGACGTACAGCACGCAGTAAAGTATCCTATAAATATTGGCGAAAAAAAAAAACAAAAAACAAATAAGAACAAATGAGCGCACAGTAAAAAATAAATAATTTACAATAATAACAATGGTATTGCCAAAAAAAAAAAAGAACAAAACCGTAAAACCAATAATTACACAATAAAATACATACGAGAACACACAAACAAAACATAACGAATCGAAAAATCCATTAAATAAATTACAATGCTCGGCACACACATACACACATGCTCACCTGAAAATGTTGAACCTCTTGTGCTGCCAAACGCGTCCAATTCTCTTTGTATAAAATATTCAAATCCTCGGTAATCGACCACAAGCGATCAACCGTTCTGCAAAATAACAACAACAACAATAGGTGAAAAACCGAACGAGAAATAAAATTGAAATTAAAATAGCATAAAATTACAATGAGTGTTGTAAAGGGCAGGCGGGCGGGCGAGCGTCTAGGCGGTGAAGAGGTATAGGAAAAAAGATACATGTTGATAAGGAAAAAAAAAATGTTTGAAAAAACACAGGAAGTAAAAAAAGGGTTCGATTTGCTCGCATTAATATGCAAGTAACGTAAATATGGTATGCAAAAAAAAAAGCACACAAAATTGTTGTCACAATAATTTTTCAATTCTTCTTCTACATTTATTTCTTTTTATTTTATTTTTTCTATTTTTATTTTATTTTCCACTCACTGTCGCAAACTTTTTATGGAAATGTATATGTATGTGTAAAATTTTATAAATTCAAAGTCACACACAAGCGCAGCACTAAATTATATACACAAACACAAACCAAACAGCGCCCATAGATATGCAGCAATAAATTTATTCTAAACGTGTGCGCCACACATACACACACTTACGATAATTTTCTGATTTTAATAGATTTCCTTGTCTACAGAGAGCAAAGATATTTTTAAGTTATTGTTGGTGGTTGTTGGTGTTGTTGGTTGTTGTTTTTATTGTTGCTGTTTTGTTGCATTTGCAGGAAAAACATTCCCATGTGCTTACCCTTCAGTTTAGTGTAGGTATGTATATATTTATAAAATCTGATATAGCACAGCACAATACAACAACAATAAATAAGCGAATGAAAAAGATAAAGAAAAACAAAAACAAAATAATAAGAGAAAGAATGCATTTTAAATGAAAATGACATTTGCAAATGTACATAGCTTCAATCTCCCCGTTTCTATTTTTTCTCCCCTTTCGCTTTATATTCCTTTCTCTCTCTCTTTTCTCCCCTTTTCTCTCTCTCCCTCTCTCTGTCTCTCTTTCTATGTCCCCCTCGTTGCACACGAGCATCAAATGCACTTGTCTACTAAAATTCTATGCAAATTTTTATGCATTACAAATAAACAACACAGCAGCAACATCAACATCAACAAAAGCAAATCTGCTGCCATAGTAGTAGTTATATCTTGTATGTTGTAGTCAAATACATACGAATGTACCCACATTTATATGTTTGTAGATATATGTATACATACATACTTATAAATGTACTACTAACATAGTATATTTACATCTTGTGCAATAGCAAATTTCTCATGTATTCTTATTCTCTGCACATCATTTGTAACAAAAACAAATGTATGTATGAAAAAAAATAGTAATAATAATAGCAGATAGAAAAAGAAACAGCAAATAGATGAAGTAGAAAAAGTAGCAGAAAAAACAATTTATTCAAATTCTACAAATTGTTTTCATGTACTGTGCTGCTGTGTTATTTTCGCATATTTAAGCAGTTGTTTTACTACATTTTTATTTTCACTCTAGCTTACACTTGTACGTATATAAACTTAAGAAACAAGAAATTTGTTGTTTGTATATACAATTGAAGAAATCATTCAGTAAGAAAGTAAGTAAAATACAGACAGAAATATATTTTTCACAACAAGAACGTGGTCAGCTTAATTGTACGTAAAAAAAAATTACCAAATTGGGTCTCTGATTTTTAACATTCAACATTTAATTGCTCTGTATAAACTTCTAAACAACTGCTGTGCATTTTCGTTGTATAAGTAATTTTTTAAAATGAGCTCTATGTATGCAAAACGTTTTGAAAGTATTTCATTCAATTCATTCATTCAATTTCATTCCTCATCTAAAAGAACCCAAAATATTATAGACAAGTTCTGCAAAATACCTCGAAAAGTTGAAGGCATTCATAAACAAATAGTATCACCATTTTTACAGCATTACAATGTTACCGCCTAACCGAACCGTGCTCCTTCTAGATCAGCATCAAGCAGCAAGATTTGCCGATAAAATGAGTTCCTAAAACCAATCTTACAATTATATTTGAAGCAATCTAACATAAACGCTCTAAAGACTCAATACAATCCGAAGGCGTTTAAAGGAATTCCCAATTGTCTTTATTGGCAAGAAAACAAATAAAGAAAGGCAACAGTGGGCTGCCGAACCCATGAATGATAACTGAGTCGTTTTTTGATGTGTAAACATTTTAGCTCACGGTATGGGCAAAATTTCAAATGTGTAAAATGTAACAATAACTGTATCGTAAGATGTAAGATAACTGTAACGTCCAGTTCCCCTCTCGCTCGCACTACTGCGCGGCATGACTGTTCTACTCTAAACAACAAAGAGAAGAGAGGGAGAAATTAAAATACGAGCGGAGTTTGTTTGTTTATGTTTCGATCAATTTACTCACACATTTATGTACATACGACAACAAAATGAGTGTGTACATTTATTCGTGGCAGAATTATTTGTTGGTGTTAAACGTGTGGAGATCGACTACACCATACAAGCAGAGAAGTCGCCGTAGCAAACACAGGCGTTTGATAGGTTTTGCATTCGGTTAGTAAGATTGGATTAAAATTAAATATTCTTTAAAATATAAAAACAATACAAAATGATAATAATAAAGAATCTAGGTTTCAATAAATGTATAAACAAAATGTAGTAATACTGATAGCAAACCACGGCATTATAAAAATTTTGCTTTGTACATTAACCTTAGAAAGGCAACACTTTTTTTATCTATGTAAATAGCAAAAATGTTAAACAGGAAAAATCAAACTTATTTATTATAAAATCACTTATTTACTTCAATAAAAATACATTATTTTTTATTTTTATTAAATGCAGTTAAGACAACTCTCTTTGCGGTGCTTTTAAAAAGTAGTGGGGTGACTAGTCATCCCTGTTGCCTTTCTAAGGTTAAATGCGGAAAGAACTTATCGGCGCCTGCGGATTGATTTGACGTATATGTGTACAAATTCATATACCTATACGCCAAATCATTTCTCAGGCGACGTTATGTAAAATTTTCAAATCGACAGGAAGAAAAACTTGAAGCGCGAAATTTGCAATTTATGGTGAATTGGGCTATTATATATTAAAGATAATGATATCCAATAAGTTTTCAAGTTTATAAAAGAATTGTTTTAATTTGAATTAATTACCGAAGCATATAGATTATACATTAAATTCCTATATATGGCTATACATATATGAGCTTATGTATATGACATTCAGTTAGCTTAACTGTTTACACATCAAATATCTTGCGTGCCTTGCACACATAAATTTTTTTTGCATTACCGATAACTTTTATTTTACAAGAAATATGTTTTATGTTCACTTATATCCATTATGAGTGAAGAATCTGCTTTTTCTCTGCATGTAACTTTTACATTGTAAGAAATGCTTTTTAGATCATTCTATTTATTAACTCTTCTGTTGGCACCACTTTTGTTTGTCACATTGCTACTACCACGGTCCAGCCAGACCGTCATATTTATACTGCATTTATTTGAATTTTCAATTAAACTTGTACGAAAACACTACAAATTGCACTGTGTAACAAAAAAAAATAAAATTGCAGTCACTTTTATGGAGACCTAGCTCAAATTATAGGCCTAGCAATGCTAAGAAAAATGGTATGGCGGAAATTTCCCATACAACCCCAAAATCTCGTTTCATGGTCAAAAAACCATTTTTGGGTAGGTTTGTGTGAACAATCGCTCATAACTTTGCTAATTTTTATCCGATTTTCAATTTTGGTTCTTAGTTTGAAGGGGAAAAATAGTTCTTTATGACCATGTATTGTTTAATTTATATTAATAAATTGAAAACTGACGAGACAGCAGTTGAAAGTATTTGCGATTTTTCGATTTTTTAATCATTTTTTCGGCTTGGACGATGTTTTTACGATATTATCCAATCTTGGAGATTTTTTGCGACAAAACACTTTTAAAGTAAATTTAATGCCGTATCGAATGTCAAATCTTAAAATTCACACAACTCCGTCAATTTTCACCCAAATTCATTCAAAAAAAGATCATTCAACACGGCTTTAAATTTACTTTGAAAATGTTTTGTCCAAATCTCCAAGATCAGATAGTATCGTAAAAACATCGTCCAAGCCAAAAAAAATGATTAAAAAATCGAAAAATCGCAACTACTTTCAACTGCAGTCTCGTCAGTTTTCAATTCATGAAATTAAACAATTCATGGTCAGAAAGGACTATTTTCTCCCTTTCAAACTAAGAACAAAAATTGTAAAAATTAGCCAAGTTATGAGCGATTGTTCACACCAACCTACCCAAAAATGGTTTTTTGATCACAAAACGAGATTTTGGGGGTGTGTGAGAAATTTCCGCCATACCATTTTTCTTAGCATTACTAGATCTACAATTTGTGCTAGGTCTCCATAAAAGTCCAAGATCACTGTCACACAGTGTTATGTAAGAATAATGTAGGTACTTATATGTACATTAGAGCATTTCAAAATGCACAACTTCTTCTAAACTCAAGAAAACCGGCAGATTATTGCTGACCCATCCCCTAAGTAAAATACTTTTTGACTAAAATTTCATCAAAATTGGTGGATGCTATATGCTGTCACACTTCGAAAATGTGCATTTTTCGACTATTTTGGATGATTTTGAGTTATATTTTCTATAGCGGCTGAATAAATACCCAAAGTAGATTTTATTTTCTCTTAAATATAGTACCGTTATGATGGTAAATATTTGAATCTCTATGAAATTCATATATTGGGAGTGTGAATGTATAAACTCGTAATTGTGACTAACTTCATATCTATCATACGCGACATTTTTTTGACATTGACAGCTTTTCTATCTCGAACAGCGCCAAAAATACTATAAGAATTGATCTGTCAAATAATTTTCATAATTTTACAAAAGTGTTTTACTATAGCTGAAAATGTCGAATCTCGTGCCAACAAAACAACATTTGCGGGAAGTTTTAATATGCTTCTTCCATTTAAAGAAAAACGCAACTGAAGCATATCGTTTAGTCACTGAAGCTTATCCTGACTGTGCTATAGACGTTAGAATGTGTCAGGTGTGGTATGCCCGTTTCAAAAGTGGTGATTTTGATGTTGAAGACAGGGAACGTTCAGGCGGCCCGAAAAAGTTCCAAGAAGGCATTACTCGAAGAAGATTCATGTCAAATGCAACAAGAACTTGCAGAATCTTTAGGAGTTGATCAATCAACCATTTCTAAACGATTAAAAGCATTGGGATGATGATTCAAAAGCAAGGAAATTGGGTGCCGTACGAATTGAAGCCGAGAGACTTCGAACGACGATTTTTCACATGTGAACTGCTGATTGAACGACAGAAAAGAAAGGGTTTTCTGCATTATATTGTGACTGGCGATGAAAAGTGGATACGTTACGATAACCCAAAGCGTAAAAAATCATGGGGACCGCCCGGACATTCATTAACATCAACGGCAAAGCCGTACATCCATGGATTCAAGCTCATGCTGCGTATTTGGTGGGATATGAAAGGTGTCGTGTATTATGAGCTGTTGAAACCGAATGAAACGATTACTGGCGACCGCTACCGACTACGATTGATGCGTTTGAGCCGAGCATTAAAGGATAAGAAGCCAGAATATGAAAATAGACACGACGAAGTTATTCTTCAGCACGACAATGCTCGGCCGCATGTTGCAAGGCAAGTAAAAACATACTTGGAAACGCTGAAATGGGAGGTGCTACCCCACCCGCCGCATTCTCCAGACATTGCTCCTTCTGATTACCACTTGTTCCGATCGATGACACATGGCCTGGCTGAAAAGCACTTCCGTTCTTTCGAAGAACTCAAAAAATGGGTCGATTCGTGGATAGCCTCAAAAGATGAGGAGTTCTTTCGACGCGGAATCCGTATGCAACCAGAAAGATGGGAAAAGGTTGTGGCTAACGATGGACAATACTTTAAAAAATAAATTTATAATCACTTTTTCACAATAAATGTCCAAACTACGACGCCCATGATTTGGATATACCAGACGCGTGTTATTTCTTTGTAAATTACAAATTTGGTAGAAATAAAAAGCTTTTTCCTTTTATCAGCCGATTACCGTTATATATGTGACTTTTATGTCTTTGGTGACCCCTAGTGAAATTTTCTGGCAAATATTTATGTGGAATATTTAAATCATTGAATGTCTCTTTTGAAAGGACTTTTCAGATTTTCATCAAAATCGGCGACGAATTGTCCCATAAAAAGAGAAATTAAAGGGTTAACATGTTCTACAGAAATGACCCACGTAAAATTCTACTGTACAATTTCGCCGATAAGAATTTTCTCAGACATCAATTTTTAATACTTTTTGCACTTAGTATTTAGCTCCCTTCGACCAAAAAATGAAAACTTTGACTCACTGTAAAAAACAAAACTAAGACGTGCTGGACTATAAGTTTATTTTACAAAAATTATCTATATAACATACCCTTTCAGGATTGTAGGGTGGCTATTCTGTTGCAAAAATGCTGTTTGACTGTGTAATTATAAGTGGGCATAAAAATTTCTTTTAAAATAAAAGTTATTGCTAATATAAATAATGTTTTTTTTCATTAATGAAGTAATATTTATTTGAATTTCCAAATTGTAGGCAAATTCATTGCTTCATTTAGACTTCAATAATAATTACATCTGTTTTGCAGTAATGCTGACGTATGTATAAGATTTGACATTTAAGTAAAAATTTTTACTTAATTGTTAATATCTCTGTTTCTTGTTAGTTCATTTAAAAGTGAATTAAACGTAGTTTCCTATCAACTGTACAAACAAAACTTTACAATTCGATTTATGATTAATTGTTTTTGAAAAATTTTACAATTTTTTTTTTTAATGTAAATTACAAATGCAAAAAAATTTGAGTCCCATTTTTTTTATTAGTGATGAAGTCTATTTCAAAGAAAATAAGCATCAGCTTATCAAAACCGGTTGGAAAATATAGACATTTTTTTAACAACCAAAACTATGCAAATTTGGCAATATCTCGAAAACTATTCTACTTAAATTTTTTTTTAATTCATTATCGGATTCAGCGGAAGCAATTTTTTAAAATTTAGGTCTCTGCTTTTTTCAATCATCTTAAAAAAAGTTTAATTTCGCAAGCTTATGTTAATATTAAATACTACAAACATAGCGTATCTTAACATAAGAAATTCCGCCTGTGTAGTGGCAGCCAACTGACTAAAAGAAAAAGTTTGTAGCCGCAATGGCATCCCATCATTTAGTATATAACATACAAACAATAGTTACATCAAATGGATATGTCATGGAACAGCGAAAACTTTCGCCTGCAACTTTAATTGAAATGTCAACCTTGAAACAGACCACATAATATACTCGTAAAGAACCGTTTGCTTTAAGTTAATCAAAAAAAATTAAATAACAAAAAAAAAATTCTATATTCTGGAGCGTTTTTCGCAATGTTTTGGCTCGTTGATCACGAATATAGATTTAATTTCAATTTTCTGAAAAGTTGGGTAGGAAGGAAGAGAAGAGGATGAATTTATTGTTTTGCTTCAATAGTTCTAAAAGCCCATAAAGCCATGACTCGCGTATACAAGTATGTGGCATAAAATAAATATTAATAAAATGTCATATCATATATGGGGACTACATGTAGTATGAGTAATATTTATATATTTTGGTTGTCTAACCAGAAAAAAAATGTATAATTTTACAATTTTTTTCCATTTTTCTACGCTTTTTAAGACTTTTGACACAAAAAAAAAAAACACATCCAAAAAATATTCGTTTAAAATAGGAAGTGCAATTTTTGAGCTCTCAATAGAAAGTGAACTTAATTAATTTTACGAACTTAGTTCGTATTCGGCGTATTCAGGCGAACTCTAACTTTAACTCCCAACTTAGTGAAGTAAAACTTGACTTTCTACTTAATTTAATGCAATAAATTTGCATTCACATAAATTATGAGCATTAAAAAAAAATAGAATTTTGAAAAATCTTTTCCTTTCGATATTTGGTCATTGTAATTATTACCCGCATAGTAATTACTGATTTAAAAATCGTATATTTTGACTAATCAGTACATCATAATTTGTAAAAAGTCTGGCATATTTAATTCTTATGTTATCATATACTTAGCCACCTTTATGTTGTAAAAATAGCCTGACTTTTAAAAAAAGAGGGAAATTATGATCGCTTCGAAAATGTGTTGTCTACGAATTATTTGCGGATAACGTAAAATATAGCATTACAAGTTTGATGTCTTCATGACTAAACTTCTCTACCATGTTCTTGTTTTCAAAGATTTTTCTTTGAATCGTTCAAGTTTATTTTTAATTGCTTAAGGTATAAACTCCACTTTAAGTTAGATATCATCTAGAACTGTACTATCACGAACTTTTAGGAAGACTCATACTCAATGAAAGTTAGATAATCTTGCAGAATAAGTAGTTTATAGACAAGGTGCAGATATCATAGATATCATAAAAACTTTTCTATAATGGTATATCACACATCAATTATTGATTTTTCACAAAAATGTGTATACAATTTAATCGGAACCTTCTTGTATTTTAGCAGTCAGTCAAATAAGCTCTAATTTATATACAAGGTTGTGGTGGTTACTTGGCACATACTATTCTGCTTAAGATCTGGCCACTCACAAGCGAGTAGAGATGAGAGCAAGCCAATGAGTTCATTCAAGAGCCAGCTGCTCGTTAACTAATAATAAACCAAGAATCGTTTACTAATCTTCGTATTATGACGATTAGGAATGCCTACAAAAGCTTACTTGCAAAGCGTTGTATAGAACTGCGCAAACATTTTTGTGACTACATAGGGTGACCGAACCTAAGTTCGGCATGTACCAGTAGTCGTGAAATATAAATAAATAAGTATAACGACACTCAAACATTTAAATAACATCAGCTTTGCTTTAAAAATATATTAATCTTTCCCTCTGTAATGATTTAATTGAACTGAGAAAAGCATTTTGGCGTCTTTTTATCCTCATTCTATGAGAGCTTTTCATCGCGTGTGTAAGTGCTTATTTTTTAGTGATTTTTAAGTGAAATGATCAATTTAAAAAGATAAGTAATTATTTTATTTTAGTATTTATTTTAATCATAAAAGTTTCTGAGGGTAGGTATTGATTAAAATTTTGTATTGAATGTGATCAATTTAGTAAAAAAAAAAAAGGATTATCGTATATTAATGGTTGCCGACATAAGGAACAACATTTTTTCACAATTTCCAGTAGTCGGCATCAAATGTCGGTAAGAAAAATCTATTGATAACACTGTTCAACAGCCAAAAATGAGCAGAGACGGGACATGTGTACTTAGGGTAATGGGGGGTCGCTGAGTTCGAATTCGTTGTTCGTTTTGCTCTGCTACGTCACAATTTCTTGTTATTGACATCAAACATTTTAAAATTGAAAAAAAAAAATAATAAAAATTCAGTTCATATTTTTTTTCATCAAAACATCCATTTTTACAAAAAAAAAATTTCGATTTTTTTTATTTTTTAACTTTAAAAATTTAAAAAAATTTTTTTTTTTTATTAAAATATTTTTTCGTAATTTTTTTCATCATCGTTATCATCGTTCTCTTTTATCTCGTTGTTAGCTTAACCCAGTAATGCCTAGCGGTGCCATATAGCACCTTGTCGCTGAGCCGTTCATGAGCCAGGTTCAAAAATATTTTTTTTTCTCAAGTTACTTTCTTGATCTATCTACTTTGTGTTCTTGAACAATTAAATCCTGAAAATTTCTTTGTGTATACCTACAAATAAATTTATATATTGTTGTTTCATTTTTGACACGTTCACGTATTCATTTTTGAACACATTGCAGATAAATATATAATATAAAATAAAACACGTAAGTACCTATGAACATAGCTTTTGAGAACAGAAAGATTTATTTTTAAATTTTAGATTTTATTCATAATTTGCCCGAAGATGTTTTATTTTAGGTTCATACACGTTGGATTCCATTTTTGCACACATCGCGATTCTCAAAACACTAATAGTGAAACAAATAGTTTGTACAGAAATAAAACTGGTGACAGTCTACTCCAAGTTTGCTTCGAAATTTAACAACAAAATTTAAATTAATTTTTAGGATTTAATTGATCAAGAACACATTCAATTAAAGTCAAACTTTTATACTGCTCCTCGATACTAGATCGTTAAGTCTAAGATTCAAATTCTTCCCTTCTGAGCACAATATAAGAAATTAAAAAATAGCAAACGTTTTCTAAACGAGTTTATTTTCTGTAATAAGCTACATCGTATGGGCAGAATACAGTAAGACAGTGTGTTAAACTTACGAATGATTCGACATGTTTAAAGTGATATTCCATTTTTTAATGATTTCTCCAGTTTAAATTTATTTAGAATGGTAATTAAAATTTAAACTGACTTTACTACTAACTTTAAAAGTAAAATAGGACAAGAGAGTGTAACAATAGTTTACTCATTAATAGTCACATACATTGTACTTGTAGATTCCCTAACTAATTCGTCTCAGTATTTTTCAAAACTACAATATGAAATTTTCGGTTACTTTTTACAACAAACACGCAGTAGCATCATTAAGCACTTGTAATTTGTTTCACTTCAGTTGTTTATAAATAACAAAAATAACATTTTGTGCTTACAGTTGCATGCTTCAGTCCAGAGAAAAGAACTGACAGATAAAGATAGAGAAAGAGAGACGACAAAGCTAGAGAGAAAGTTTATCTTTGCCACAATGACACTGTCACGCATTATCGTACCTTCTTCTTAAAAAACAAAAAGAAAAAAAAACATAACAACATAGTAGCAACAAAAGCAGCAACAGAACTAACTACATTACAAACGGGAATAGAAAGCAGTGTCGCATGAGTAAAGCGTAAAGTACTAGCTGCTGTTAATGCTGTTAGTGCTGTTGCTATTGGTGCCTTTGTTGCTCTATGTATGTAAGAGAAACATGTGCTTAATGTTTTCTTCTTGTTCTGCATTCATTTTGGTAGTTGTTGTTTTTGTAGTTATTATTGTTGTTATTCAAGTGAGACACTTTAATCATACGAATCACTTGTTTGCATGATGTTCGTTCAGCTATTTCTTACCATTGTCTCGTTTCCATTCCTACACTCCCACTCTCTTTCTCTTTATCTTTGTTTCCTTTCTCTATGCTGTGGTTGAATATTTTGTGAATGCAAACAATAACAACAACAACAACAGAAGGAGAAGCAGTAATAATGTTCCCAAAGAGATCTTCAGGTTGTGTCTGTGTACAACAATAACAACAACAGATTTTAACTTCCTTTTACTCTTGTAACTCTTTATATGCGAGAAAGTAAATTGAATAGTCGTAAATAGAAATGCGAGCATTATACCAAAATGTTTATGTATATATGACTGTTTGTAAGTATGTGAGTATATATGTGTGTGTATATGAATGTTTATTGAAATTAATTTTCGTAATTATTTAATTAGGCATTTCATGTACATGCATATACATACATATAGACATTGCTTGTTTGCTTGTTTGTTTGCTTATATGTATGTGCGTGTGTTTGCATTTGTGCTTATATAACGTGCTTAGCACAATTAAACACTTTTGCCACTTTCTAGATACTATTGCCGCTTGTTCGTATTTAACTCTAGTAATTACGTGAATTCGTACTTTACTATGAAGTATAATGTAAAATGTTAAGTTGCGTTATGTTGACGATAGCAAAACGAACAAACGAAGAAAGCAGCTCAAGAAATATTGCACACAGGAAGTATGATTGATATTAACTCTTGCGGAAGAAAATTTTCTAATTAGATGAAGTTGATTAAAATGTTGATGCTGATGATTGTAAGATTAAGTACATGACCTAAATTAATTATTTTCATAATAAATGTTTTCATATTAATTTCATAATTAAACCGTCGGTATACGATAATAATAATTCGGCATTCGGAGCGTATACGTAATATAATTTTTTTTTTGTCTTTCTGTTTTTTTTTTTTTTGTTTTCTTATCACTACACTTCTTGAACGTAGTAATTGTGCAAAGTCACGTAGTAATTATGTGAAGTGATATTTTAAGAAAATCACAATAAATATTAATTAAGTTTTCAGTTGCTATGATATAATTCAATTGAAATTAGTTTTGTTTTAGACCAATAAATCTGTCTTGTGTTTTATGAAAATTTAGATTTGTCTATATTCAGTTTTCTAATGTCGCAGACTGACTGGAGACCATTTTAAGGTTAGAGTTAAATATAAATTTTATTGTTGCAGAGAATAAATAAGTTTAGTTTCGAATTTTATGGTGTTCTAGCCGGAAAATACCCGTCGTTGCCAAAGTTGCTACTATTAACATAAAATCCGGGGATTTTATGGCAATATCTAGAAATTTTGATGGCAATAGATGCAAGTTTATGAATATTTTTATAGTTTTAACCTCACATAAAAAAAGTTAAGAACCTCCATAAATAAGATGATTAACATTAAATATTTTCTTTGTATTTGAGGTGCCACACCCAATGGAACAAATTCGCTTGCTTTCCTTCCAGTCATTAGTATTAGCAATCAGTATTAAGTATTATGATTGTATTGATGGTGCCACGCCCAATCAATCCGCCTGCAATTAGATTTTTGCACCAAATTTAATAGTTGTTTCGTAACAAGCTCCCAAGATATTCAGTATTAAATATTTAGGAGTTTGCAAACAAACAATCAGCTTTTAGGCCAGCGAATACCGATGCTGTGGGAAAACTGATACCGTAATTTTAGGCGTTAGTTATTCCAGCATGCGTAAGATATTGCATAATCATTTGGCAGAGAAAAAGATTTGATTTCGTTGGATTCCACATAAATTAACCAATGACCAAAAAAAAAGGCTCATATTGACTGGTGGAAGAAAATTATCAAAATATAACTTCGGTGCTCACGGGACACTGCATAATGGGGAGACATGATGCAAGACTAGGATTGCCATTCAATGATTTCTATCGGGGCTGCGGCTCTGGGGTGGAGGAAGAAACAGGCCTCCATTTCATGTGGGAGTGCCCATTCCTGTCCAGGAGACTAAAACTCCTGGGCTCACTTTTCCTCACTAATCTGTCCAAGCTATCATCCATAAATATGAAGGACATAGCCAGATTCAATAGCCAGATTCAATAGCCGGATTCAATATGAAATCCTCATGATTCTCCACTCCGTAAATGGGGGAGTCGCGCCGTACTGTGGTATCACAATGAGCCCAATTATGTGCTTAAGTATGCTTTCAAGTTGAAGGTTGCCACTCCAACCTAACATAACCTAATGGCCGTGGGTCAAAAGATATCTATAAGATGGTAATAGTTGACGAATCATGGACCTATGAGTTTGTATGGGTGTTTTAAAATGAGACAAATTCTGCAAAAGTTGTTCGCTCTCGTCGTTTGTTTCTTTTGAAAAACTAGTAATATGTTAACGGTACGATTTGAGCAATGTAGAACGGTCACTACGGAATGGCACACAATCATTCGTTTGCTAGACGTATTTGGTGAATTGAGGAAAAAAAGTAAAAATCGTCAAATAATTCTTCATACTTTACTATACTTTAAATTTATACACTTTTTATGCAAAAATGTATAAATTTTCATGGAGAATATTTTGAAAAACAATAAAACCATTTTCAAACATTAATTTCTATTTTTTCATTGCTAGAGCCGAAACTTAAGTAGTACTCTTCGTATAACTATGCGAAAAAGTCGCTCTAGTCCCTCAAACTTTTTATATTTATATGCGATAATGATACATTATAAAAAACAAAACTATAAAACGAATTTATTATTAAAAATAATTCCAATAAAACCCTTTATAAAATACAACACTTCTATCATTTTTTCCACCCTGCTACTTAAACTAAACTTCACTCACTCATATATCTAGAGCATTTGAATTCTGGCAAATTAATGTCAAACTTAAAATTCATAAACAAAATGTAAATATGAAGATTTATAATAGTTAGTGACTAAGATATAAATCTCTTCTCTTTCTTTAAATCATCAGCTAATTTATACCCTAACTTTCCATTTATATAAAAGCATTTAAGCAATAGGTATCTACTTAACTCCAATGGGTATATATTTTTTAATCAACTTTTTAGCGCTGACAAATGATACACAAATTATAAATGATACCTTCCACTTCTCCTAAGTAGTTCCCAAACACAAATTTTTGTTTAAATAATTAATAATTGATGAAGGTAACCCAAATTTATATTACAGTTAAAAGAAATGCGTGCATAATATTTCACACATATTGATTTTCTTTTTATGGTATATGCAAACTAACAAAAAGTCTAGACCGACTTCATCACACTCGTTCTCAGATTTTATTTATTTCTATTTAAATATTTGCTTTCTTTTGCTTTTTTTAATTTGTTAGATTTCAAAAAGCATAAAATTTATTATGTATTTTTAATACTGTTTATTAATATTTTCCTTGGAATATTGTTACTCGTAGACATGTTTTGAATTTTATTACTTGCATGCTGCTTATTATTTTATTCTAAGAAAATATTCATAGAAATAATCATGCAACGCAGTTTTCAGCTGTAGCAGAGCATTGTAAAAAGTAACAAAAAATAAATTCTTTATAAAAATATGATAATTTACACAATAGCTTTTTGTATGCCAATGTAATATTTTAAATATTTTCTTTGTAATTAAAGCAATATTAGTAAAAATATGGAACTTAAAATTTGACTTTGACATTATTCACTTGAAAAACTGTCACGGGCAAGGCAAATACCTTTGATTGATTTCCAATATTTTGTATCCAAAATTGCTCTGTTTCAATTAAGGATTTTCTTTGATGGCAACCTCGTCTAAAGCCGGTAATTTAATTTAGTAAAATGCTTGAAGATTTCTTATAGAGACAAAGTCGAAGAAGAAACTCAGTTGATCGAAAGTAAGGTTGTCACAGCCGTTTAACCCTCATCGGTCCCCTGTATCCAATATGATACAATTTCAATATATTCAATCAAATATCTTCTATAGTTATTATCCGATTCAAATAAAAAGAAGGCTCATTTAGTTAATTTTGAAGAGGAATATAACGCTATATAAAACAAGCAGTTGTAATATATGTGCGACACTGCACAAAAAAAGTTACAAATCGGTTCTGTGAAATCGTGAAGAAAACAATTTTCATCAGCATCAGATGATGAAGATTTCGATTTTAATCTAAACACAAGCAGTTTAGAAGAAAACATGAGAAAGACAAGTGACATTGAAAATTTTTAGCAAAATATCCGAGTTGAAATGGCTGCTGACCTAAGAACTGCCAGTGGCGGTACGTCCATATAAGCCCAAAAGCCGGGCTTGCCTAAAAATTGGTTACTGAAAATTTGTACAATATGTACAAAATAACTACTTTTGTTTTAACTGAAAGATTAATTTTCTTTTAAAAATTTGTATTTGTTTTACCCTGTTTTTCAATAGCTCGTATATGTACTAATAAAAAATTAAATGTGGATTATATAAAATACACACAAGCATTCATGCTATCGCAGTTCATCAAGTTGGCTTTTTCGAGGCTTTTAAAATTTGAAAATGTATGTTTACATAACATGCTATCTTGCTTATTCCTATAGGAAGTTCAATAGCTTTTTTAGTATGTGCGGTTCCATAAAAAGTAGCAGCATACCAATTTTGTACTACTATGTATGATTTTATATAGAACTTAAAAGCTGGCTTTCAGTTTTTGTTTGGTATTTGAAAGTATTTACTCCACTTTCTTTTACTTCTATTTTTTTGCGCCATTAGTTTTTAGCAGAGTTTCGAACCGGTTAAATTTGGGTTCGTGTTCAGGTTCAAGCAAAAAATAAAAGTGTATTCCGGTTCAGGTTTAAATAAAAATGAAGCAAAACAAGGTTTTTCAAATAATAGTTTTACTTGTTTACATCCATACATTTAGTTACTTTGCAATTTGGATTTTTTCATTCCGTTGACATTTTCTTATATTTGATATTTTGCAGTTTTATTAATAAGGTTTATATTTAAAGAAATTATCGTTTAGTTTAAAAAATAGTATATCACTCAACGATTTGTTTTTGAAATGATACCTTTGCGGAGCCTATATCAATTTAAGTCCAAAAATGCCCTTTCTACGTTCACCTCCTGAATTTATATGCTCATTTTGTATTTTTAATGTTAATATTTTAGCACGTCTAAAAACGTTGGTAAAGTCCAAACAGAGCTCCGATATTCCTTCTTCAATGCTTCAATCGGGATCTAGAGCATTCCATCCTTATTATCAATTTTAGCCTATTTGGTTTGGTAAAAAAAATGCACTGCGCTTGCCTCATCAGTAAATGCTAGGCACGCCACTGAGCACTGCGTATTTATCAAAGGATAAAACAATTCAATATTCTTATGAGCCAATTGATGTAAATTTTCAAGTTTTATATAGAAATAATGCTGATATTGTCTCAGGCATATATTTTGATCTATTTCTTTCCTTGCGGTGCTTGAAATGGTTTGCTGGAATGTGTCTTATTTATATATTTGTTGGTCCAAGAATGAACGCCTACTCTAACATCGACACCTGTGCTTCTTTTTGCATTCTTATTGTAACGCAGTTATGGGACGATGAGAATGGTACAATGTCTCTCAAAACATTCAAATTTATCCGCAATTGCATTCGATTCGATGGTAAAACCAGTAATTGAAAGTTATTCTAAAATGCCTACATCATCGCGTGATCGAAAAATTATTGAAAATATAAGAAGTCTGGGTTCGAATCTTAATCTACAGCATTTGGATCCAAGACGAAAAACTGGTCGTTGTTTCATATGTCCATGACGACCTAGATAGTATAGTGGTAGTGCACTAGACTTTCATCCGGTAGGTTAGGGTTCGATTCCCGTCTTGGCCTATTGGTTAATTCCTATAACCTTCTTATATTCTCTATCGATATGAAGTTTATGAGAATTATAAGAAAGTATACAAGTTTACATATTGGTAGGAAATGGCAAGGCAAAACCACCAATGTGATAAAAAATTGCCACACCGCCGTTCGGAATCGGCGTTAAACTGTAGGTCCAACTATGTGGTATCACAATTGGCCGTTCAGGCCCAAGCGTGTCTCTAGATAGCCATCCCAACCCATATGTACATATGAGAGGCTGAGAGGAAAAGTGGTATAATTTCTACGTTCAGAAAATAGTGGAATAATTGTACTTAAGAGCAAAAGCAAAACGAGATATGTTCAGAGCAAAAGTGAAACGAAATATGTTCAGAGCAAAAACGGAATAAAAAACTATGCTGTTCTTGCTCTGAAAGAATTGTTATACCATTTTTGTTCTTACTTTTAAGGCGTTTCATTTTCACTCTAAACCGTATTACTTATGCCATTCTTGCACTGACACACTAAGTTATTTCACTTTTGCTCTTATATAAACTTTAGCCCGCTTTCCTCTCAGCCTGTCATATATAAACTATCAAAATATACACTTAGATCGTGGCATCCACATAATCGAAATAATATGCTAAAACACTTCACTACTCATTTTTCATTTATTTTCATTATAATTTGTCATTAAAAAAACATTAAAAATGTGAATTGATCTTGAATAATAAACATAAAAACTATGCAAATAGTTCTACACACTATATGTGTTGATGTAATCCATTTTTATTAATTGTATCATATATGATACACTAGGAGCCAATTAAGGTAATTTTTGGAGGGACCGATGAGGGTTAACCTGAAAAAGTGTTGGAAAACTAACTGCGAGTTCATTTATAATCTAAAAATGACAAATCTCTTATTTCTATGGTTATTGAAACTTAAATGAGCATTCTTAATTTTTTTTTACTAAACTAATAAATAAGTATTTAAATCAAAACATACAAAAAACTTAAGCTTGTTAAAATATTATTGAAATAAATCATGGTGTCACTTTTCTTTTTATCATCTACACACACAAATTACACATGAAAACAAACATATTTTTAAGATTTACTATGTGCTTAATTCAAAAATCTCTTTACAATATTTTAACGTACTTGTTAGCCTAAATTTTTAATGTAAAGTGCAAAGATTATCTGCTTTTCTCCAACATAAATATTTCATTTAAATGTTGCTATGGCATCAAACTAACAAAAAAAAAAATTAAAAATAAAATAAACGGCACAAAGTCAGAGAAATGAACGGCAAGAAATTCTTACACCACCAAAAGCTAAGAATACTCTTAGTACTCAACCTATTTATATATACACGTTTTTATATATAATTCAGAGCTTACACAACCATCAGTAGGCGACGCGTAGATGATGGGTAGAGGAATGGAGTATGCTTGAGTATGGATGAGTTCAAGAGGAAAGCAAAAATAAAAAATTAAGAAAAAAAAACAGAAGGACACTCACCTCGATCTTATTTCCGCATTGGCCAATTCAGTGCGCGGATATGGTTTTGATGCAGCGACAGCTGTCTCCAATGAGCTGGTATCTTCGAGTTCACCCTCAAGTGTGACAAATATGATGGAACCCATTGCGGTATAAAGTAAGACCAACAGTAGAACACCTGCAACAAGTCGTGATGGAGGGAAAAGAAAGTAAAAATAAAATAAATTCTGGTTAGATAGAAACAAAAGTTGAAACAAAAACGACAGCGAATGACAATATAAAAAAGTAACTAGAAATAGAAACATCTAAGTTCGGTCATATTCGAATGGGGTTATATATTTGAGTAGGTAAAAGTGTGTCTGAAAAAAAGTTACAATCGTAGGCAGTTGAACTTAAAATATTTGTCAGTTTACTGTAAAAAAAAATTTAAAAAAAATTTAATTTACCACGTAAAAAGAACAAAATAATTTGCCTGGCCCCATAGAAATTTACAACCTCATACACATTTTTAACCTCATACAGATTTTCTGAAAATTTGTAACTGTGAATTGTAGTAGAATTGAATTAGAATACTTGCATGATTTTAAACAAAAAGCGTGGATCGCATGCAATAGGAAATTGATGTATGAATAGTTCACTTAAGTCGCTAGCAATTTTTTCTTTACCCATATGCGATCAAATCATGTAGGTATTTTCATACCTACTATAATTCACAATTATAAATTTTTAAGACAATCTCTATGAGGCTAGGACAAATAATTTTATACTATTTAATCCGTTTTAAAAACATGGTATATTGAATTTTTTTTTAATTAAATTATTATTTTCTGCTTTTTAGTCTTGTATGTGTGAAAATTCTTACTGCCAATCCAAAAACTATATTGGCCTAAGCCCTTGTAAATTTTCCGTGTTGTACTGAGTGATCGATAACAACCGAATAAGAAAATCAGCACAGTTTTATTTTTCTTTGAAATAATATCATATAAAAAAATTAGTTGTACGAAAGTTGTATTAAAAATCTTGCGTATTTCCGAACCTTCAAATGTACTGAAAAAACTACGATCGAATCAAAAAATGATTTTTACAACGATAAATGCTTTGATCTATGAATCTTATTGACAGATTTCTACTTCCAAAACGCCATATAAGTTATACTCAACACAAACCATACATTATTTACTCACCAACCTGAAAGTATGCTGTACTATAATTATTGTATAATAATGGCTATAATAACTACGCCATCTGTTAGTTGAAACCGCACTTAATATTTATAAAAAAGCCTGAAAGTATGCTGTACTATAATTATTGTATGTGTAAATAAATAAACGCTAAATATATTATATTTATATATATTTTGGATATTTCTGTGGTCACAAGGCATAACAGCATAAGTGTAAGAAGAGAGCACTTCAAAGGTTCAGGTGCTAAGAGTTATCAAGTTGAGTTGTGTTATTTTTCGCCTTAAACCACTGAACCGATATTCATAAAATTTTTAACAATAAGAAAACGGATATGAAAATTTCAACTATGATAAAAACTCGAATTCGGCAAAACTCGAGTGGTGTTGTTATTGCTTGTGACGACAGATTTTATATTGCATTGTCATTCAGTTCTAAGCTATATTTAAAGCTTCAAATCTCTAGTTCATTGGAAAGTTAGTTTGAAATCGATTGCAAAATTCTACCTGAACAGACAACGAGACAGACACCATTGAAAGCGAGTGTCATTCTAGTCTTAACTAACAATGTAATAGAAATGGCTCAAGTATTTTAGCAATTCGAGTCAAAAATGTTACAACTAATTGGTCTGTGATATAATCAAAGTTTAAGTCTGAACTTGGTTTACTTCCGATCTGAGTTTTGGTTTCATTTTTTGTTTGAATTTTAGTTTAAACTTTAGTATGAGTTTTAAATACTATTTCCGGTCTAAGTTTTGGTCAAATTTCTTATTTTAATTTTAGTTTGCTTATGAAAACACATTTGTTTTAAGTTTTGCTCTGAATTGTGATCAACTTTTAACCTGTGTCTGAATTTTTGTCTGATTTTCAGTTTGAGTTTTGATCCCAATTTTGTTTGCTTTTGGCCTGTGTTTTCAACTAAATTTTGGTCTGAATTTTAGCCCGATTTTGGGTTTAATATTTGACTTTTGTTTTGATATCGATTTTGGTCCAGTCAATTTATGAGTATTAATTTTCTATAATGTAGAGAAATCAGTTCTTTACCTTGAATTTAATACAAATTTTGGTGTGACCTTTGGTATGAATTTTTGTTTCATTTTTGGTTAAATTTTAATTAGATTTTTTGCCCGATTTTTTCTAAATTTGGTCTCATTTTTATTCTGAATTTTTTTCTGACTATTAGGTGAGTATTGGCATTTTGTATCTTGGTTTAAATTTGGGTTTAAATTTTATTCAGAATTTTGTCTGAATCCTTTCTACTCAGTCTGGATTTGGGTACGAATTTTGGTCTGAGATTTGATCTGAGCTTGGGTTTAAATTGGGCCTGAATTTTGGTCTGGATTTTGGTCCAGACAATTTATGAATATGTTTCTAATAAATTAGCGAAATTAATTTGCCACTGCATCTGATACACAACCATGAGCCCGCGAGAAGAAGGGCTTGAACGTATGCTTCCTTTCAAAATATAAAATCTATCATATGTTCGACTAAAACTAATCCACTCAAAGAACAAACAATCTTACTTTTCTCCAATAGTCTGCAAAGCTCATCTATCACGTACTTTTTGAATGTAGGGTACATGAATTCAAACAATGACGGAATTACATAGCAAGATTGCTACAAAATCAAGAGGAAAGTAATGTAAAAGAAAAAAGCAAACAGCTTCACCACTCACCTGTCGCCGATATGCAATGTGATTTAGGTGCCCTATGGCAGCCACATAAACCATTGCCCCCGCTGCCTCCACCACCATTGCCATGATGATGGTCACGTTGTTTTTCACTTTTGCTGCCGTGTGTCGTTGTGCTGCTGGTGGGGAAACACATTGATGAGCCAAGACCAACACCTGCGTTGTTGTTGCTATTAGTATTCGATTGCGAGCCAATAAATGCCGATAAGGGCAAAGGTGGCTTCTTATTCATAATAGAACGTAGTAATATTTAATAATATACAATGTGCAGATGATGGTAATGGTGAGTGGATGGTGATGGGCAGCAATTGAAATCAATGGCGTGAATGGCTTTCACAAATGTTGGCTGTTAATTTGATTAATATGCAGGGATTTTTTTCTTCAAACTTTTAACTTGGATTTCCTTCCCGCCTGACTTTGCTAATGATGAAATGTAAATGACATTTCTTTTTTTCTTGAATATTTCATTAAAGCGTAGTGAGTTGGTATTCAAGTATGAAACATGATGCGCTGATTAGCTGATGTTGCTAATAAACTGAATTTTCTTCTGTTTTTTTTTTTCTGGTTTTTTGGGCTTCTTTTTATTTCTAATTAGTTAGTTTCATTTTAAGCCAAATAATAATTATGCCAAGCTTTTTCTTCGCCCATTTTTTATAAAGCACTTGTCTGTGTTTCACAACTGGGAGTGTGAAGAAACTCCTGCTGTGCGTCACTTTGCTGCTGTCACTTTAGTTGATGCTGCCGCAGTTGTTGTTATGTCGCCGCCGCCGCCGCCAGCAATGCCAACGAACTCAATTTAAATTTGTTGGCGCCCGCGCAGGAAATATTCTACGCACATATACACACACATACACAACTATGTACACTATGTAACTTGCTTATCTTTCTGGTGCTGCTTCTTCTCGATATTACTTTGTCGCATCCGTTGTTAAGAACACGCATTTGCCGGAAGCTGCAATAAAAATGAATGGCAAAAACAGTTTTAGTCTATGTATGAAATGCTAGTAACATAACACAAGCAACAACAACAAAATTGTTAAAAAAAAAAACAAGAAGGCGCGGTAACAATTTAAATTAAATGAATTGCAAAAAACGAGGCGTGAATTGTGAAAAATGAAAAAAAAAAAAATAAAAAATAGAAAATGTTAAAATTACGCAACATAGTACGGAAGAAACTGGCAATAATAACAAAGAGCATGCTGTGCCCGTCTCAAATATTGTATAGTCACACACGCAAACACACATTCACATACACAGAAACATATCCAAAACTCATACACATACAATCACATATTCGAATGCAAATCATTTGGCAACACGCAATCCCAAATGGTTGTGGTTACATGCGCGAATATTGCCAACACCAACCCATTTACACATACACTAACATTATATGCATATATATATATATATATATATGCGTTATATGTATGTATATTGTTATCTCGCATTCTTTTGCTATTGTTGTGAAAAATGACAATACCAAAAACAGAAACCCTCATACACACACACACACACACGTTAGAGTGGGAATCTGCGGTATGCATCGATTTGTGTGTTTAAGAAATAAACTCAAACACATACACGTACATGATTACACACACATATTTACACTTTGAAAGCGCATACAAATTCCAATAAAATATCATAGCGCATTGCATCATTCCGCTAGGAAATTTAGTAAATATTATTTTAGTTCTAGATTTTTCTATACAAGTAGTTTAAAATTTTTTTATTTTTTTGTTTTTACTGCACGAATTTATGGATAAAAACTTTTTTAAAAGCTAATTAAGTACAAGCGCTAAGATAAATGAAAGGAAGGGCGCCAAATAGAAAGCTTTTATTTCCTGAATCAAGAGTTTTTAATACATTTAAAATTTTTTTACTTTTACTGGCCATTTTATAAACTATTTCAATATGTTTTGTTCCCCCTGGAAAAAAAAAATCGTTTGCACGCATGATTAAAACTAGAAGGTTGCGGGTTCGATTCCTGTCTTGGCTTGTTGGTTAATTCTTATAACCTTCTTGTATTCACTATCGATATGAAGTGGATGAGAATTATAAGAATTATATTGGTTGGTAATGGCAAAACCACCGAGCTGATAAAAAATTGCCACATAGCCGTTCGGAATCGGCGTTAAACTGTAGGTCCTACAATCGCCACTGTGGTCTAGTGGCAGAGTGCCAGACTCTTGTTTCTGGAGACCCGAGTTCGATTCACGGCTTGGGTATGTTTCTTATCTATCTTTCTTTCTCTCTTCCTCTCTTTCTTTCTTGGGGCTTTGGTACAATAGATCTTATAGGTCGCAGTGCCTGACTTTCGAGTCGTCCTTCCTTCAAATAATAATAATAATGATTAAAACTAGGTTGCTTTTAGCTGATTTTTAAATAGCTTACAAAACTTAAGCTTTGAAACATAATATTGGCGTTATCTTCCGCTAAGAAGGCGGTCAGCATGTCTTCACAATCAAATTTATGTTTGAGGGAGTGCCGCATGCAAGAGAAAGGGTTTTGGGGTAACACTATACTTTGGGACTGGATCTTCATTAATTTTTTTTAGATTTTTTTAAATATTTTTAATCAAACCTCGCTGCCCCCAACGCTCCTCTCTCCACTGCATGTGAATTTAGGGGGTTTTTTTTTTGTATACGACAACGTAGAAAAATCTTCATAGATACTGGCCGCACCGTGCTGTACAACATGCACGATTCACACTCCTGTGTACCTACATATTAAAATCACTTCCTGAATCTCTCTGTCCTGTTTGACCCTTGCGGCACCGCCAATTGAGGCATTCTTTCGCAAGCAAGATTTTGTTTTTTCAACTAATCATCGTTGGTGGAACCGTTCTAGGCATTACAGTTTGTTCATCGCGTCGTACACATTCGCAACATTTTTGTTAATATGACATTCACATCATTCCTCCATGCCTTTTCTGCCCCTAGCATGTAACGTCTAAGTCCACTCGGTGTTATAGATGTGCCATGTTCTGTTCCAGCTCGTGCCTAGCGTCCTCGAATCTCACACATTCCATTAGTATATGTTCCGCGTTCTCATGTTTGTTGTTGCAAAATCAACGGTAAGGATCTTCTACATGCTTGTACTTAGACAAGTATTGGCGGAAGCATCTATGTCCACTCAAAAATTGCGTTAGATGATAGTTCACATCACCGTGCTTCCTCTCTATCCACGGCTTTATATACGGTATTAGAACATGAATCCAACGCAACGCCCTTTTGTGCTGGTATCCCACCTATGCTGCCACTCTCTTAGGCAGTCGGCTACTAAAAGTTCTCGGTGTTCATCCCGCAAATGATGTGGCCTTATTTGCTTCTATTTATATCGATTGGCCATCGTAGCTTCAGCTGAGATGATCCGAAATGCGTAGTATACCCTTATTGAAGTTAGGCTATGCACAAATATAGTATCCTTTAAGTAGGACTTGCGGTTGGTAGCTGACGCCCACACTGGCGCGGCGTACATTAGCGTGGATTTGCTAACAGTTGCCAGCAGGTTCCTTATCGGCTGTTTGGGGCCACCAATATTTGGCATTAGTCTTGCTAACCCAGTGCTAACTCGTGAGACTTTTTCACTTGCGTATTTGATGTAACCTTTGAAATTTAACCTGTGATCTAGGAGAACGCCAAAGTACTTGATGTACGAACTGGACAGAATGTCATGTCCACCAATTTTGTGCTTTTTTGCGACAGCTCATGAGCACTGTTTCGGTTTTGTGCTCTGCCAGCTGAAGTCCAGACTTTTGAAGCCATGTTTTAATACTTTTTACTATTTCATTGCACTTAAATGCAACTTTTGCAACCGTTTTTCCTACTGCCACCTTTCTGCATAGCAAATGATCTCTACTTCTTGCTGGGCATGGACTAATAAGACACCGTCATACATCACATTCTACAGCAATGGATCAAGGACTGATTTCTGGGGACTCCTCCTGTTACTCCATACCGTTTTGGACCCGTTTCAGTATCGTAAATCAACGTTCTATCTTTAAAATAGTTTTCTATCATCCAAAGATTATAGTGTGGCACTTTGAGGTCATCAAAAGCACTTAATACATATTGCCTCTTGGCGGAGTTACCGTTTTTAACGTCTAGGGTTACAACTCCTACATCTCCATCTCATTCCAGTCCATTGCGAGCCAGATTACGAACTGCATCTATGGCGTCAATGGTAATTCGCTTGGATTTAAGGTGTGAGTTTGAGTATTTGGATTTTCTAAATGAATTATTATTCGCATTTATTATTTATCAACATGGATTGGCTAAAATATTGAAAATCGGTAAGTCAATAATAAGAAATGGGTAATGTTGCCGTAGCCTATTGGTTAGTGTGCTGGACTCGTTCGCAGGGTACCCGGGTTCAGTGCTCGGTATAGCGTTTCTTCAAATAAAATTTAAAGTAGAATAGAGCAGACTAAAGACTAGATCAAAAAACAAAATAAAGAACAGTCGAAAATCAAATCAAAATTCAGATCAGAAAACAAATTAAAAACCAGTCGAAAATCAAATCAAAATTCAGGTCAAACATTGGATAAAAAAAGGACTAAAAAAGGCTATAGATCAGTAATCAAAACAAAAAAAAAACGAAAAGAACACAAAAAATAAAACTTAAAATCAAACCAAATTTTAGGACCAAAAACAGCCAGAAACCAAACAAGAAACCATAACAAAAATCAGACTAAAATGATAATAAAACTCAAACCAAAATTCAAACCTAAAATAACACTAAAAACTGGATCAAAAAAAAAAATCAAATCCCAAATCAAGCCAAAAATTAGATAACAAACAAAACCAAAGTTTAAACCGAACTTTAGTTCATACAAATTGCCTTGTTTTCGCTATGTCATATTCCATGTCAAAGAGAGAGAAAGAGAAAAGTTGGCAAAGTTGATGGGATATCTACATACGTCTCTCTTTTATGTCTAGACTTATACTTAGAGTGCTTCATCTAGTTCAGTCTCTTTCAATAATTTTAATATTGCAGTCAGGTCGATAGATTCTTATTCAGTCTATGCACTTGGTGATATATTAGTATAAAGTTGGCGCTACTTGTTTGTCTTTTTTTTGCTTAAGTACTACCTTAATTACACTGTCTTTTATTCCACAAATGGGGTTAAGTTCCACGAATATAGTCTTAGTTCTACGCCCAAACGCTTCTGCCTCAGATCCATCCTCAGTTCTTAACCTATATGATAACTCTTTGATTACGTGCTTAGTGTCAGTTTGATTATAGTCTACGCTTAGTTTTTTCTCCTTTACGTCACATGCGGAGGATATGAACTAAGTGAGGTCTAAAACTCCCCATCAGATGATAACTCCCATAGAAATCAAATACTAGAATCGGTTAACCAAAAAAAACTCTTTTTTTTTATATTTATATATTTATATAACTTATCGTCATAGATTTTCCGACATCCGACATTTCTCAGCTACTTGCAAATAAACTAAAAAAAAAAATTTGTGAATCAGAAATTTCAATGCATGCATTTCCTATTGGGTACTAACAAATAAACATTATATCCACAAATACCAAAACCAATTTCAACAAAAAACAGAAGCAGCACGAGCGGCGTCAACAACAGAGCAAACGTTTTTAATGTCAGCCAGCAGTTGCGGCGGGTATCATATCGATTCAACGTTCACACATGCATACGTATCTTGTACATATATTGTGTGTACGCACACATACACATATACAAAAACAAATGCCATGATACACACATATGCGAGCGTATATTGGCAATTCCTTTGCACCTTCCGGAACGGTAGAGATTATCATCGTATGCAGCATGATGCACTTAAATCTTAAGCGGAAGTGTTAATGACGCAATCATTTTTTATTTAATAGCAAAAACAACAACAAAAGCAACAAACCGTATATTACGCTTTAACAAACAAAAATTTAAAAATGTAAAAGGAGTGGGAGGAAAGTAATAAAAGCAGAATATTGAGAGAAACAAGAACTTAAAAGTGAATTGCATTGAAAGTCATGTTGACAACAATTTTTCATTTCGCTGATGCGATGCTACAATGATAATAATAACATTTTCGCAGAGATATGCATGTGACGTGGCAGAAGAGAAGAAACCAAAATAGGAAGATTAAGGTAGTAAGAGAAGTAATAGCTGTGGCAGCATAAGTTGTGGGAATAAGTGACATCATTTAAAATGCGACACGAAATATGTTGAAAATCTCGCACTGCTCTGTTCTGCATAAATAAATAAAGTTAAAAGTTTGTTTAATAAGCCAAAAATGATATGCAAGTTTTTTTCGCCCGATTCAGTTTTTGGCAATGCTAACGTTTTAGCCAAGTCATTTTGGCTGATTTTTCACTGTTCAAGACTGTTGTGTGAGCGTGTGTGTATGTTTCAAATCTCATATGAATTGGCTATAAATTTTCTCTTTTAGCTTCTTTTGTATCTTTGTAAGTATAAAATAAATTTTCAAATATGTGCATATATTGTTAAAGGTCACTCACAGCAGTGAATACAGTGCTACAGTGCGTATACGTAATTTTTTTTTTCTTTTTAATTTTTAAATTGGAAGTTTAAGTAGCTAATACATTCGAGACTAAAAAGATCCCCTAAAGTAGCTATAGAAATGGAACGCATTACAACAATCATAATAATAAAAATAAAAATAATAAAAATGAATCAAGACAATAAAAACAACAAGAAGAACAACAACAGTCAAAACAACAATGTCATCGACCAATGCCTGAAGCTATTGGACTTGTAATGTCATGAAATGTCAAATGCAAAGAAAACAAATGAACAGAGGAAATAAATGTACACGTAAATATGTCATACGTAAATAAGAAAATGTGGCAACACTTTAATACACACGCACATGCACACACATACTAGAGCGTGTCAAAATGTTCGGGGGAGGAAATACTTGCGAAAGCTTATAGTAAGAAAACGGATTTATGAATTATTCAAAGACCATAGGTCTAAAATCAGTTTCTAGCTTTCCAAGATATTGGCCGCTTCTGTTTTCACAAATTATCATCATATGATACGAAAAGTATTCGTAGACTGCTCATTGTATGCTCTTCTGAAAGAAATTTTCATCATTTTTCTGAATTTGCTTTGACGTTTGATTTCCTTTTTTTGTATCTTAATATAAATTCCATAAAAAATAAACTATTAAATTATACTGGTCAACTAAAAATTTCATTTTGTCCGATTCCTTATCCGCCATTTATTTTTTTGAATTTGATCGTCAAAATATCCCATGACGTGAAGTTTTTGCGAAACTTGGGTTCATAAAATCAATAGCTCGTATTTTAATATGGGCTGAAGTTAAAGCCTGAATCTTGAATTGTAAAACTCCGATAAAAAAGGAATCTGGTACGTGTAACTGTTGTACGTGTCTGGCAACTACTTTGTAAGAAAGAGCTCGTATTGTACAAAAATTTTACTTTACAGGAATGCGTAATGCGTTTTTTTATCAATAGTTGAAGTTTCAGACTTTAATTTAAACCCCATTAAGCATTTCTGTAACCTCAGATTTGAACGTTATAGTAGATTAAAAGTGCCAAAAACGGGTGCTGAAAATTTTTCGCGATCAAATTCGTATTCAGTTCACACAAAAAGTTGCTTTTTTCGACCAATGTAATTTATGAAAGTTTTTTTAATTCTCAGTCACTTGCTTTTATGGATTTTCCACTAATATGCAAAAAGCAAAAAATCTACAAATTCAGAAAACTATTGAGAATTTCTTTCAAAAAAGTTCAAAATTACCGAACTACAAAAACTTTTTCGGATCATTTGATCATACGTGTGTGGGAAAAAAATGCAATCAATACCTATTTACAAAAACGTGAAAGCTCCACATTAATTTTAGACCTACGGTTTTTTTTGAGCAAACTTTCTTAGAATCATCCATAAATTCTTTTTTTTACTATATACTTTATAGGCAAAATATTGAACCTACCCTAATGTACATACACACATATGCATAATGAAAAGAATCATTGTTGGTTGTCCAGAAGACTGAATGCATCTGACAAGCAGGCATACAGCATTCGCACACACACACACGCGTTTAAATGCTGAACCGACAATGACCGCATTTTAATTTGTGCTGCACTCGAACTCTTAAGACTCGCATACACAAAATTGCATTTATTAATAGAATGGAGGCATACAAACTATGTACACATGTATGTTTGTATGTATGTGGGTATTCTTGTCAAGGATATAATTTCAACCAACCTCTTTCTCTCCGCATTTTTCTCTCGGTCAGAATATATAAGAGTATTTAACAAATACTCAAGCATTAAATATTCAATATGTTGTTGCATATGTGAGTTACTGCATCTAGGATAGCAACACATACATACAGTGAGTTGCAAAACTATTCATATTGTATAAAATTTTTTGAATCATGATTGTGTTGCTGACCATAAATGTTGAAAAATCGAAATGTAATAGCTATGAAAAGTTGTTGGTCAGCTTTAAACCTTAATTTCTTGCTATTTCAAATTGAATATTTTTTTAAAATTTTGATAATCTGCAATTACACTTTATAAATTAAAACCAAATGCAAAATAAATTTTTAAAATCAGATATTATTTGTTGGTACTATCTGAGCATCAAACAACAAAAACTTCAATCTCTCAATGATTTCTACTCGATTTTCAAAAAAAAAAAAAACAAACTTCATTAAATTTTAAAAACTGTTTTTGCACTTTATTTTAATTTATTAACAATTTATACCTGAAAAATTAAATAAAATCTTCAACTACTCTCAAAATTTTCATACATTCAATCGCCATGACTGACCTGAAAATGTTATTCAATTTCAAAAAATGTTTCCCTTGTTTCCATCGGGAAGAATAGAAACTTTGTTTTTCTATTATTTATTAATTTTCTAGTATTTATGGTAAGCTTGTGAGTAGTTTCGTGACTCACTGTATATTCTAGGGTGGATCGAAAACTTTTTTCGAAGATCGGATTCAAATAACGACGAAAAGTTGTGTCGTTAGATCAGTAAAGTATGTGCAAAGTTTTAGCTTAATCGAAAAATCTCTTCTAGCGCGGCAGATATGACTAGTATAGCAAAGTAGCACTCTATGCCGTGATTTAGAATCCATGATTCATTTGTCGGAATTGGTTCGGTAATTTGTTTTTTTTTTGCCTTAAAAAGTGAATTTGATCAGAGATTGGTCCACGTAAGTGACTGCAGATCTCAAACTATTTCAGATATCAACATAACTTAGACCTGTTTTATAAACTAGATAGATTTAACTTTTAAACGTGTTATAAAATATTGAAATTGGTTCAGCGATTTGAGAAAAATGCAATTTTTGTCAATTATTGAAATTTTAATAACAATTCCTAAAATTTGCAATATTTGCAGTAGCAAATTAATTCTGGGGTGAATTAGCGAAATCAGCCTCATGGTTTGCATGGTTAGACAAGAATATTTCATTCCTCGCTTGAAGTGTATTTTCCAGTGTAAAGCTTGCACTATTTACAAGCAGACAATGCGGTCTCAAATTATGGCTGCTCTACCTCCTGAACGCTGTAATTTCTCTCTTCCATTTTCAACCATTTTGCCGGACCGTTTCAAATAAAAGCTTCCGTCCTACGCTCGTCCACTTTCCTTAGAGGATATTTGGCAATATTTGTATGCTTCGCTACGAACGCAATTCATCTGGAACTTTGGTCAACGTGCCATTAGTAAAGATTTCTTAAAATTCCTCAAAGAAGTCTCCATTGATATTTCCCAAAAAAAAAATGCTTCCCAAGGCATAAACTGGCATTTTATTCCTCCAAGTGATCCCTACGTGGATGGTTTATGAGAATCAGCAGTCAAGAGCTTCAAAACTTACCTAGAAAAACTGCTGGTAACCATAAATTTACATTTGAAGAGTTTTCTACTCTACTCGCCAAAATAGAGGCTGTTCTCAATTCCCAGCCACTTTCTCCTGCAGATCTCACAGCATTTACCTCCCCTGGGCACTTTCTCCGAGGTGCACCTCTACTGGCACCACCAGAACGTAATGCTCTATCATTAGCCTTTGAGTAAAACTCAGCCGCCGCTGGAAAGATGTATCTAAGGGATCTTCAAAAACGGTATAAATGGGAACATCCGCATAAAGATCCTGTACAAGGAGAGTTTGCAGTCAAAAAAGACGAGATCCTTTCCCCCAAATGACTGACGTTTCGGCCGGATTATAAAAGTACACTGTGGTTCCGATAACCACATTCGCGTAGTTAATTTACGCACTCAAAACGGTGTAATAACACTTTCTATCGCAAAATTGTGTATTTTACCTCTCGCGTAAAACACAGATCCAGTAGACCAGTCTTTTCTACTCACTCTTAGTATTCCCATACTAATTTTTCCATTTCACCAGTACTCCACAGGTCCAATCTGCACAAGCAGCTCTTGTGCTCCAACAACCTTAGCCGGCAGTTAAATCTCTTGAGACTCATCAGGGCCAGGCTGTAAATATACAACAGTGCAGACTGATTATCGAGTCAAGCTTTTTTAAGCACCGAAGTAACTCATTTTATTAGAACAATCCTTACGGACACTTTTTAAAGCAAGAAACGAACCTGAGGCAGCTGTAACTCCAGTCTAGCACTCATTCACCAAGCCACCGAAGTGTAGACTATTCTTTCGCTACCACTCGTTGCAACTCTGTCGCGGCTTCCTGGCGATGACCCCAGCTCAAGCGGCCAGGGCACATGGTTACTGCCTTAATTGCATGGCTACCACCCACACCACCGCTCATTGCACGTCAGATAGCAGGTGTAGGAAGAGTACCTTGGACCACCACACACTAATCCATCCGGTGTCCAGGACCATACAGCAGCAAGTGTAGACCTAGAGAGTTGCCAGATCCTGAAATCAGGCAACACAACGGCCATCAAGTGCAGTTGTGCGTGTGCCCTCTCTTGCATCTTCAGTTAATCCCACCATACGTCGAAGTCTTGAAACGTCCCTCTTCAGGGACCAACGATCGGGAGTCTGTTGGGCGATGTTGTCCAGACGTTGAGGCGGCTACAAGGCTCCATAGATGTTGCATCCGTCCAAGGAGGCCGGAATATCTAAGCCATCTATTATATTTCTGAATTTATTTTCTATTTTCCATTTCTTTCTATGTTTGTGCCCCGTTCCCAATACTCCTTTTCTTTGATTCTTATATATTTCCATTCCCTTCCTTTTTCTCTTCTCACTCTATTTTTCTTTCTATTACTTTTCTTATGAATAGTTTCTAAAGTCCCGGTCGCTATTTTACATTTGGTATATTATCAATTTAATTTCTCTTTCTCTCAATAAATTCAATTTAATTTCAGTAACATATATCTCAAAAATATAGTTCACCTTCGAATTATACAATCATCAAATATAAGTGCAAAAATACATCCTGTTTGAAAAAAAAGAAATTATAAGCTAATATGAATCAGTTTAAGTATCCAAGCTGTTTTGATCAGCAATTCTAAGTGTTTAAGCGTGCTATATTTGGATAGAAAACAATGTTGCCTAGATCCCACTACGTGCAGGTGGCCACAATTCGGGCTCCTGTTTTTTTGTTTTGTTTTTTTTTTTTTCTTTTTTTTCGTTTCTTAATTTCTTTAAATTTTTTCAACTCATTTTTGTGCAGTAGACTGTTCTCTTAGTTTTCCTATCCAGTTTTCTGTACTCAACACATAGCAGATAAACTATTAAGCCTTGTTGTCAAACTATGGAGCTCTTTATCGGTATAATACGGTACACAGGCAAATTTTGGGAGTTTTTACTTCAATTTCAATAATCGAGGCCGCTTCTAGTGAGAGAAGATATTTTTCATTCGAACTAAAATTTTGCTTACCCTTCACTAGTCTAATGACGCAACTTTTGCACACAATTAGAATCGTATCATTGTAAAAACGAATTTTCGACCCACCCTAGTATATACACATACGTACATATGTGGATTATATTTGTGCATACAAACAAGTGGGTAGGAAATAAACAATATTCTACAAGTGCAGTTTTAGTTTTCACAGTATATGCATACATATGTGTGTGTTTGTGTGCAGGAGTTGAGCACATCACATCATATCAAATTCCTGTATGAAAATTTATAATAGTCATTAAAAATTTATTTTCTCATTTTTTTCGATTTTTAATGAGAATATTCTATTTTTAAATAAAATATTCTTCAATATTTTCAGTTACTTTTATTTTTATTTTTTTTTTTTTATATATATGTAAATATTTAATATGCCTTCCGGTGGTGGTAACACACAGAAAAAAATGCGGACAGCTTACAATTTGCCACTTTTTTTTATGTTGCCACAACAGCAGCAATGTAAGTGTTTTTTACATGTATGAACGATATTGTCAACTGCAATGAAACGTGAAAATTAAATTATGAATATAAATAAAATTATCAGCAAATTTAAATAATTCATTATATTTTTAAATAAATACTTCTTTATGTTTTTTTTTTTTTCGTTGTAAATTAGTTTTGAAATAAATGCATGTGGATTATTAAATAAAATGAGATAAGAATAGTTAAAATTAAATGGAATAAAATGTGTGCTTAAATCCCAAGCGAGTATTTATAAGGGCAGAGCTTTGATGTTCATATCTCGTTAGCACAAGAATCAATTTAATTATTTTGGGTTTTATATGTGGCTTGTTAGAAACGTTAATTTATGTAGCATAAATATACAAGAACATTAAAGTATTCTACTACAATTATTATTCAATTCAGTTGGGACGACCAGAAAGTCAAGCACTGAGAGCTGGAAGATCTTTTGTATCAAAGCCCTGAATTAAAACAAACATACGATCTGCTATCCTAATGAAGGCTACAACATCCAGTGGAAAAGGTTTTAATTAAAGGTTTGCGAAGTATCCCTTAAATCCTATTAACATTTTAAAATAAATAATAATATTGTATGTCTCACCCCTTAAAAAGTTTCTTTATTGCATTGGAATTTCACTCGTGAAATTTCAATCAATTCGGTTAATATTTAGAGGTCTGCACGTGTCTGCTTTTTGAACTAATTTTAAACCGGTAATAAATTACATCACAGAATTTTTTGTTAGTGTAAACAGTATAGGTATCTACCAAACTATACAAGCAGACGTCGATGTAGGCTCTTTTTCAGTGCTCCGAAGTTCCGAAGCATTACGTAAACAGTTGCAGTCATGGAGCTGAGATCCTGTGCTCATCGGTATGTGATTGGATAGGGATGCTTTGATTACATGAAGTTTGAACGGAAAAATTTTCTGTAGGTAGCATGCCATTACCACATGTTAGAAGTGCTCTTTTCAGTTGCTTTTAAAGTGTGTTTTGGTCCGTTTAGTTTGAGTTTCCGGGACAAATGGTTTAAGCCAACTCATGACTATAATCGATAGGAAACTAATTTTATATCTGCAATAGAGCTTCAAAAAGAAAATGACTACAAGGGTCTCATAACCCTTGCAGCATTATTAATTGGATTGATGTTGCAGTAACTCCAAGTCGAAAGCCTGGTGCATTTCAAAGAGCTCACTGGATGTTAAAAGCAATTTATTCTATGAAAAGGGAACTACTGCCAGAAAAAAACCAGACTGCGTTTGGCTTGACAGCGCATGAACTCCAAGGACTTAAACTATTTAACCAGTTTAGTGTGTGCGTTTACTTTGAATCTTGGTTTACAGCAGATCAGAAACTGATGCACCAATGAAAGATATTAAAGCGCGGTTCACGCCAAATTGGGACGCTTTGTTGTGGTAACCACGTCGCCCCTAGTTATAAGAACAACAAATTTTTTACTGGGATATGTTTACAATACCGTTACTGTTAGTTGATAAATTTTTCATAATAATTGATCGCAAGTTGGTGATTGTGTGCACAATGGAAGCTGCAAATAGAAAATTGATTGTGAACAAATTTATTGAAAATCCGTCGTGGTCTGGTTCAAAGATTGCGAAAGTGTTAAATATCTCCAAAAGAACGGTATGTAGAGTTATAAAACGATATAAAGAAACTCTTAGTGTTGAAAGGGCGAAAAAAGTTGTGAACAAAACGGGAACCACCAACCTAAAATTAAAGGCAAAGATCTTGAGGTCCATCAAAAGCAAGCCCGGACTATCGGATAGCGATCGTGTCAAAAAATTCAATACCAGCAAAAGTACTGCTAGACGAATACGCATAAAAGCTGGGCTAAAGTGCTATCGTGCTATAAAGTATCCCAATAGAACAGACAAACAGAATTTGCTGGCCAAAAAACGTGCTCGTCTTCTTTATAATAATGTTTTGACCAAATTCAATGGATGCATTATTGTGGATGACGAATCATACGTAAAATTTGATCTGAAGCTGTTTAACTTCCAGGTCAAAAACTTTATATGGCAACGAATCGTGGTAATGTACCCTCAAAATTCAAGTATATAAAAATGGATAAATTTGCAAAGAAAGCAATGGTGTGGCAGGCTATTTGCAGCTGTGGTCTCAAATCCAGGGCATTTGTGACATCCTCTTCTATGACGTCTGATATTTACATCAAAGAGTGCCTTTCGAAACGACTATTGCCATTTGTTCGTCACCACCATTCGCCAGTGAAGTTTTGGCCTGATTTAGCCAGTTGCCACTATTCTAAGAAAACCATGGATTGGTATCAGACAAATAAAGTAGATGTAGTGCCCAAATATATGAATCCACCCAATTGCCCCCTGCTTCGATCGATCGAAAAATACTGGACTATTAATGAAAAATTTATAGCTATTACTATCAAAATCAGACATTTTGCAATATAACCTCTAATCAGAAAACACACTTGTTAAAGTTACTTCCTCTTGCAGTTCGTGATATAAAATAAAATATTTCTCGCAGATCCTTTTGAGTTCTTGGAGCCCGTTAAAACTTGGTGCAAAACAACACAGGTTGGAATGGAGTTTGAAATTTGTAGTTAAAAAAAAAAAAACATTTTGTTTTTATAATAATAACTAGTATAGTTGTTGGCTATGGTTCAGTGTATAAGTAAAAACACCAGAAATGTAAATAAGAACTTGATAAAATCAGCAAAACTGTTGAATGGTTCATGTGGTGCCTATAAATGAAAATTGTTTATTCAACCAAAGGAAGCTGTTGGCCAACAAACTTTATTTATTAATTCAAGCAATAAAACTAGGGTACACCATTCACATTAAAGTGAGTATATATTACCTAGTTTCATATTTAGTGTTATACAATTTAAATATTGCATGCCAGTTATTGTATAATTCACTTTGGTATAAAAATAGTAATTTTTAGTTCAACCACAAAAAAAAAAATAAGTAAATAAACAGTTTTACTATACATAAATACATACACACAAAGTTGCCCAAACAAAAACTTTTGTTTTTTATTTCTGCTAAATTTTTATTGAAATTATAAATTCATATTAAACTGTTTTGACATAAATACTTGTAGTAGGATTAAATAATTGGATAGTCGAAAACAATATCTAGAGACAAGAGCGTATTCAGAATTTTCAAAAAGGAGGGCCCAAACATTTTTAGAATAAAATTAAAATTGTTCCGATTTCAAAGCATAAAACATAAAAATGTTACAAAAACATTTTTTCAGAGTTTAAGATGTAATTTAAATTAAAAAAAAACTATATATGTATATATCTACATAAAAGGAGATAAAAAAAAACTAAAATGAGTTCCTTCTGCACTCATCACATACTTTACGCATTGTTGTTTACTCAATTATAAAAGTTTTCGTTTTTATGTTCCAAAAAGTGCAACTGTGGGTTTTTAAAATTTTTCATTTTCCCTTTTCAACGCATATTCTTCACTTTTTGCATGTCTGCATCGCCTAAAGTTGATATTGTTCTACAATTTCAATTTGAAAAGAATAAACTATCAATTAAAATTAACTATGCAATATAAAAATAAAATAAGTAAAAACAACTCTTTGATATTTTCCACTATTCCACTGATATGTAAGTATATTCTACACCCATTTTTAAAACAAAAATTATGTGTTGCATGCTTTTGAGCTTAAGGTAAAATATATAATATAACACGCACTTATAAACTCAAACATACTATGAAACCTCACATGACATAGACGCACAGTGATTCGTCTCATAGACAATATTCAAAAAATTCATAACGTTTAAAACAAACAAATTTGGGGTAATTTTAAAAACCAATTAAGAAAACCCCAAAAAAATGTTGGCGAAAAAATATTTAGTGTGGATAGAAGAGCTGCTCAAATTCAACAAATTTTTCACTAAAATGTGGGATGGTTCGATTTTAATTTTGTAAAAATACTTTTGAGTAAAATACATCTAAAAGATAAGTTTTTTAACGATACACTGGCAAAAGTTTCAATTTTGTGTTTGCAATTTATCAAAAAAATTTCTGATGTTATTTTTCAATCAAGATTTGAAAAGCTAAAAATTCTGCATTGTTTCAAAAGTTGAAAATACGAAAATTGACGAAATTTGGCAGAGAAAATCTAGAAAATATGTGAAAATATGTTCCTGGATTTCTTCTCAATTTTGAAAGGAACCTTGCTTTATTGAAATATCCAAAAACAACCTCCGCTTTTGGGAAATAATTCAATTTTAAAATAGGTCTGAACATGATTTTTTCAACTAAAATTGGAATATTTTTGTTAATCCTAAAAGTATGCAATCATGCTGAAAAATGACTAAAATTGTAAAAATTCAGTAATTGCATTCATTAATATCACTTTTATTCCAACATTAAAGGATTCCAATAAAAATTGTTTAAGTTTTTGAAAAGGCCAATATCAACTTAACTAAATAAGTTAAATTTCTTGAAGATCAAACTGTCGATTATGGCTTGCCAAATATGACAAAAATCAAAACTTTAAGCTTAGTTTGTGGCGAAACCTAAACAGGCTGATTAAACTCAGACTTGAGTTTAGTAACACAAAATTTCATCAAAACCAGAACGCTCCTTCTAATTTTGTCCCGTCGTTTTATAGGATCAAATCACTGTGCGACGTGACATTTGATTTTAATTTCTATCAATTAACTCCTTAATAATAACATTTCGTTCAGCCCCTAGAAAAGATGTTGTGACATCAAAATTTAAAATAAGGGTAATTTGAATTAAACTAATTAGCAGAAAATGTTGGTAAAAGATTCTAAGCCTAAATGAAAATTTTTAACAAAATACATACATAAATGCAAAAGCTTATGCCATATATTCAGTTGTAGGTTGGCATACCTTTCCTTCTAAATTTTTACTCTTTTATTTATTTAATTTTTTTTTCTATGCACACGTAAGAAGTTTCTTATTAAAAGTAGAAAAGTTAAGTTAATTGCACGAAATATTGGCGGAATGTGAAAAGATATTTATGTCTGGGTATGGTAATTTTTGTATTTCTTTGAGATTTAGCAAAAGAAATATTTTCAAAAGGTATTCAGGTTCTTTAGTGGTGATGATTTTATGTAGAAGTAAAACGGTAAGAAAATCTAATAAGCTTTTTAAAGAGTAACCTGATATTACTTTGTTGTAGTGAGAGATGTATTCATTCATGTCTACCAATGCCAATGAAATAAATCGCGCACAGCTATTTTATTGTTCTAAAGAAATTTTTAAGTTGGACTAAAGCCATGAGAGGCACCATAAAATTTTCCCACAGCTTTACTAATATGGAAGTCCCCAGTAAACGTTTGGTTAAAATAAATTTCAAGGTTTTTATATTCTCTAACAAATTCGATTGGAGAATTTTTAATATAGAGCGGTAGAATGCAAGCCGGCATTTTACATATATTTATGACCAAAGCTTTTGTTTTTAATGGATTGAGACTAAGATTATTTTCATTAGACCAAAAATGCACTTGCTGATAAAATTGATTAACTTCATCAATGGCCAACTTTATCACTGATTTGGGAAAAGTGTATAGATCTGAACATCGTCAGCATATGTATGGACATATATGTGATGCTTGCAGGTTAATAAATATTTCTGAGATGTCATTTATAAGAATAAAAGCTGTCACCACAACCGCAAACCTCGACGAAACTCCCGAAAGGACCAAGAGCAAAAGCGAAAATCTGCAATTAGCACATAAACATTGTGGCCGACTGGAGAGATACGGGGACATAAGGTTGTTTAGAGAAGTATTAAAAGCACATTGACTACTTAATTTAAAAATCAAAATATTATGATTAACACTGTCGAACCTTTAAGAAAAATCAATAAAGACAATCAACTCCGTGTTATCGGCATCTAAGCCACTTCGAATGTCTTTATGAGAGTAATAGTGCATTTCTCTAAAGAAAGGTTTTTAGTGATAAGCTTAGTTGTTTTTAAAAAGATAAGCTTTTTGTCGGAAAAATTACAAATAGTCGATACTTATTATTCTAGACCGAAAATTTTGGTTAAGGAAGTGCATTTGAATAGAGTAAATGAAAAAAAGTGAATGTAGTATTTGGAAACTGCCAAAAGTAGACCCGGCCTCATCTAAAACTACGCTTGTTCACTGCTAGTTTATTTTAAAACTTTTGCTTAAAAGCTCGTTTTTTCAAATATTTTACTATGTGATTCACCCAAATAATGAAAATGAATTTTCCATATAGCATCAGCAACAACAGATCCTCCAGCGCTCATTAATCACCTTTGTACTTGGGTTCAATGGTAATTGGCAAAATTACATAGTAGAATCATTGTAATATTATTGTGTACTTTTTACGAACTGAAGAAGCCCCAAATATAGCAAAATGCATTTCGTTTTAAATTAATTTTAAATTGAGTTAGTACTAACCAAACCAAACTTTGAACTTTAGTTAGTACTAATCACATATGTCAGTGGCCACGCTATAAAAATATATTGTAATTAGTCCAACTCTGTTTTGAGCAAAGTTATTTCAGGGTGAAATATCCCGACGTATTGAAAACCTTCCCTCTAGTTCTATATTACGTTACCTAACATATCTATAGAGAGCTAGTTCGTAAAGATTCCAATTATTGATTGATTTAGAAAGGATGTGTCGTACTTTGACCTTAAGAGATCTATTGTACCCCCGATATTAACTTGTTTTAAGGTCGTCAGACAAGTCAATCTTACTGAGGAATCTCAGTAACTGGAATGACTTTAAGGCAATGCTATCCCCACTTCATAAGTGGTAATGCCCCAAGTATATTTTCCTCATGCGGATTCCAGTTATGTAATTATTTTGGGTGCTGCTTGCTAGTTCATCTCTTTTTTGTTTTCCCTGAGTATCAAGGTTAGGTTAGGTTAAGTGGCTGTCTTACGACTCACTTAGACCTGTTCAAGGCCCATTGTGGCACCACTGGAGCTTTTCTTCTACACTGCCAAATCCTCTTTAAACCACACTGTGGATTTGATAACTATATAGCCACTTTCGTTAGCTTCAACCTCGCGACCTCTTCAACACCGCCAAGAGAAGCAAATCCAAGCGTGGAAAATCTTTTCCTGCATAAAGCCATGCAACCACACAGGAGATGTTCCACGATTTCCTCTTCTTCGACCTCTTGACAGCTTCGACAAAAGTCATAATGTAGTAACCCCAGTCTACGTGCATGCCTGTCAATCAGGCAATGACCTGTTAGAACCCTTATCGTGTTCCTTACGTCCTGCCTATTAAATTTCAATAGCAGTTTAGTACGGCCGTGGTTCCACTCTAGCCACGTTTGCCTACTTATTAGACAAGATGATAGCTGGCTTCAGTGGACATTTCGATGCAACTTCGATACTGTATCTATCTATTTTCAGTTTACATATAGCTAAAGGCATTGGTACAGTTACTTTATCCGGCTGGATATTTTCCGTTGTACCTTCCCTAGCAAGCTCATCTGATTTACAATTACCTTTAATATTTCTATGACCTGGCACCCAAACCAGTTTTCTATTGAAATATTGCGATAACTCGCCTAATAGTTCATGGCATTGTACTACCGTTTTTGACAAATGTGTTACTGACTCTAACGATTTCAAAGCCGCTTGGCTGTCCGAGTAGATATAAATTTCTCTCGTGGATAACGGACTATTCTTCATAAGCAACAAACCTTCTCTTATCGCTATTACTTCTTCTTGAAATACACTGCAATGATCCGGTAGGCAGAAAGATAGACTGAAGCCCGGGTTTTGAGAATATAACCCCCCACCCACGTTGTCATTGAGTTTTGATCCGTCAGTATAAATGCTAACTTTATTCGTACAATCCATGATACCATTATCCCAATCCTCCTTTGAGGGAAATATTGTGTTAAAAAATTTGCTTAAATGCAGTTCTACCAGATTACAATAATCTGTAGTACTGGGAATTATGGAAAATTTTCCTAATATGGTCGATTGACTCGTAGTTAAAAAAAAGACCGTACAGGTCAATTGGCAGTAAGTCTGACATATCGTTTAGTGCTGCCGTGGTGGTCATTCTGAGATCTCCGCTTATACATAAGCTAACTGCTCCCTGAATATCTATATACCCCAAAAATTACAACTTAATAAGAATTATTTTACAGTCGAAAATTGTGTCCGGTGTCCGACTTGGCACTGGCCAATACTTGAAATTTTATTATTTTATTCAGGCAAATGTTTAATTATTCCCATAAAATCCTTTGTATTGAATTACGAGTAGTTAGAAAAAAAATCATTTGTGTCTTTCTGTTGAAATCTGTATTCATTCAATTAGTAAGTTCTTTAGCACAATAAGCAAAGAATTAGATTTGTTTCAACAAAAAAAAAAACAAACAAAGTTAATAAATTTCTTTGAATTGGCGAACAAATAGAAGCTACAATCTCCCAAAGCACAATCAAGCTTTGTTGTAAAATGTTATGAACTCATATGCAACGATGGTTTCTAAACTCGATGATGGGAGAAAATATTACAGGTTTAAAGTAAAACAAAGGAGAAGCATGAGTGGATTATTTGCAGAAAATTCCTTTATTTACATTTGTATGCTTTTTTTTCATTTCGTATAGTATAAACAATGAATAAATCAAATGTACTCAAATTTGGATTAGTTACAAATCAAACCAATTCTAGTTAAAGAAAATCAGTAGCCGATTAAAGACCACAAATGTCAGTATCATTCGCTTTCTCTTATTCTACGTAATAATTTAGAAAAGAGCAGGATATAATCTTTATTCAAGTACAAGATTGAGTTCAAAGTTTCTGGTTTCATCGTAAAAATTGTTGTCTGTCAAGGTAGACCATCAATTTTTCATTGGAATTCTTAAACCTTCCACGATTAGGAATCATTTATATTTAATAAACAAGATTAAATCAATGAAATTATCGTAAAAATATATTAAAATTATTTACTGATTCTGATTCTTTTGATTTAATTACACTATACGAACAAATTTGACTTGTTATCTTTGGCATGTGATTTGACTTCCTGAAAGAACAAGTTATTACATAATGAGAGAAAAAAACATGGGAAAAGTAACGGAGAGGACAAGTACGATCGCTCTCTAACATTTTAATGTTATATAGAGAATCGGCTCAACAAATGTTTAATATCTAAAAATTGTAAATGTTTCTAATTAATTACATAAATAAATAAAATAAATAAATATTTATTTAAAGCAAAGTAAATTCATATGAAGTATACCAGTTTGGTACACATCCAACTGCATCTTTAATGCATACATCACTAATGAACAGGTATTTAAACTAAAGGGAAAAGTTCAAGATGAGTCAGTTACGTACGAAATTTTGCTAATTGCATTGAGCGTACAGTAATTTAAGTCATTTACAACTTATATGAAAATTAAGTTTGAAACTAAAAAATTAAAATTAAAGTGATATAAATAATAACTCAACAATACCTTCCTTTGCAATATTGCTTGACGAAGTTATGGCAACCGTATGCTCTCAAAGGAGGGGCATAACATGGAGTCCCACATAACAACTCGAGGATTTGGATTTTGCAAACGATATATATCTGTTCTCGCACAAGCTCAGCGACATGCAAGCGAATACTGATTATCTAATCAGAGCATCACGCAACGTGGGCCTCGAGATAAACATAAAGAAGACCAAAGCCATGCGAATTAACAACATCAGCGACCACAAAACACTTGGAGACGTTCAATAATCTAGAATTAAAAAAAAAAAAAACACAACATGGCAAAACATGAAAATGACTGCACAAAATAAAGTCCCATGGAAATGCCTAGTACAAGGTGCGATTGAGATCGTGTGAGAATTTTCAAGCCACGCGCATACTCCGAGTCGTTCGCACCCCTCAAAACCTCTTCTATAAACACATTTTCACTTCTCTTATCGCAAGTCACAGAACCGCCTACGTTTTGCTGATTTGAAGATACAGCCTGAGTTCTGTGTCTCTTCGAATTTGAAGCCTCAGACGCAAAAATGTAGTACTTACTTGTCTAATTTCCGAAAATAATGAAATAGTGCGAGGCCGATTTTCCTACCCTCGTGATCGCACCCGATTTTTATGCATCTTCAAATCCCAAATCCTAAAAAGATCTATTTGCCGCAACTTCTTTCTCCTCCAGAAAAATAATTTTTGTTTTGTGGCAGCGTTTCAACGCTGCGTGAACATTAAGATTTTCGGACCTCACTTTCGTCCAAACCACCATCAACCGCATCCTTACTGTGTGTCAAGCAGCAAAAGTGTTTCATTCGATGTCTGAAAAACCCAAATCTCATCAAGATTACATAAATTCGAAATTCTAAACTTGCCTAGGTTATAATGCAGTGTGATTTTTTGTCCTCTCCGTTACCCTGTTTTTACCATTTACATTGATTATAAAATTCGGAAAAACTTACATAACGGTAATGGCTTTAAGTTAGCTTTGTACTCGCGCATGCCATCTATAACAAAATTTCTTATTTTTTGGTTACAGAGAGGACACTGAACTTACAATTATTTAAATTCTTATTGCAAGTATTTACAACTTGCTTTTCAAGAAAACAACATCGGCGAAAAAACGTAAATGGTAAACACTATTAAAACATAATCTCACTTTAAAATCATCTGTTACTATTTTCACGAACTACGCTTGTCAAAACAATGAAAAATTCTCTTCTACGAAATATTACTTAAAGAGTTATTTTGGTTGCTCGTAAAAATTACGGAAACTAATAGATTTATTTGTCAAAGGTATTTTCGTAAACTTGAATGGGTGCTCCTTAAAATCATGTCCTGCATTTTTCTTTTTTTTAATGTTCGTAGCCAACCTATCTGGTTTCGATTTTTTTAGAATGGCCGAAAACTGAAATTTTTTTAGCTCAAATGATTTTTCTCTAATTTCATCAACCTACTACTTCATCTAACTTTTCATCTAACACATATGTATCTAAATATATAAAATTACTTTACAAAGAAGAAGGTCATAGAGTATCTTTAAGTACAAAAATTTCTAAATCAGTTATAAAAGTGAATATGAAATGTGATTGATGTTTCAACCCTAATTTAAAAATTGAATGAAATTGATAAAACATTTTGTAAGTTATTGAGAAACTAAACAGGAACTCAAGAAATGACCATCATTAAATCAACTCAAATTCAATGCCAATCAAAAATTTATATACACACATACATAGGACGTGAAAGTAAAGGATACATACATATAAAAGAGGAATACTATATTACAATGGAATTTTAATATTCCTCTAAAGACAACGAACAATGAAAAAATTTTTGCTATTTTCATTCATTTCAAAATTGGTATACAATCACAAAGAAAAAAAGAATAAAAATAAAATTTGATTTGATTTTCTGCTTGCGCATTTTTTTTTTTTTTTTTTTTTTTGTTGAAGGAATTTATTTGTTTATACATATATGTGTGGGATGACTTTTTCCTGGTATATCTACTACGAATACCACATACATACATACATCTACATTTAAATATATTTACTGTCATATTAAAATGAATATGTGCATACACACTTAACTTTCAATTTCTCTCTCAACGAAATGAGGAAGGAAGAAAAATTGCCCACTTTATTTTATTTTTAACCCATGATATTCATACAAAAGCATATCAAACAAACAACAAAACAAACATGCTTGATATAACAAATGAAAAAAAAAAATATACAAAAAATGAATGGCAAGGCAACCAAATATAGTATATAGGATGGAAAAAGATGAAAAAATCAAAAATAAAAAGGAGTACAAATACATATATATTTTATTTTCATGAAATGCAGATAAATATCACACACAAAAGGGCTTTGCTTGCTTGGTTTGCTTAAGTTTACTCTCGCAATGCCACACATTCCTTTTTAGCATAAAATCTATCATTGAGCGCAACACATAAATAACTTTTAACTCATACAACGACTTATATATCCGAGTGTTTATGTAGGAGTACATACGTAGTACATATACACGCATAAAATGCTTAAGAAAAACTATTTCAAGTGAAGATAAAAATCCTTGATTAAAAAATAAAAAATGAAACCGCATTTTCAATTTTCGACATTTTGAAGCGGCAAGGCGTAGCGCAACACACATTGGAAATGCTTTTTTAGTTTTATTTTCGGAAAAAAATAAGTATTTTTACTACATACTTTGCTGCAAATAATACAAGTACAAATGTAGTGATGGCGGCTTATCTACCCAGCCGGAAATTATATTGTTGCTGACAGCGTCTTTGGCGTTGATTAATAGAAACCTTTCATGATTTCTTTTTAAATGATTTTGACAAGTTGCGTGCTTTCACGACCATGGTTTTTGCGAATCAGTAGGAAATAAAAGCATGACGACTTTAGTCATATCGAATATCGCTGAATTAGATTTTAATACGAAGAATTGGATTTTATCGTTTGGGCGACGTCATACTTTTTGGTAGTTTTTCTATTTCGTACTACTGAGATGGGGCTATGCTAAAGCGACTAAAGGAATCTTTACTTATACCTTAACTTTTCATTATCGGTGCTTTAAAAAAAGAACAAAGAAAATACAGGAATATGCCATGACTTTATATAACGATTATTCAGATCAACATAAGATTTTAATAAAAAATAAATCATAATAAAAAAAAAAATAATTAAATTAGACCACAGTTATTCGATATTCATAATAGGCTGCCTGTGACCGAATATTTTGTCTGGGATTTTTTTGCATGCAAAGTAAAAAGCTCTCGGAACTAGAAGAGCCATCATTTGAAGCATCATCAATTCATTCATAAAAATGTAAAAAAAATATCAAAAGTTTAAATTACGGTTCATTATAGTAGGTTACCGATTACCAAATCAAATGGGGCTATCATTTGTATGGCATGCATCATCGATGCATTCATAAAAATGTAAAAAAAATGCCAAAGCTTTAGACCGTGATTATTCGGTTCATCATAATTGGTTAACGGATATGAAACAAAATGCAATGGAATAAATTTCCAGCAGGGTATACAAATTTTGCGGCTAAATAATCATCATTGGTAAACCTGGTATAATAAATGCTGCATAAAGAACTATCGTTCATAAGTTTTGCATAATCCATTGGCCCATGAAAACGCGAAAATACGTCAAAACTTTAGACCACGGTTATTCGACTCATAATTCTATGTACTTATGGAGACTAAAGAGTCTTTATTTTTAAACCTTGGATGATCGATATATTCATAAAAATATATAAATATATCAAAAGTTTAGACCACGGTTATTCGGTGCATCATATAAGGTTACCAGCTACCAAAATGCACTGTAATACCCCCAGCGGAGTATACATTTTTGTGAGCCTAGAGAACCACCATTTAAAAGCCTCCAATCATAGATTCATTCACAAAAATGTAAAAATACATCAAACTTTAAGCAACGGTTATTCGGTTCATCATAGTAGGTTACCGATTACAACTTTTTTTCTTTGATTAAAAAAAATTATAAAAATGTAAAAAAGCTAAAACATTGGAAAAAATTCCGAAACTAGAAATCTTGCATCATCGATTTAGTCATAAAAAAAGATGAAAGAAAAAAACTTAAAATAGAAAAATGAGAAAATTTTAAAACATGGTTATTTGGTTCATCAGGTAACTAGCTACTAAATAAAACGTAATAGAATAGATTTTCAACGGAATATGCTTTTTTGAGACCAGAGAACAATCATTTATTTACCTCTCGCCACCAATAAATTCATAAAATTTTAAGAAAAAGTGAAATTTTTAGATCACGGGTATTCAGTTCTAGTTTAACAGATATCAAAACAACTACATTGGATTAAATTTCCCGCTTAAAATATATAGAAATTACATCATCGTTGCATTCAAATTCTCAAAATTAACAAAACCTGGGAAAACTTTAACCCCGATCATTCAATTCATCATAACTGCCAGATACCAAATAAAATGAAATTGATATTATCATCCACTAAACTAACAAATTCCCAGCTGGGTATTTAAATTCTATAGAAATAAATACAAATATATCTCCGTGAGTATTTTGATATGCAAACCGCGTGCTTGTCCTTCATATACACCCATACACACACACATATACAAGTACATACATTGATACATACTTATGTATATGTATGTATATGGATATCTGTGCACATGCATACATCATCTGCTCAAAGCCGAACGTTTCGTACGTGCTAAACTTAGACTGCCCAGCAAAAAAGTAAAAGAAAGCTAAATGAAGTAGAACAAACTAAAAAAAAAAAAAAAAAAAACTAAAGCATACATATAGGGGTAGAAGCAAGATTACTGCAGCATACGTTATATTCTATCTGTAGTATTTTTTGTTTATTTTTTTTGCATGGGTTTTAATATAATTTGTTATCTAAATTCAGGTTGAATGTCGAAATGGTTAGAAATGTTTATCTGATTAGATTTCACGCTGCGGCTGTTGTTCTTGTTTTTGTTATGTTTGTTGAATTGGTGGTTTCATTAGTGTGTGTGTGTGTTGGTGTATAGTGAAGGCAAAAAGTATTTATGCAGTTCATTTCACACTTGAGTGTCAAGTGGTGTAGAAGAAAAGGAAGAGGAAACAAGTGAAAAATGTGTTTGCGTCAAAGATTCAAAGTATAGTTTTATTTAGTTTTCTATTTATTTGTTTGTTTATTTGTTTATTTATTTATTTGCTGTTTTTCTTTTCTTTTTTTTTTTTAGTGTTGACTTTCCACATTTTTTTTTTTTTTGTTTGTTTGTTCATATCTTTGCAGTGACTTGAAAATGAAAAGAAGGAGTTCGATTCCTCCTACGATGATGCTCGCTCGTCTTCTTTGGTGCTTATTTTATTTGTTCACATATCACGAATTTGAGATAACATGTTCATGTTCTATACAAACACATTGAAACACACACATACACATTTGTACATGTGTGTGCAGGCATGTATTAGATACAAATCTTCTAAAGTATTTCTTTCTTCACTTTGCACATTTTATTTCATAAGAATCGTGTATTTTCTTTTGGGTTTATTCTTTTAGTTTTATTTTTTGTTTTTTGTTTTTTTTTTTGCTTTAGCTTTCTGCGCTTTCAAATATCAAATTTCAAATTGAGAAAAAGTACTTCCATACGTGGTGCTGTTTGTTGTTGCTGCTATTGCTGTTATCTGCAACTGATATATGCTTACAATTCAAATAATAAAATTGATATTTTTGCCGATATATTTATTTGAATAAAAGTGCCACTGACACAGATACACACGCATACATATAGCCTTGCATAGCAGGGTACAAAACTGATTAGAACGTGTTTATATTATTTTATGTATGTATATGTGTGTGCGTGTTATTTTAGTTATTTTGGTGAAACTTTTTAAAATAATAATACTTGAAGTGAAATTTTCACTTTCAGCTTCGCTCCAAGAATTTTAATTTTAAAAATAATACAAAGGCAATATAAAATTGAGATTGTTGAAAGAAGAATTTAGAAGAAAATTGAGTTCAAAGGAATTTTGTAGCTCAATATTTATTATACCAAGAATGTGAACTGAAATGTACACGAAAAGTAATTTCTTATGAATTTCTTCAAAATGGGATTAAGATAATTGAATAAAGGCTTGATAAATAAATTATGAAGAAATAACAGAGCAGAGCACTGCTTGAAGCTATGCTTAACCAAATATGCCTGAATGAATGCAAGTTACTGAGCGATCAACGTCAACTATGCAGACACAATTTGCACTAATAAGCCACAAATTATTATCTGCTTCCTCGCTTGCCGCTCACTCAACTGTTTATTATTTATTTTTCTTCTTTTTTTTTTTTGAAGTTTCAGCAACACACAGGGGATGCCCTTAATCATGCAAAGGTTTGTGTTGATGTGGAAAAATAAAAAAATAAAAGGTAAGAAAAAACCATTCTGGGAAGCCTTAAACTTAACAATGCCATAGGACTCGGGGAAAATATTCGCTGAAAGATTGTTCCATAAACGAACTGAGCGACAGAAAAATGAATTATCTCTGTAGTGTGTTGTATGTAATGTCACAGTCTTCACATGGAATTGATGGACCGCAGTTGAGGTTCTAGTTGCGATGCACCCCAGTTGCCAGTGAACTAGATATCTCAACTTTGTCGATAAGTTCAACAATGCGATTTTGTAATCGATTCAGCATTTCGAGTGAAGATCGTGATGCTTCGGCCCACACATATAAAATCTACTATATTTTGGGTCAAATATAGATTGTGTAAATTGTGCAAAGTTCAGATGGTGAAAAATATTTTTTGCAGCGTTTCAAAAAACCCAAAAAAAAAGCTGTTTCTTTAGCGGTCTTAATAATATGGTCATACCTAACATTTTTAAGCCATCTGAATCTTCGCAATTCACACCATCTATACTCAAAGTACTAAGGAAAATTGAGGGGTCAGAATGCACTCGCTTATGTGATAACAAACAACATTAGGTTTTTGACAGAAGATCATTAATAAAAATTAAGAATAGCGTTGGGGACAGGACCGAACTGTGCGGAACTCCAGCATTGATAGAATGCTCTTCAGAAGCAACACCATCGACTAAGACCCGAATAGAGTGGCCACTGAGAAAACTCATTAGAATTTAATACCAACATCAGATATGCAGATATTTTAGATATTAGAGCCTTGTGCCAAACTCTGTCAAAAGCCTTGGAGATATCCAAGCAACAACCTTGCTTTCGCCCATGAGATGGAGGCTTTGGCGCAACGTCTTTGAAAGAAGCTAAGCTTAATCTCCGGTAGAGTGGTTACGTTGGAAGTCAAATTGAGTTTCACTGATCAAGGTGTGGCTTTCGACTTACTTTACTAGTTGGACGTTGATTACACTTTCCATAATTTTGGAGCAAATGGCAATGGAGCGGTAATTAGCTGGTTTCGACCTATCGCTCTTTTTAGGGACCGATTGTACATTTTCCGGGATAAGGAGAATATTTGAGAAGAGTAGGAAATAATGAATAAATTGCGCAAGGTAGAAGCACATCTGTTGAGATTCAGAAGCACTTTTTTGACTACATGCATTCGAAAATGAATTTCAAGCATAATGCACGGAACTTTATCGATAACACCTGGTACTTGCTTGCTTGAATGTAAATGAGAATTTTTAGCGAAGGTGTTAGCCAATAAATCCGCTTTTCAACTGATTCAGTGAAGATTTTGTCATCTTTAAGAAGTGGTGGAATGGATGAAGTTTTTATATTTCTGACTCTTTTCACAAATAACCAAAAGCTTTTGGTAATAGCAATACCTTTTGACGTATGCGTTGTTCATGAAGAAACTTTTCTTGTTTAAAGAGAGCATTACAGCAGTTTCTGGTCTGTTTACGCAGTAATTCAGTGCTATCGTTTTTGCGTTAAACCATGATTTGGTTTTGGGCTTAACGCAGATGGTTTTAGTTGAAATGAAGGACCGCATACCCACCATTTCGGCGGATAAACTGATATTTCAGTGAAGAAAGCATTCTTCCTGATCTCTATAGGAAAATACACAGAAACTGCTCTATATTAACTGGCAAACTTAATATAAGAAACTTTAGAAACAAAAGAGATAGCGTTAAGCGCATTTCTTGGCATCAAAGATGCTTTTCGTACTACTACGCAAAAAATATTGTTAAAAAAAATAGAATTTCCTATATCAGATAAAAAAAAAAACATTAAATTAAAAATAAATTTTTTTAACTTGACAGAAAGTCGAATTTGTTCTCTCTTATTTTCATAGATTTCTTATTGCATGAGCAGATATTGTACCTTTCCTCATCAGACAGCCAAGTATGAATTTAATCATTAATCTTCACAACTTAAAATCCAACATATTTTCTCAGCCAACAAACGTTTACGAAAATTTATTAACAAGTTTTTAATTCGGGTTAAATAAATAACTAGAAAAATATGAGACTTTTTTGGACTGTCAGTGTCACTTGTTAGGTTTAAGATTAGGTCAGTACTAAATAAAAGTAGTTGGAAGAAGTTTTTAAGCCTTTTGAGTTTGATTTTCTTCAAAGAGTTTTTGCCTACCTCAACCCAAACGCATCTGTTCATAGATTTGCCCTTTTAGTTCTTTTTTCTATGTTATATTGTTTAAGCAAATAACTCCCTTCTACAACTTGCCACCAAACAAAGCATAATATCATGTTACTGTCAAAATTCCAACAATCTTCCAAGCTATTCTAACTTTAAAGGTCACATTTTCTTAAAAGAAACTTTTTCGTTACTTATATATATGTAACTTTTACTTCCAAAAATATTGTTGAAAATTTAAAACTTTATCAATTGCGATTAAACTAAAGTCAATCTAATAAAATTAAAAAAAAAAATTAAAATCAGTAATTTTTATAACTTTAACAAACACTACAATTTAAAATTCAATTTAAATATTATGTATACGCCATGCAGTCCGCCCTGTTACTTTCCCCTTTCACAATTAACCGCACAATTATTTAAAATATTTACGCTTACTTCTCGGAAAAAGAACATTTAATTACATTGAAAATTTATGGCATGACTGCATTCACATTGAATGAATAAAGTTCACCTTTTCTTCAACTTTTATTATTAACTAAAGTAATTAACTTATTTGAAATGTTAATCATACATCGTGTTCTGCCGCAATAAACTTTCTATTAATTAGTCTGCATTGAGAATTTTGCGCTATACCTACAAAAGAATTAAAAAAGCACAAATAGACTGGAAACTTTACAAACAATTTTCTTTAAAAATTTTGCTGAAATTCAAGATATTTACTTCGCATACATTAGGTACTTTTTCACTAATAATCATAATAATATCGGAATATAAAAAGCTAAAGCGCCTAAGTACATAATGCAAATAAAAAGGCAAAAAAAATTTACTCAAAAAAAAAGAATAAAAATATAGCATTTTTTAATAATATTTGACTGCTATACTAAACAAAAGTAAGTATGAAAAAAAAAAAAATAAATAAATAAAACTAAAAAGAACACAAAAAGTACTTTGAAACTCCAAGCAACAATTTTTTTTAACTTAAAAACAAAAAGTTATATTGAAAAGAACAAGAGTCCAAAAATATTTTTTTCTTGCAAAAAAAAAAAAAAAAAAGAAGCAACATTTCACAAATATGCGCGCATAAGTTTTTAACTGAACATAAATACTTTCTGAAGAATGTTTTTTGTTAACAAATTATTAGACAAAAACAACAACAGCAGCAACCAATAAACCAAAAACATCAACAGTGATGAACAATAGCAATAATAACAACAACAAGAAGAAAAAGGCGAACAAAAAGAAAAAACAACAAGAGTAATTTAATAATGAGATGAGAAAAACAAAAGAAACTTTGTATTCCCCTTCCCCTAGCCATGCCATTGTAATGAGCTTCTCCTTCCGCAAAATAACACTATAATATATATACAAGTATATGGCATAACTTTACCAATTATTAACACTATAAAGCCTAGTGGATGAAAACTTTTACACTCACACACACACACATATATACGCCTACACAAATACAACAACAACAAAATTCATCATTTTATTAACAGCCAATGCGCTATTGTGACTACAAATTGTAGCAAATACTTCAATGAGTTTGGCTTATAAATAATAAGCAGCAGCATTCATATCGTCTCCTTTTCCTCCTTCACCTCACAACTTCCGCTACATTTTTAGCGACTGGTGCGCGCTACTACGAATAGCAACAACAACAATAGCTTTTAAAAGAAACACAGTGAGCGGAGACCATTATCGATGCATAGATAAGCTAAAGTGTAATTTAAACTTACACCTTTGCTGTTTTCCACTTCCATTTGCAAACATTTTCAAAAAGATTTTAAGTATTTTTGGGTATGTTGTTTTTGTTTGTTTACTTGGCGTTTTTACTTATTTTCTTATTTTTTTTTTAATTTAACATTGATGAAATGAAATGATTTTTGCTGAAGTTTGTTAATGTCGGTGTTTCATTCACTCATTTGCTCACTCATTGATTCACTTACTTATTCTTTTAGCACCTGCTTCCCTCCCACACATTTGCATCAACTACAAATTGTGAGCAACAACAGCAGTAGCAGCACATAGAATTTTTGCATCAAGGCTAAGGGAATAAGTTAGTGTGGTAATTATACCCTACACTTGAGTGGTAACGTCGAGTGGCTCTGGCAATGCACAGTGGTGTTATATTTTCTGTTTTTTTTTTTTTTTCAACAATTTCTTTTCAAAATTTTTTATTCTACTTTACCGTCGAGAAAATTATGAAATATCAAAAGTTATAATACTCAGTCTCAGTAATAAGTAAGATGCTCTTCAACTTGATTTCTCAAGGTAAGTGCAATATTAGGCAAGTGAAAATATGTATAATTATGATGTATGCAGGAAAGCAACTCAGTCACCATGGATAGTGAAGAGTCTTAAGGCTATAAAATAGATTACTTTCTTACTAGTTGTAGAGACTATACGAAGTATATTTGTTTAACTGTATATTCTCTATCTTTAGTTACAAATATGAACCTTGTAAGGATTGAGTGGCTGAGAGTTTCTGAGCCAGATAATTTAGTAAAGATATAAATATGTAAAATTGTATCAAAGTCATTTGAGAAAGGTGTGTCTTAAAAGTGAAATCTTATGTGATTGTCAATTCTCTGATCCTGGTTTATGATTTTTCTATGTGATTTTTATGGATTTTACTATATTTTTTCTGTGCAAGCAACCAATCATAATTATTTTTTTATAAGAAGAATGGGAGAAAATTATCCTTTTCAAACTTCAAAATCAAAAAAAAATTAATTTACATCTTCTTTTCACATTGCTTGCCAATTCTGGATTTTTTTGCACTTTTTATTTCATCAGAAATTTTTAACTTTTGTATTCAAAAATTGGACAAAAAAGCGTGCAAAATGCATGGGATTCTGTGAAACCAGAGAAAAATATTAGAGCAAGAGATTGGAATTGATTGGAATTGAAAATCCAAGAAATCCAAATGCAATGTAAAGTTGATTTCTAAGGATATTTGTAAAATATTGTCCTCATGTAGATACGAATTTTTAAAATTAGATATTTAAAAAGGAATTAAAATTTTAAAATCCATCTAGAAAGTGATACATATTTTTTTATAGTCAAGGCATCTTAATATGTATATTATTACGTATACGCCATGTAGTCTACCATTTCATTTTCACTCTTTTGCAATTAATTATTTCAAAAATTCCCTCAAAATTTTTAAGAGGCTATGAAAATGAATTTCTATATGCTCATATTTCGTAGTTTGAGTGATATCCACTCATACTTCATAAATATAAAGTAAAATTTTAATAGAATTACTGTAATAGCATTGAATGAATGAATTTCACATTTTCAACAAAAATATTAAGGAGATGGTTGAAATGAATATGGGGAAAAGGAAAAAAGGAAAATGAAGGATATGATAAATATTGTCTTATAATCTCTAATACCTCAATCTCACTTTTTTTTGGAATTTGTTTTGTCTTGATAAAAATATTGGTTTGCTACATGTGGGCTTCATAAACGAAATTTGAGAATAAATCCTCATCCTTTAGGATATTTCTTTTATCTACGAATACTAATATTCTGTACGGTATTTTGGCTTGAGTTTGCATAACTTTTGGGAAGAAATTTTGTGGGTAATTCTAAGAAATAAATTGTTCTATACATATGATATATTTTTAACCCTTATTAAGTTTTTAAAAAAATACCTTAGAATAAACACTTATTAAAAGATATTGAATCATAACTTCCATAATATATAAATAGAGGGAAAATTCAAGATTTCTGTACCGAAAATTATCTGATCTTTGTTCTGATATTACATTTATAAGTAACTAGCTGGGCTTCGCTGAGTGGCCCTTGCGAAGTTTAGGTAGTACGAAAAGCGAAGTTTAGGAAGGAAAAGGCCTATACAGTCTTTTCAACAAGAGCATCCTCGGCTTAATTGTACGAACAAATTTAAGTATCAAGTTGAACTTTATTTTTAACATTCAACATTTCATTGCAAATTTCGCTGTATAACCTTTAAAACAATCCAATTACAATTTCGATGTATAAGAAACTTTCCAAATCGAGCTCCGTGTAAGCAGAACGTTTTTAAACTGTCATTCTTTTGATCACATCCAAAGGAATCCAAAATGTCCTAGGGAGACACTGCAAATACCTTAAGAAGCTGAAGGCATTCGTAGAGAAATGGAACCAGCTTTTTTTTAAGACACCGGACTGTTTACTACCTACCAAATTATTGCGCTTCTAGAGCAACATCAAAACATCAGGATTCGGTGATAGCATGAAATTTTGAAGGCAATTCTACCATTACACTTGAAACAGCCCAACAAAAACTGGCGCTGAAGATCACTAATATCTCCCTTAGTATAATCCAAAGTCGTTTAAATGAATTCCAAATTGAATACCGATCTACCATAACCAAACCTTTGCTGACGGCAAAACAAACAACAAAATGGCAGGAGTGGGCTGTCAAATATATGGACAATGGTTGGAGTGATGTGGCCATTACAGACGAATCTTTTTTATGAACAGCAGCAACAACAAAACTGGCCTTGTCCATTAAGGGCAGTAAGTTGATTTTGAGATTAGTTAAGCATACAGGAAAAGCTCATGTTTGAGGAAAAACAGAGTTCCGACAGGAAAATCATGTTTACGCGAAATTTGGTTATACATAATTTGGGAACATAATCCGTTTATACCAGCACAGACTCTTATATTCTGCCACAAACTAATTTGGGGAGGAAATCGAAATTGAGTGCTTTAAGAGGCCAGGACGCTAAACATCAAAGTCGTTTTTGCAGTAAGTGAAAAGAAGAAAATTGGATAAGAATTTTGGACAGCGCCTCTCAATCTCCAAATGCTAAACACATTGAAAATTTTTAAGCAATTATTAAGCTTAAAGTAAACAGAAAAAATGCTAAGAGCATTGCTCAATTTAAACGACAGCTTAAGTCAAAATGGCGGTGTTTGCCGCAATTATACGCCGAAAATCTAATTAATAGTATGACATCGCGGTACCACGAAATTACTAAAAATTATGGTAACTCGACACTATATTGATATGTTGGCGCATTGGGCAAAAAAATACTAAAAAGTAATATGGGATATTGTTTTTGATTAGGGCATTTTTTGAAGGACTTAAGCCGTACACGCTCTTATTGAAAAGACTGCACAACAGAAATTACCATATGAGCATGGGAGCCTCCAATATCAATCTCATAGGTATTTCTAATCCACTTGTACAATAGTGTCCACATTCTTCTTAATAAACAAACAAAATAATACACACTTTTATTAAGCATTCGTATGCGAATGAAAGTTTTACAATTTATGAAATGTTATAGCAAGAAAATTCACAATAAACGTTTTATAATTTATAAATTTTTATATCAGAAGAATGCACAAAATATTAAATAAATTAAAATGCAAAAAAAATTCTCATAAAAGTTTGTTTGATTCTAAAAGTAGTGGGAAATACCGCCATCTATATGTCAGATTTCGCATTGGACATACAGATGGCGTACTGTCCCATATAAAGTACATCTTTCTTTTTGTTGTTATTCAGCATTTTGATATTATTTATAATTTTGTTAGAACAAAAAGCCGTGGGAAAATAATACTTTCGTACTAAATTTTAGTACCGTACTTCAAATTGTTCCTGAGATATTCCACAATGAATATTCAGATAATATGGGAAGTGCCTCATCCCTTTTTCCAATCTCGCACAACTCTTGTAGTATGACACTGTAAATCGATCGGTTCCATATATATATACCCAAAAACGCATATAGTTTGTATGGGAGGTACCACACCCTCCTGTAATTTTGAACTCAGACTATGCGTATCTTATGACCAGAAACATAATGCATCTTTGTACACATTTTCGTGTCAATCTATGCAGGAGTTTCGGTGATATTTCGAGACATACACACATATTTTCATTTTCATATGTATAAAAAATTGATAGATAGAAGAAGAAGGCAAGAGATTACTGTTTTGAGTTGCAAATAAAAACTTGTTTTCAGAAACTTTCAGTACTTAATTTGGTAGGTATTCCTAGTGTTGATTCGATACCCACATAGTATCGATACTTTTACTCATTACTTGTATCGAATAAATATATCGATGCTACCGAAAATATCGGAAAAAAGTATCGAATATGTACTTGTATCGAATACTCCTTTAAAGAGACAAATTACAAAACTTTTTTTGGTTGTCAAGGAAAACATTCAGGCCAGAATGGCCCATTGTGATACAACATTGTTGAGCCTACAGTTTACACTACTCAACACGAGTTTTTCGCCAATAAATAATGGTTTTGAGATATTTCCACTGAAAACACGTGAATCATATAGAAATGACGTTAATTTTCTAGCAAATCGCTAGAAAATTTATAATAGAAGGAAAACTAATCAACAGATTAAAGCTAGTTAAAAATATTTTTTTTATTTTAATGAAAAGGTTTCAATAAACATTATGTTCTACATGCATGGCCTGAAATATCTTCTAGAAATTCAATACTGTACTGCAATATTGTCATACATTGAAATATTGCAATATGGACTGAAATATTTTAAATAACTCTGCGTAGTAGCATTTTGAAATATATTATTGGTTGCTGTAAAATATTGTAAAATGATATACAATTTTAAATATTGTATAGCAATATTTCAGTTTTTTAAATAAATATTTTCAAAAAGTATCGAGTATCCGATACTGACCCTTTTTCCGATACCAAGTAAAATACTTATGTTATACCATCGAGTAAAAAAAGTACTTGAATCGAATGAAAATTATCGAGTTTTTACTTGTATTTACTTGTATCGAATCGTCACTAGGTATCCCCCACCACATTTTATTCTACTTTCGTAATAAAACCATAAAAATTATATTGTTGTTGTAAATGTTGTTTAAATTTCGTTAAAACTTTACTTTTTTGAACACTTTAAAATAAACAGAAATGCATGAAAATTTAAACAACTATGGGATACAAGCAAAAAGTATCTTTTAAATTAAGAACTGCTATAATTAACTGCTATAAGAAAGCATTTACAACAACAACATAATTTTTTATGACAGTGAAAATATACTTTCCTCGAGACATAGCTCAAATTGAAGGTATAGTCAAGCAGAAAAAAACTGCATACTCTGAATTTTGAATTGGCCCTCAAAATCTGGACTTAGGGCCGAAAACCCCTTTTTTATAGGTTAAAGCATATACTTGCCCGTAACTATATTTTTATTTATCAAATGAGTAAGTTTTTATATGTTATTCAAAAGAAGACACTTAGCTACTTACAACGATATATAAATGTAAGAATGCAACCATGGCAGAACAGACGAGAAATGAACGACACTTTAAAAATACAACACTGGAGGAACTTGGCAAAAGAAGAGAAGGACAACGAGAGTCGTCGGAGTTGAACTAGCGGCCGTGTGTGTAGATATTTCTGAATTAAATTTTAATTTGAAAATTAAATATGTTTAAGTTTCTTTTACTTTTATATTAAATAAATATTGTAAACAAAAACATTTAAAAACAAAGTTAAAAACTACATAAATTGATGATATATCCTAAGGATTATGGGAGTTAGATGGCAAAATATAGGGAAAATTGACAAATTTTTTACATTTTTTCATTTAGAATGGCGTTTTAAATGACTATTTTGCTTACCAGTGTACCTATATATAAAAGTATATGTAAATAAACTGCATTCGATTCTATTTCCACCGAGTTGATTCTATTGAGGTGAGGCTGACTTAGTTACCTCTTTTATTTGACTACACAAAAAATTTCAATACGTAGGTATGTAAATATTTGTATACGAGTATTACTTCAACTATTTAGGAATAAAAAATAGCAACTTAAAAATATATGGAAATTTATAACTCGTTGGAAACACAATTAAATGTAGTTTATTTCATTTTACCTTGCCATTCAAAATTAAAAGATATAAAAATATTTAAATTTTCGTTATATTTTGCCCTCAAACTCTGGTATTTCTTAAGATATATTACCAATTTATATATCATTGTAAGTAAGAAAATATCCTATTTTGAATGAAATATAAAAACTTATTCATCGGATAAATAAAAATAAAGTTACGGGCAAGTATATGCCTTAAATTATCAAAAATGGGCACTAAGTCCAAATTTCGAGGGTCAATTTAAAATTTTTAGTATGCAGTTTTTCGGCTTGATTATACCTACGATACGTGCAAACCTCAAAAAAAGTATTTTAAATTTTTTTTTTTTTTTTGTCAAATTGTGAAATTAAAAATCCCAGCCGATTTTCTCCGGAGTTCTTAACAATATGCCTGAAAAAGTTTGCGAAAGAAGTCCATGTTGCTAAAGTTTAGTTTGTGGTAAGAAAATAATGTACAAATATATAGCGAAAAACATTTTACGTGTTTCCTTGACCCGAAAAAAAATCTGTCAAACTTTTTATTTCTCATGAAATAAATTGAATTCCAACTAACTATTTTTTCTTTTTTTTTTACTAAAATGTAATTCTTGAGCTCATTATCTCTTAAAATTTTAAGACAGGTGAAAGTTTACAAAAATTTTGCTCGCATGAAAAGCGAAAAATCATAATTTAAAAAGCAGCAAACAAAACTTTTCCGAAATACACGAGTGCCATATATTATTACATTTATTTACTCAGTAAATCACAGCCAATAGCATAACTTCCACAGTCGACCAACTTTCACCAAAGTCTTAGATAATTTTCTTAGTTAATACTTTTTTCCTCCATCTAAGATTGTCCTACTTTTTCATTCATAGAGCGCAACCACCATCAGCAGCATTAACAGAGCAACATCAGCATCACCCAACTCAAGTTTTAAGATTTCTCCTCCCATAACATCCTCCAACCACAGCATCCTCCATCCACTCTCATATATGTGCACTGTTCCAAATCTGTTTTTAATCGTGTTCCAAATAATTACTTTAAGTACATTAAAAACTTGTAAAATGAGTGGTGAAGGAGTGAAATGTGGGTTTCATGGCAATGCAACATAGCGCAATGCTTGGTGGCATTGGCATTTTACACCAAAACGAGCGATGAGCAAAAATGTCAAGAAGAAGAAGAAGAACAAAAAAAAAAGAATTTGTTCATTTAAATTACCAAATTAAGGTAAGAAATTCAGTGCTGATTAGTGTCAAGATTAAAATTTAGAAGAACAAAATAAGAAACAAGTAGCAAATAGTTAGAATCACACTCAAGGATAGCACAGAAAGTAATGAAAGAAAGAAATAATGAGAATAAGCTGAAAATCAGATACATAAGTACATTTAAAAACGGAAAGGTTACTCCTAAGATTAGATTTTAATTAGTTGGAAAAAGTGAAGTGTACACAATAAAATGGCTTGAAATTATATTTAATGCAATTCAAAAAAAAAAAAAAAAAAAAAAAAAAAGGGAAAATTATCAAATCAAAATTAGCATGCAAAAGCAAAAATCTTATTTCTTATTTCTCGGACATACATTGACGTATAAGTACAAAAATGTTTCTTACGAAGAAGATTGAAATAATATTTGCTTTTAAATACTAATTAATTAGAGTATTTGAATTACTTATGATTTTTGGAGTGCATATTAAATTATATACTTAAAGTAAGTGCAAGAAAATTATGATAGACGGGGAAATTTACCACAGATTCGTATATATTAAGGACACTTTTTATAGCCAATACAATGCACTATAGTATTTAAAAAGTTTTTTTTTACCGAAATATTGCATCTGGGTTGTGGTACAATTGAATCCAAATTGTCTCCATTAAAACTAAAGAAATAGGGTTAATTCTACTTCCGTTTTTCAAAAAAAAAAATAAGCGGCATTAAAATGAATTTTTATTGGTTATCGGAAAAAAATTTTTATTTCTTAGGACACAATATTTCGATAACGTAATGAAATTATACTCCATTTTATGAAAAGTTGTAGCTTCTGCTTTCGTTTTCGTATATCGATTTGATTTGGAGATATTTTTTTTCAGAATCAATATCTTATATGTGACATATAAACCAAATTAGTTAAGCCGTGTTTAATTTGGTTTTAAAAAAGACTAAGCAAATCAATGACCAAAACTTTCCCAAATAACAAGAAACTTCAAATATTAATTCATAATTAAAAAAAAATAAAGCCACCAATTTTTCGTCGAATATATTAAGACGATATTAAAACTAATTGTGTGAAGTCTGAGCGCTCTAACTGCGCTATTCGAATATATCTATTTAATATGAACTATGGGCTGAAGCTTCATGAACCCAACTGAAGCTCATGGACCGTATTCAACATCGAGCTATAAAGCTAATAGAAAACAGTAGGTTTTCTAAATCTATTCAATCTTTGGGACAACGTAGAAACGTGGCCTGCGTGTCTCTATTTTACCGCCATTTGATGCCAGAGTGTTCTCTAGAGCTACACGAACCGCAACTAAAATCCACGCATTCCACGTGAACACGGTATTCCAACACACCACGCAGTACAGAGTTAGTTCTTCCTTCGCGAGTATGGAACAGGCTCCCTGTAAACATTTTTCCGGGTTGTTATGACCTTTCCAAATTCAAAACAAACATTTACAGACGCTTCTCTCAATTTCCTCCTCCCATTAACCTATCTTCCTCTTCCAATCAACACAATGGCTCTGCATTTATAGGAACTTTATCCTTGTGTGTCTGTAATATTTAAAAAAAAAAAAAAAAGATCGTGAAATTGTAGGCTTTTTTTTAATTTTTTAAAAAGTTAGTCTTCACGTCCAAAAGTGAAGAAATCCGAAATTTAAATTTAAAATTTTGTTTTCTTCGAAATAAAAAAAAAATAAACTGATCAAATTTTTCAAGTACGTAAATATTTATGGTTGCAGTCACTGCATATGGTATGAGTACTTAATATCTATTTAGTTCTTAGCTGGAAACCGACTTAATCATATTTCCCTCAAATTAGGCAAACAGGCAGTCCTTATACCCAGTAGTAAATCTGTGTTTAAGTTTTATCAAAAATACTATTAAGTTTCGAAATAAGGAACCCAGGACATCACAGCATATTTTATCCTTAAAAATCACAAAAAAATAATGCTTATATATATATAAATATAAAGGTTGACCAAAACTTTATCATGTTTATTTTGCAGAGAGAAGATTTCAAAGCTAGCTACCCTTAATCAAACTTGAAATTTTATTACTAAAAAAAGATAAATTTTTATCATGGGATAGTAACATTTTATATAATTAAAAAAAAAAAAAGAAACCAAGAATATTATTTTATAACAGAAAACGAAAAAAAAATTTAATTTCAGGACCAATGGATCCATTAACATTGTAAATGCAAATTTTTAAATATTACAACAATATTCTTTATAGCTTTATAATTTAGAGCTTTTTAAGGTTAAAATATTCTTTGATATGACCATTTTTAGTGTAAAAATTCTGATTTTGAAACTTTTTATTTAATCCTGTTTTTATTTTTTATTTTTAATTTTAAATGCGTTATATATCATTAAAATCTAACAAATATTAAACCATTTATGACGGCTTAAAGTAAAAATATGCAAATTTGTAACCACCCTTCACTCCTAAACGAAATAGTAAACGGACATAATTTAATCGCAAATTTATTACTAAGAATAAGGGCAAATATGCTAAATTTGCAGATGGCATAAGATCAGTTTTCATACATTTCATCAAATAATTACCCACAACTAAAAAATAAGAAGTGAAAACGACGCATTTGCCCCTAAATACATAATTTGCAATCGCATAACTGCATTCATCTCAAACTTCATGAAATCAATGAAATAAACACTCAAAAAGCATCAGGAGCTGATCATATAAATGGCAAAATGATAAAGAAACTACTACAAACTGCTGTTTATTGCATATTTTTAACTGTAGTGTGCTTATTGGTTAGCTCATATAGACCAATAATCCTGCTGCCTAGAAGGCGTTTAACAAGGTTTGTCATGAAGGCCTTTTATACAAAATTAATAAACTATTACCCACAAAATACTAAAGAGCTACCTGACAAACAGAATATTCTCTGTCAAACGCAAAAACTTTAACTCAAAAAGCTACCCAATCGCCGCCGGTGTTCCACAAGGAAGTGTCCTTGGCCCACTACTCTACCTGATATAAACCTCAGATTTGCCTACAAAACATAAGTTACTCACTCCCACATTCGCTGACGATACAGCAATTTTAAGTACCCATGCTGACTATTCAACAGCCACCAAAAATCTCCAAGATAACCTAGGTACCATAGAAGATTGGTTGGCGACCTGGAGAATTAAGGTCAATGAATCAAAAAGCGTTCATCTTACTTTTGCATTGAGGTGAGGAACTTGTCCACCTCTGACCCTTAACAACTGCTCTATTCTCCAAAAAGGGTATTTAACTACCTCAGTATTAACATCGATATAAGGTTGACTTGGAAAAGACATATTAAAGCAAAAAAAACACAGACAAAACTAAAAGCATCGAAACTACACTGGAAGTATAGCAAAGACTCCAAGTTGACCCTAGAAAACAAATTGTTACTTTATCAAATGGTTATTATGGTCCAACTATGGAGAACTGCGTCACCATCAATCGTAGAAAAACTGCAAAGATTGCAATACAAATTGCTAAGAACAATTACAGGAGCCACATGGTACATAAAAAAACATCAATATCCACAAAGATCTTGAAATACCCGTGGTCGCTGAAAAAAATATGTAAATTTTGTGCAAAATACACCCAGAAATTGAAAGCGCACCCAAATAGCTTGGCAAGAAACGTATTGCAGCGCAACTACAGCAAACAACTAAAAGGCAAAGATACCATAGATCTTGACATAATATAATTGGCACAATTAGACTGAGTCTACACTGAGCAAGAGGGGAGTGAGGGACCATTTCTTCACATGAAAATATTCCCCCACTTTTCTCCTGTTCAGTGTGACTTCAGACTACTAAAGATATACGTGAGAACCTCTTACCCTTTACCACAAAACTAATCCCACGCACTGGCATGGAAACTTGAATTTTTATCTAATTTTTAAGATATCTAGTTTTAAGATTTGAAATACTTATTGTTAGTTTTTAAGTTAAGAAAGATTCAATAAATAAGTTAAAGTATAATAAATAAATAAATAAATAAATATTACTCATACCACATGTAGTACCTGCACTAGCAAATGCTATTCGACCTATGGAATGTTGGAATTTGACAAACATTTTACATAAAATTTCATTATGTCTTCGTACATTATTTATGTTTTCATACAATTTTTTAAGAAAACCATTCAACGAACATTTCCGTGAATTTCCAAGAATATTCAAACATAAAAATTTAATTAAAAATTTTTCATAACACTTTCTTCCGAAATGTCCTAGCTAATAATTTGCCAAGAAAGTGCAAATTATTTTCTTTCATTTGACAACCTCAATAGTCTAATGGGTATTGCATTAGATTTTCATCCGGGAGGTTTCATTGAGCCATTCAGGCCACTCTAGCCTAATCTAATTTTGTTCATTTGATATACATAACAGTATAGTTCACTAGTTTTTAATGATTTTTTTTGGAAAACTTTAAAGCTATATTGTTGATTTTAATCGTAAGGTATTGTTATCTATTATTCAATATTATTATTTTTGTAGAGAGTAGACAGTGCTCTTCAACATTACGTTATCTATTTATATGTTTCCTTTATAAATATAAACCATAATAAATTATAATATTTTATACATTGTTTTGTGACGTAAATTAAATTTTGGAATACTTGAATATTGAAGATTTATTGTTATTAAAGCAAATATTTATTTGAACAATATTTTTTTTTTTTTTTTTTTTGAATACATTTGAATTCATGGAAAAAAATATTGGTTTTTATAACTAAAGCACATCTGATTATATAGTTTGTGGAATTGGGATTGGTTGTGGTTCTAAGAATAACAGAATAATTTTCACAATATGAAATACGAAGAAACACAACCATCCCCCCACCCACTTTTTGGCAATTGTAATAAACATACAAAGTATATGTAGGAATATAAATTGCACATGAGCATATTTATACGTAGATGTATTACTTTATTTGGAATTGTTTTAATTTAATCTATGTTTTGAACTTACTTTACTTCAGAAATCCTTTAACTTTATATAAAATCTAAAGTAGTTGGTATTTGTTGAGTATGCAAAAATGACATCTGTACATGTATTTATGTGTATAATTAAAGTAATCTAAGTAAAAGTGAAAGGAAAATTATCCAATAAACTGAGTGTTATGAAAGGCCAATTGTTTTACTGCCCATCTCCATTCTTGTGTACAAATATAATATATAAATATGTGCATGTACATTAGAGGTGTTCTTAAAATTCAAAACTTATTCTAGATAATTCGATTGGGCTATTTTTTCCCCCTTATCATCTAACAACTCTTAATATAAAATTTGGAGACAATTGGATGACGGGAAGTCGGCGCAGAAATCGAGTCAAATTTGGAAAAGTGCTTACAAGGACGAAAAAATATTTTTTATTCATTTTAATTAAACTTATCCTAGTTAATATTATTTTCGTAATCAGTTTCAAATTTAATCGTTTTCTGCATTAAATTTTCTTTCCAACAAGCTATAAAAAATAAAAATTGATTACAAAATAGCTAAATTAAATTACCCACATACATATGTATAGCGCTGTATGCCAAATTTTCAACATAGAACGTTTAGTATAGATTCAAAGGAAAACATTACAAAGGATAAATAAATTTTAGTCCGGTCATTATAAAGATTTACATCATAAAAATTCTGAACTGAGATTTTTCTTCAGTAATTGTTAGTGGGGGTATGATAGATTCAAAAACCACAAAAATCAGTCCTGGGGTTGGAGAGCGACCCCCCAAAAAAATCCCGCCTTTGGTGAAAAAAGCCTTTTTTTACTAATAATTGGTTAACCGTTGGAGATATCAAAAAATTACTTACCACAAAAAAAGCTTGAGTGATTTCCTAAAAAAAGGTCGTAAGTAATTTTTTTGTATATGTCATAATTTTCGAGATATTCAATATTTAAGAAATTGCTAATTTAGTACTTTGGATGTACTGTGGATGCGCGCGAGTGCGGAGCCTATAGGAAAAATTGAATTACTCGAAAACTAAACAAGCTAGGAAGAAAAATCAAAAAGGTTTTTGATATCTCCAACGGTTAACCAGTTATTAGTACAAAAAGGCTTTTTTCACTAGGTTAGGTTAGGTTGGAGTAACTGTCGAGAGACACACTTAGGCCTGAACGGCCCATTGTGATACCACATAGTTGGACCTACAGTTTAACGCCGATTCCGAACGGCGGTGTGGCAATTTTTTATCGGCTTGGTGGTTTTGCCATTACCAACCAATGTGTGTACTTGTACACTATCTTATAATTCTCATCCACTTCATATTGATAGTGAATATAACAAAGTAATGAAAATTAACCACCAGACGAAGACGGGAATCGAACCCGAACCTCCCAGGTGAAAGTCTAGTGCACTATCCACTAGGCTATCGAGGTCGTCCTTTTTTCACTAACAATTACTGGAAAAAAATCGCAGCTAAAAATTTTTATGAGCTTTTGGTGCATTTTTTACTCTATCAATTGGGCCAATTTGAATTCAGATAAATCAATATTATCAAACCATTGGTTTTTAGGTGAACCAATGGAATATGTAGGAGGTGATGATGACAGTGACGAATCGGCAAGAGAAAATAACGAATTATCTGCAAGTGATGATGAATATCTTTCGATCATCGTTAAAAGAGGCGGCTGACATTTTATTACACCTTGTTTACTCTCTGCATCCGAGAGAATTCAATCGGGTTTTATTGACAACGTAATTGTGATCGATCATCTCATTTCTGCGCTAATCTATATTTATAGATTTTCTTCTGTTTATTATGTTTTTTCATATTAGTTGAGTATTACGCAAGCAATGGTAGTTCATTGGGATGGCAAATTGGTGCAAGACCTTATTGGCGACACCAAATTTGAGAGAATTGCAGTTCTCGTTAATTATAATGGGGCTTCGAAATTCCTTGGTGCTTCAAAACTTGTTTCGTCCAGTGGAGCCAATATAGCTGAAGCAGTTAAATGGAATATGGAAATGGAATATTCAGGATCGAATACAAGCCATGGGTTTTGACACAACAACAAACAATACGGATCCTCATAATGGGGCTCACTTGCAACGAATTCTCAATAGAAAGTTAATTAATTTGCCATGTCGTCATCACATATTTTTTTTGAACTCAATTCTCTATCTGAGAATCGAAACCGTTGAACTAGTACTTCAAACTTTTAATAACTAAGTCAAGGAAGTGACTCATTTTTTAGAACAATCCATTTGGACATTTTTTAAGATTTTAACCCCATCTGGGAATCCAAACTGAGGCAGCTGGAACTACAGTCTAGCACTCATTCACCAGGCCACGGGGGGGCCTAAGTAATATTTAAGATCTACTTGCGAAATATATTTGATTTGCATTTCAAAACGACCCAAGCACCAAAGGTTTCTATATCAAAGAGATTTTCAAAAGCTTGGAGAAATCTCGATCATACTTTCATCAAAAGCGGCCATCCAAGTGAATAAATTCCTTTGGACTTCCAAATAACAAATGTTTTTATTTCGCGAAAAATATAGTTTAACGAAGATAGAATTGGATGATTTATCAAGCATATGTGTTTTTCTTGTACAGCTCTACATAAAAGCTTGGTTTGGATGCTCGAATGTAAATGAAGCTCCAAATCAAGATTTTAATTTTATAAAAGCAACTGTTGCTTATGCAGCAGTTAGTCCCTTAATTTCCGGCGAATTGCTGAGAAAAATGCACCAACATCTTTTGTTTTTGTCAGAAGAAACAATCGCATTGACATTTTTCAACTCAAATCTTTCCTAAACTCAACAGAACCAAATATAAAACTAATTGATAACCGCAAATTCGTCTAGTCAGAAACGTTGTTACATTACGATTTGAGCGATTTTGCGTCGAAGAAGACTTACAATTTTTTTTAGCAATTTCCACATATCTTTAGAATTTTCCAAATTTCATCCTTCAATATGGGAAACAAACGAACATTTCCAAAATGGCCGTCAATTTTGCCGTGATTTATTTATTACAAATGACTCCGCAGAAAGGGGAGTTAAATTCATTAAAGACTTTAACAAAATCCTTTCAAATAACCAAGAAGAGAAGCAGCTTTTTCTCCAGATTGTAGAATCTTATAGAAAACAGTATCCCACATTTAAAAAATCTATTGTAATTTGAATAGAAAATGTTGTTGACCATAAAATTTATATTTACTAAAATAAGTCTAATTAAAATAATTAAAAACGATTTTGCATCCTTATAACTACATTTTCAAATTTCAATCGATTTCAACGCCGACTTTCCGTCAAGCAATTGCCTCCAAATTTCATACTAGCTATTGCTAGATGATAAGGAAAAAAATAACCCAATCAAACCTTCTAGAATATGTTTTAAAAATTTTCCTACGTCATAAAACAGGTCTAATGTACATCTACTTATGCAAATATGTATATCAGCAACACTTTAAGAATAAAGGACAAAGGTTGTGTAATTTTAAAACACTTTGTTTTTTACTCTTGGTTTAAACAATAATATAGAATCAGTTTTCAAGGAAGAAGCACATGCCTACTCGTGCAGATATAAGTTTATAGTTACAGTGACTTATTTTTGGAAGTGAAATAAAGGACAAGGAATAAATGAGGTATTATTACAACAACCGAAAAGCAAAAAATAACAAAACCTTACATTACATTATTGAAAACAACGAAAAATTTGACTTGATGATATCATCTGATAATATCGCCTTTAATGATGTACCATAAAGTTTCGAGTTTTCTAAAATAACAAAACTTTTACATATATGTCTATTTTTGAGAGGCAAATACGGAACTCAAAAAAAAAATGAAAAATTAATACGTCCCGTATTTCTTAAAAAACAAATTGGGAGCAAGCTGTTGAAATACAGAACTGTCCTCGAAAATATAGAACAGATGGTCACCTTTTATATGCTATGAATCTAACATATTTATGTCATTAACTTGGTTTTCCTTTTGAAATTTAGTCTTTTGTTGTTGTTGCTACTGTTTCTGTTGGATGTTGATAACTTTCACACTATGAGAAAGAAAGAAGATGCTTTTGATTTACACTGTACGTTGTCATTATTATTATTTCGCACGATAACTTTTCATTAAGAGCCAAACACAACAACAACAATACGGAACAAAAATAACACAAGTTACAGTAACAGTAGCAGCAATAACAACAATTCAACTAAAAACAACGATACAACTACAATAACAACAAAAAACATATAAAAACTCTTTACGCTTCCCAAAAGCGTACACAAGTACCAACACACATTAACACACACGTACATACATATACTCATGCATACATACTAACAAAACAGACGAAGAAAAAAAAAACGGGAAAAGTATAATGAGTAAATTGCTGGATACTAAAGCGCTAGTGCGTTCGGGTTGAAATGGGTTGAAGAAGACAAAAAGAGATATACGAGTATGTGTGAGTATATGCATGTATGTATATGCCATGAGTATATGAAATGAGTATGAGATGATTTCACTGTAAATGAATGAAATTTACACAGAGTTGAGTTGAGCTGAGTTGCAGCGCAGCAGTTAAAGTCATTTATGTTGATGACACCCAAACAACCAACACTACCACCAGCGCCACCACCACAACCACAATACACGCAGTTACTTACAACAACACCAGAAGCAACAAAAGTAAAAACGACTACATATAACAATGACAGGAACAGCAACAGCATTACAACAATGTTACACATTCTGATATGCTTCAAAGAAATGTCAGTTATAAGCTCCTTTAATGAAACGACTACAACAACGAAAATTGAGTAGAGTGAATGAAACAAAAACACAAGAGATATACACACACATTATTAGAACTGTACCTACTTTAATGAAATACACTTTTTACTTTTTGTTTGTGTAGTAAAGATATTAAAATGAAAAAAGTGGTGACGTAGGCGTAATATACCCAGCAACGAGCAGTAACAGAGATTAAGAGCGGACAGGAATACGAGAAAGTGAGAGGTAGATGACAGCGATATACGGGTATATGTCGACAGAGAGAACGTCGCTTAAAAAAAAAATTGCTTTTAATAATTGACGCCGTCAATGGCAGACATCAGTGACATCTATCTCTCTCTCTCTTTCTTCTCTCTCTCTTCCTCCCTCTTCTTCATTGTCAATGATTTAGAATGGATGAATGAAGAGCCAAAAAATTTCACAAAGAAAACAAATCATCGTCATCATCAGCACCATCCAAATCATCACCATCCAAATCTCACAGCAGCAACATCAACAGCATTAACATTAGCATCATTTTAATGAAAAGCGAATTTGTTAAAACGTGCAAGTGAGAATCAACAACAGCAACAACAACAACAATTGGTCATGTTGTTGTCACGTCGCGCAGTAATTCACACAAATTCACAACATTGAATTGAGCGTTTCCAGTGTTAAGATTCAATTATACTGACATAAATTCCTCAAGTGAAATCATTATCGATAAGCCACCACCATCATCCCCACCACCATCAACACCAGGCACCATGCATATATTAATGCGAGCTCTGATGTAAATGATTTTGACGCTGTCGTTGAGATGATGAGCATGAGAATTAGTATAATGAGGTTGGCCATCTTTATTACCACCCATGCTGCCAATGTTATTCATTGAAAATTATTTGTAATTATAAATTTAGTAAGTATATACTTATATAGTACATACTTGTACATATATTATATATATGTATATACAGATTTATGCTTTTATACACAAACAAAAATGTTGGCCAATTTTTAATGAGTAAAAACTAATTTATTTATAAGCTTAAACTTACATATATCAGATAAAAAATCGTAGAGCCTATCAAAATTAGGTATTATGGCTTAAATTAAACTAAATGATGTTATTTTTGGAAATAAATAAACTGTATAACAAATTCATAATTTTGATCAAAATGGTACTCCAAAACCCGGGAGTGCAAAACCTTATCTGAGGGCGCATTCGTTTCTACCATTAAAAAAAACTTTAATATTCGCATCCTATTATTTCTATAACTGACCGCTTTCAGGACTGTGCTATGAATTTCACCCCACCCCCCACTATTTAGTAAAAGTCTTGATTATCTAGCAACATTTTAATAGATATTCAAATTTGCGGTCATTCAAATAAGAGGTAATAACTTGTGGCATTGAACGAAACAAGTCACAAGAAATTAACATAATCGAAAAAGTTTTGTTTTAAACCCCTCAATACTCATGCTACACTAAAGTCCTGGTAGTGAAAATGTCGGTAAGTGCCATAACCTACGCAAATATTATAAAAACCAAAAAAATTTTCATCATTCGACATATACATAGATTTAAATAAAACATTAAAGTATTTGATAACACCATCCGAAAAAAAAATTGAAAATACCGTCTCCAAAAAAATTAACGAATTTTTCGCCTACGATATTTGCATCATGGCTCGATTTGATCGGCGACAACCTAGTAGTAAGTTTGTTCAAGTTTTCATTACTGTGGCTTTCATGGGGAATCTGTTTCATATTCTTGTTGCGGATTATAAGTAGTTAGAGGTTATATCTGTGGTAAATAGGAATGACAAGTTAAATTTACCTTCTTGTCAGCAGAATTTAATAACTCTCAATAGATATATTAAAGAAACTATAGCAATATTTCAAAAGACTCTATGCTCAAATCAAATACCATGCTTTAAACGATATATAATTCTAAAAATTATTTCAAAATTCGCACTAATTTAATATTTATAATCAAAAATATATGATAAAATATTTTCGATCTTAAGTCGAGTTAGAAACTTTTTTCATGTCTACCACAGCTATATATCCACCCTAACTTTGCCCAGAAGAATTGGAAATGATTCTATTTGGGTAGTATCTACGGTAGATCCAAGTCTACGTAATTCATTCACCTTCTCATTATCTACAATTTTTCTATGGGCGGGGACCCATAAATATATGATTAATACTCAACCTGAGACAATTTTTTTCCTCCAATTGTTACACCAATTTGAAAGATGTTATTGTTATGTTTAAGGCCTTAATATTATAATAAACTTATTAGTATAGTTTTCTTTCCCTTACTCTGAATAGAACTACCTTTGATTAGAAACCTAAACCGGCTCTGTAATCTGCTTGAGATTCTACTACAACAATACTACCACTACTATTATGGCACAACAGCCCCTAGAGGGCCAAGGCGAGCTTTTCGCATCCATTCATATTGTGTGAGTTATATTCATACACGAATGAAAGGAACCTACAGTTTTATGCCGAATCCGAACGGCGAAGTGAAAAGCTTTTCATAGGCATTTTTTTACTCTTGGAGGTTTGCTATTTGCCAGCCAAGTGGTGGTGCCGTGTAGAAAAACCTCGACCTCGATAGTCTAGTGGATAGTGCACTAGACTTTCATCCAGAAGGTTGCGGGTTCGATTCCCGTCTTGGTCTGGTGGTTAATTCTCATAAACTTCTTATATTCACTATCGATATGAAGTGGATGAGAATTATAAGAATGTGTACAAGTACACACCTTGGTTGGTAATGGCAAGACCACCGAGCTGATAAAAAATTGCCACATAGCCGTTCGGAATCGGCGTTAAACTGTAGGTCCTACCATCGCCACTGTGGTCTAGTGGAAGAGTGCCAGACTCTTGTTTCTGGAGACCCGAGTTCGATTCTCGGCTTGGGTATGTTTCTTATCTATCTTTCTTTCTCCCTTCCTTTCTTTCTTGGGGCTTTGGTACAAAAGATCTTATAGGTCGCAGTGCCTGACTTTCGAGTCGTCCTTTCTTCAAATAATAATAATAAAAAATCCGAAAAAAAAATTGAAAATACCGTCTCCAAAAAAATTAACGAATTTTTCGCCTACGATATTTGCATCATGGCTCGATTTGATCGGCGACAACCTAGTAGTAAGTTTGTTCAAGTTTTCATTACTGTGGCTTTCATGGGGAATCTGTTTCATATTCTTGTTGCGGATTATAAGTAGTTAGAGGTTATATCTGTGGTAAATAGGAATGACAAGTTAAATTTACCTTCTTGTCAGCAGAATTTAATAACTCTCAATAGATATATTAAAGAAACTATAGCAATATTTCAAAAGACTCTATGCTCAAATCAAATACCATGCTTTAAACGATATATAATTCTAAAAATTATTTCAAAATTCGCACTAATTTAATATTTATAATCAAAAATATATGATAAAATATTTTCGATCTTAAGTCGAGTTAGAAACTTTTTTCATGTCTACCACAGCTATATATCCACCCTAACTTTGCCCAGAAGAATTGGAAATGATTCTATTTGGGTAGTATCTACGGTAGATCCAAGTCTACGTAATTCATTCACCTTCTCATTATCTACAATTTTTCTATGGGCGGGGACCCATAAATATATGATTAATACTCAACCTGAGACAATTTTTTTCCTCCAATTGTTACACCAATTTGAAAGATGTTATTGTTATGTTTAAGGCCTTAATATTATAATAAACTTATTAGTATAGTTTTCTTTCCCTTACTCTGAATAGAACTACCTTTGATTAGAAACCTAAACCGGCTCTGTAATCTGCTTGAGATTCTACTACAACAATACTACCACTACTATTATGGCACAACAGCCCCTAGAGGGCCAAGGCGAGCTTTTCGCATCCATTCATATTGTGTGAGTTATATTCATACACGAATGAAAGGAACCTACAGTTTTATGCCGAATCCGAACGGCGAAGTGAAAAGCTTTTCATAGGCATTTTTTTACTCTTGGAGGTTTGCTATTTGCCAGCCAAGTGGTGGTGCCGTGTAGAAAAATTTTTATTTTAAATTTTTGATTTTTTTAGCGTGCCGAGATGTGAACCCGGGCACCTCTGCGTAGCAGTCCAACACACTAACCACTAGGCTACGGCAACCACTTGAGATTCAATTGTGTAAATTTTCATATGGAAGCCATCTGATTACGCTTTCACTCTACTCTAAGTAGAATTGAGTGAAGTTCGTGGTAACAATCGACAAATAGTGTTTTGTCTAGTGCTTTAACAAGTACTTATAAGAAATATTTCATTTAAATGTCAGTTTCAGACATCACCAATTTGAGTAGTTGTCTGAGTCTTGAGTCCTCTTGAAGAAAATTTAAACCGGTAACTTGAACTTTGTGATATAGAATAATTAAAAAAATAAAACCCCTAAGAAAAACTTTTCACTTCTCTGTTCAGATTCAGAAGCATACAATCTCTAAGTCCCTTCCATTCGTGTACAAATATAATTCACCCATCATGAATGAATGCGGAAACTTCGGTAAAAACAACCTGCCATGGGAAAAAAAAGAAGATATAAATTAATTATATTCAGCCTCCATAGACCCAAATACTTAATCTTCTTGTTAAAGTTATAAGCAGGTCATAGAAGATATACAGATTTTAAAACCATCTTTCCCATAAAATTGATTTGAGATCAAATTTATTTGCATAATTTAATTAAAAGTATTTTTCCTTGAACAATTAGTGATATACAAGAAAACTGGGTACAAAATTTTGAAGGAGCCCATTCCAAATTTTTATATTCACCACTTAAGATTTTGAATCCGTTTGAAGATTGAAGGGCTTGGAATAACACAGTAAAGTCTCTAGGAATTTGACCTCATTTGCTTCAAAAATTTAAGTTTTGATAGAAAATTATTATTGTCAACTTCTAGATCCAAAGCTGACGATATAGAAACTAGTTTCTGAAAGAACTAAGCCTCAATCTTCTAAGATATTTTCTCGTAAAATCCTACATTATGATAGAAAACATTCTACTGGCTGGTTCTTTTATAATATTTTTCTTTTAATCTATTATAGTCAACCTCCTGAGACTTAAGTTCCAGATATGTAGAAAGGACATAAAGAAAGAATTACTCTAGATTTAATTTAGATTTAGATAAAATAAAATAAAACTAGTCGGTAAGGCCCCAGTAACTGGGGCTAGTTTTTTGCGGAAGACATTTCTTTATGAAAAACAAATATGAAAAGAGAACTAAACTACTCGTTGGTGTTTGTTTTGTTATTTGTGTATGCAGATAATTCGTTAGGTAATTTTGAGAGATGCCGTTACTCATGTCTTCTCTCTTTCTCTTATTTATTATTTACTCCGGCTTAAGCAATGATTTTTCAACGATGAATGCAATGCTTTGTTCAATGAGCGAATTTTAAAAAACTTCCGACGCTAATATTTTGGAATTGGATTAACCGATTTTAAATCTGACAATTTTTGGCTAACCTACTCGTGAAGCTCTTTAAATTGAAATATAATTTGATAGTGTAGCACTTCTGGATCTTCTGGAATAAAATTGTAGTTACACTAATAAATGTATAGATTAAATTAAAAATTTTATTAAATTTGGATTTAGATAAATTAAAATAAAATTAAATTAAAAATTTAACTAAATTTAGATAAAGCCATTTTTTCAAATGAAAAAAATAAAATTTGTTTAAAAAATAAGTTTTTTCACTAAGCATATCAGAGCCATCGCAAGACTCAAGCCTAATATCCACCACTAGTGACATATAGACTAGTAATTTTAACAACTAGTTATTCTCCAAATTTTGAAGACGTTTTTCTCGCAAGGCCTGCAAAATCACGTAAAATCCTGCAACGATACAGTGCATACCAATTTTATTACTATAATTAAAATTTGTTGAAAGTTCTTTTTTAAGACCAATAGATTCTCTTTCGATTTATTATAAACTTCTCTAGTTGCAAATCATTGAGCAGCAGACCAGCTTCTCCAGTAACTTTTCTCTAAAGTTTATAGAAACTTTCGTAAATGTCAATAAATGTGATAATTTAATATCTGGAATTTAGTCTCATGAATTCTGAATTCAGAACAACTGTCCACTAAACTCTATTCAAGCTAACCAATAAAACAATTTATCTTTTCTATTGCAGCAAAATAAGTTATCGACAGCAGTATTGTATTAAATTCGTTCCAAATCATCCAGAAACCAAGCGAAATTAAAAAAAAAACTCAAAAATAAACAAAACCTTTTTTTTTTGAGTGTATATACTAGTATTTATTTTATAAGTATATAACTAGATACTTTTATATTTAAATGTATCAATGAGATGAAGTGACAAAAAAAACGCAGGGAAATCCAAGAGGAAGGATGAAGATGAAAATGACGAAAACTAAAGAAATCCATTAGAAAACGCAAAACATTGTATTAAGTAGAAATTTGAGATTCGTTGGGTTTAAATTTCAATGTGTGGGTTTTGTTGGATGGTTACTTAGCTTTTCGCCTCGATTTGTCCGTAGGCCGATCGATCGTTTTTGAAGACTCATCATCATCATCGCCATCACCGTTACTACCATTGCTGAAGTACTCGCCCACACTTATCTCCAACCACTAGCAGCAAATTTTAAGCTGACATTACGCACACACTTTTTTTTTTTTAATATAATAATGTTAATGACCCAAACATTAACGTTAATGAAATTTTCAAATTTCATTTTCTACCAAAAAATAAGAAGATGAAGTAATTATTTTGCCTTTGAATGTAATACAATAAGTAAGTAATAGCATAAAGTCATTATAATATTTTAATTTTTTTATGAGAAATTGCTATGTCATTTTATAAAATATATACAAATAGTATACATATCTAATGACCTTAATTTGGTATGTACTCGTATTTATAAAGATATTTATTTTAAAGGAAATATTTTTCAATAATTTGATAAATTATTTTTAGCCCACAATGAAGAATGTAACAAAACAAAATGTCTTCTGATAGATAAACGAATAAATAAAATAAGCCATAATCTTGAAAATATTGAGTCTTTTGAGAAGACAATTTTATATAAAAACTTTGGTTGAAGAAATTCCCTTCAATATTATTATCAACATTAATACATCATGTTTATCATTTCTGTCAATTGCATTCGGATTTTTATTTTTCGAATCGTAACTAATTCCTGTTGCATGCTCAATATTTACTAGCACTTGAAAAGCTTTTAAAAATATCTATCATTCTTAATAATATTTATGCTCATTTTACTACAAATCATCAAACTTTCAAGCAAGAATAAATAGCATCATCATCTCCATTGCTCACAGCTATGTTCAGAGGTCATATAAAATATCATAAAAACTTTTTAGTATAAATCGCAAATGTTTTTATTTTTATGACACATTTTTACCTTTTTTCTTAAAAGAAATAAAATATTTTTTTCAAATTACAAAAATCAAACCTTCAAGTATGTTTATTTTTTTATACTTACATAACAATCTATGAGATAAAACTAAAATGGCAAAAACTGTTTATTAAGAAAATAAATTTTATGAAGTTTTTGTATTTTCATATTTTGTGCACTTTAATATTAAAAGCATAGATTAATTTTAAAACAAATAACTTTACTCATAAACTGTTTGTAATTGTTTTAGTGACATTTTCTACTATTTTAAAGGCTGTGAAATACTACAATTTTTTTTATTTTTGTAATTGCCAATATTACCTATAGCGGAATTATCGAATTATTATATGTATCTATAGAATGGAATTGCTTCCATGCTAATCCTCTCCAAATATTTTCAAGCTAGATTAGATTAGATTAATACGGAGGTGCGCAATAATTTCCCAGATCACTGCGGCCATCTAGGGTCTATTGTGATATACCTCAAAGATTTATTGTGTTTATAGTTCTCCTATGAGTTTATTTCCTTTGAGGAAATTTAATATCTCTTTTCGAGAACAATCCCCAATGTCTTGCGGTTGTAGGATAGAGCTTCCCAAGTAACGAAGTCGGGTCCTCATTAGACCTTCACAGTGGCATAAAATATGTTCTGCTGTTTCTTCCTCCTCGTTACATATTCCTCACGTATCGTCTTGTGCTAGACCCAAGTTCGATAGGTGTTTTTTACCCTACAATGCCCTGTATAGAACCCTGTGGCAATTCGGATTTGGTTCCTGCCTAAATTAAGCAGTTGTTTAGTTCTGCGTTGACAGATCTTTGGCATGAATGATTTAGCTTGTCTGTTACCGGTGGTTTCCCTCCAGTATTGTAGCGAGTTACTGTCCAGCCAATTTTTTAAACTGATTTTAACGGAACTCCATGGTAGACCGCAGAATGGTCGTGATCCAGTGAATTCACTGGATGATCCTTTCCTTGCAAGTTCGTCCGCCATTTCATTGCCTACATGTCCTCTATGCCCTGGCACCCAAATGAGTTGTACTCTGTTATGAGAAGCTAGACAGATTAGGAGCTGTAGGCAGTCCCAAACTAGTTTGGAGGTAATTTTATATGCAGTTAGTGCTAGAAGTGCCGCTTTGCTGTCAGAGTGTATGTAAATGTTCTTGCTGTGTACAGATCTGTTTTCATACTCCCTTAGGCAAAGCTCGATGGCATGCACATCGGCTTGGAAAACTGAGTTACCTGTGCCCATACCGGCATAAATATATTTTTTTGGTCTAACTCCGTACACTCCTGCCCCAACTCCTTCGTTTGTCTTGGAGCCATCTGTATACCATACATGATAGTCCCCTGTAAACTTTGGCCTGACCTGTTCCCAGTTATTCTTATCAGGGCATGTGACATTAAAGTTGTGGCAAAAGTTGTATCGCGGAAGACATTTATCGGTATAAAGAATACTAAAGCTTTCAACCAGGTTAATTTCTTGGATTAGATCCGGATGAATAGTTTTACCCGCCGTTCCTTCTGATTCCGATATGAGCTTACAGGTGAACTGTAGAGGTTTCAAGCTAACCAAATACAGTCTTAGCTTTGTTAATGCTACTTTTACTTGTACATCTAGTACAAGAGGAGAAAGTATACACCCTTGCCGAACGCCTGTGATTACTTAAAATGCTGACGATAGCGCTCCATTACGCACCTTCCGACATGTAAATCTATCGTAATTAGCTTTTATGATTTTTGAAATCAATAAATGCAGCATACACTGGAGTTTTAAACTCGTAGCTTCGGTCAACTATTATTCTCACGGTGTTGATCAGGTTGACGCATGAGCGATTTTTTCTAAAAACCGAATTAATTCTCACGCAAAGTTGACAATGGATATCCTCGTGTGGATTATCCGTGTTAGAATTTTGATAGGTATTGGCATTTAATCCCTCTGAAGTTATTACAGTCCGAAGTATTTCCTTTTTTTTGGTAATTTTACAAGTATACCTTCATTCTAATGGCTGTGTAAGGTTTCATGTACTCATATCAACATCAGAATAGGATCCCAGATGTCCGCCGATAACTTGACAACTGCTTTCAAAAACTCAGCCGGTAAATTATCACATCCGGGGTTTTATTGTTTTTAAGAGTTTTTATTGCTAAAATTACTTCTAACTTTGTTGGCGGTTCGATGTTAATTGCTAATCAGAATAAAGCTTTCTCTGGGAACTTGGGACAATAGATATATTTGCTCTTGTCTGTTCCTTTCCCTTTGCGAGACTCAAAGTAATATATTTGCTGCCACTTGTTGCATTCAATGGTAAAATATGATTCGGCATACATCACGCACACGATCACAGATTTAGATGCAAAATATGATTTGAAAAGGTTGCCCAATTCTTCATTACATTTCTGTAATTTTTGGCACAAATTTTTTACCACTCTTTGAATGTGTAAAATACTTTTTAATTGAATATAAACTTCGTATGTTTTGCTGAGTGTCTGTAAGACTTTGCATTTCAACACACGGTTTCTGTTTCAGAAAAGTGTGAACACATTTTTCTCTTTTTATGTTTTCCTTATTCTCCAGTACTTTTACTGCATTATGCATAAGCGTTTTTACAAAATCGATTTTATTAAAATGTTGGAAATATTAATTCTTTTCTTTTTTGGATTTTTTGTGTAAAATTTGCATAACTTTCAACGTTGCAAGTTGTTCAGTGATATTTTTGCGTTTAACAAATTTTTGTGTACAATTAAAAGTATTTTGAAAATAACTCTCAAACACAGCGATTGCTTTGTAAATTTAACGTTTTAAAAAAAAAAAAGTTGCTCGTTATTTCACTCACCCAAATCAATCTCAATTTGTCTAAATTTTTTCCACCACACTTTAGACTACATGTTAAGCCACAATTATCCTAACACTGACATTATCATTCAAAATTTAATACATTTTTACACAAACAAATATTTCACTCAACAAACAATGTGCATACACTAAACACGAAATTGGGATTAACTCCCCTTACTGATGAAAATCTCAAGCATTTTAATCGTTGGGCATGTATCAAAAAAATTCGAAAGGGGAGAAAAAATAAACGTCTGGATCCGCTTATGTATGTAAATAAAAGATATGAACTCTTTGTCAAATTAGAATTTTATTGTGGCAATGATAAGATGATAAGATCTTAAAACTAAGTAAGTATCTCAATCTTTCGACTTATTTACCTGCTAAGTGTATTATAAGGGGAAAGAGGAGCTGGCTACCTTCCCATGCAAATGTGGAAGCAAAAGAAACTTGATAAGTAACTATTTGCTATTAATTTAACGTCAATGTATCAGTGAATGCGTAGTGAGTGTATGTATGTATGCATGTTTGTACTTATGTACATTGTATACATACAATTTACTCTAATATTAATGACAACAGGCATTTTAATTAATTTCTAAGTTACTGATGTGGTTTTGATACAACAATAGCAACAACAACTATAACAATATCAGTAGCAAGCAAAAACATGTAACGATTACAGCAGCAACAACAACAAACAGCAATGACGTCGACGATGAGAACAATTAAATATATAAACTCACTTGTGGGTGAATCGAATTTAATTAATGTTGTTGATTGTTGTGGGTTATTGTTGTGGTAGTTGTTTTTGTTGCTTTGTTGTTGCTGCTGTTATTGTTCTTACTATTGTTGTGGTAATAATGGCATTACTATCACCATCATCATTATCATCGTCATGATCATCATGATCATCATTTAGTAACAAAGAAATTAGTTAACTTAACCAAAAATTACAATGAAAATATAATAATATGACTATCGCTTTGTTTCTTTGTTCATTTGACATATGAAGAAGGCGATGACTTCTTCTTTTATCTTATGCATTGTTGGTTTAATACAATGACCCAACTCAAACTCTATACTCCTACACATGTTTATATACAGTCATACGTAAATAGATATGTATGTATACATGTGTAGATACATTTTTTTTTTAACTTTATTTAGCTTATTCTTTATGTAGGTGGTTGTGCGTGTGCATATTGTAGCTACTTTTACCTTCCCCATTAAAATATCATGATAACAATTTAAGTAAATGATAGACGCACACTTACAAGCATACATCAAGAAATGAGTTTACTCTTAAAACATTTAACCTGTCTGCCATTTTTTCACATTTTTTTTATGTATGTGTGTGTGTGCCGTTTTACTTTTGCTTCCTGTTGCTTTCAGCTACTTTTGTAGCCATTTCCCATTTTTACTTTTTTGAAGTAAGTTTCGTTTTGTGTTGTGTGTGCGTGTGTGTGTGTATGTTTTCGCCTACTTTTAATTAAAGGATTTATATCCAACGAATGTGGTCATGTTGCGGTTCACGAAAGCATATGAAAAGGATATAAACAGATTTCCCAAAAGGTTGCACAAGGTTACAGTGGCTCAAAGTCGAAAAATCTTAAAAACAAGAAAAAATTGTAGACAAAGAAGAAGTAGAAAATTTATAAAATAAAATTGTAAAAAATAGAAAAATAAAGAACGACACAGTGAGTGAGCGAGCAAGAAAAAAGGTTGAAGCTAATGTAAAAAAAATTTTAAATTTGCGCGTAAGGTAAGAAAAATCAACAAAAACATTTCATAATTCATGAGGGGACTATTATGTTGTTGCTGCAGGCTATGATGATGAAATTAAATCACAACAAATTTCCAAAAAAAAAAAGAAATATAAAAAGGAAATGAAGGCTTCTCTTATTTTTTTTTCTACTTTTTTTAACTTGGCTTAAAGGCAGACATTAATCGGCATAAAGAAAGTGTATAATTTAGACTTAAATTCAAGTAGAATCTTTGTTAATAAGTGCATATATATTAAATTAAATCAAAAGAGTAATTTAAGAAGATTAAAACGAGAGTTCTTTCAAATTACCTTTCAAAAAAAGGATTCTTTATAAAGAAACTGTTATATTATTAATTTTCCATTTTGTTTATTTTTCTTAATGTTTGTTAACTTTTTACTTTTTCAAAGACTAAGCAAAATTTTATGCCTACTTGAGTTTATTCTAAGAATTTAACGTGGGTGTCCATAGCTCAGTGGTTCGTGCATTGAACTCCTTCTGCGAACGGTCTTATATAAAAAATGGTCTTATGCAAAAAAAAAAAAAAAAAATTAGTTACCTCTTGTAAAGCACAAGCGCAAATACCAAACGCATCCAAGCAGTTTTTAAGTGATTCAATATTTGTGCAATATCTTACGCATCTGGAAAGGCGCAAACTGCCATTGATACAAAGCTTTGGGTAAAAACTGAATAAAAATACTTTAAGATGAAAATACATAAGTTAAGCTATAAATAGATTATTTTACAAGAAGTCCAACATTTGAAATTTGCAGTGTCAACAACCATTTGGCAAAAATATTTATTCACTGAAAAACGGCAAATGTTTGCTGTTTTGTCAAATAATATAATCGCTGAGCAAGAAAAAATTACAGTTGGTTGCACCACACGCAGAGAAAGAAAAAAGAAGGAATCTGATATTGAAACACGCGCCAAAAAATAATGATTCAATTCTACAACCTCATTTATTTATTTTTTTTCAAATATGTTATTTAATGATTTTCACTTCTTAACCTACGATTGAAATCAATGAATCAACATCATGTCAAAAAAATTAAACATTTCTGTTGTGAGCTATTAAGTTATAAATGCATAAAAACATAATGCGGTTAAATTTAACGTGTTGTCTTTGGCATAGGGTCAGTTTTTCAGGTTAGTAAATTTACGAAGTTTTTTCGTTTTAAAATTTTCGTCCTGTAACTAGCTTTAAGAGAGCCTTTGATTTAATCAGGTGTAGCATAATATGGAGGTTTTTACAAAAAACGCGAGTCCCTCTGAAGCTCATTCGAATTATTAATGAGATGTATGAGAATTCTGAGCTAGCAGTAGCCTTTCACCACCTACGGAGGAGTCAAAAAAGGATGCACACTTTTACTCATTCTCTTTGCAATACTACTAGACAAAGTTATCATAAATATGTGCTCCGAAAGAGGAGGTATAATATGGAGTCCCACCCACCAAATCGATGACTTAGACTTCGTAAATGATATATGTCTGTTCTCGCACAAGCTCAGTGACATGCAAGCGAAAACTGACCATCTGATTAGAGAAGCACGGAATGTAGGCCTAGTAACCAGCATTAAGAAGACCAAAGTCAAACAAATTAACAATGTCAGCAATGAGCACATCAAAATCGAAAGCCAGCCTATTGACTACGTGGATAAATTCTGCTATCTAGGCAGCATGATGACTACAGACGGTGGATCACAAGCAGATTCAACAAAGCTAGAGCTGAGTTTGGAAGATTACAGCTTATATGCAGAAGTTCGCAAATTTCCAGAGGAACATAAATCCGAATATTCAACGCATGTGTAAAGTCAACCCTCACATATGGAAGTGAAATCTGGTTAATTTCAAAAAATTTCACATAGAAACTACTAGTTTTCATGAACAAATGCCTAAGGATCATATGCAGAATATTCTAGCCAAATCTAATAGGAAATCAGGGTCTTTGGATCCTTACAAACTTATCTCAGGTAAAGACAAGAAAGTGGAGGTGGATACCCTAAGAAAGCTAGCCGACAGCATCACAAGAATGACGCTTGAATGGAACCCACAAGGAAACAGATGTCGTGGGTAATCAAAGAACACTAGGAGATGTTCCATACATCTAGAACTAAATGATAAAAATACAACATGGCAAAACATGAAAATAACTGCACAAAACAAAGTCAAATAGAAGTGTTTAGTAGAAGCTCTAAGCTCCCAAGAGGAGTAGAAGGGGAGAGAAAAAAATCTGATTTTTACCCTTCTGTTATCTTGCGTGGCTTTTTTTTGCTTTAATTGCCCATATTTTCTAAAGTAAACAGAATTCTGGAATTTCCTTCCACGATATCTTTAATAATTGCACAGTGCAACACATATTTTCGGGACAAAACCAAAAGTATTTGTATTTGCCCTCAGTAACAAAAGTCCCAATCCCTTTTTGCTCCACTACGTCACAATTTTTTTTTTACAGTCTTTTGAAATTTTGATTTTCTGGTCAAAAATCAAATCAAACAATGAGAAAATTCAAATACAAAATTTTGCTTAAGGTGGTTCTTGTCTTAGACGACCTATATTAAAATTTTCCGAAGAATGTTTCCTTAGAACATTTTAACCCTCTAGCTCCCAAAAGAATGGGTGATTTTTGGATCTTTTATTAAAAACTCCTTAAAAGCTAGGATTTAGGGGAGGTTTAAACTATTCCACAAAAATATTCTCCAAAAAATTTCATTAAGGGTCACAAAAGATAAGTAGCCTTTAGAAGTAAAAGGTAAGACATAAAAAACGAAATTAAGTGTTAAGAAATTTATTTGTAAGCATATATTGCAAAGTGCGATACTATGTATGATCAGTAATATCCTTTATAATGGAGTTTTCAAAAATATCAATAAATTTTGTTATATCTACGGCGATTTCACGCTATCCCATCTCAGGTAAGTTTGGTTCAGCACTGAACTAATACTGGCGTATGAAAAATACTATGACCAGAAATTCATTTCTGATGTTCCGTGGGTGAGCCGGTGATTACCGTACAGTTACAATAATATTAAATGATTCTCTGCTGCTAAAAGTTTCTACGTTCCATACTTACAGGACATATTAGAAGGATATTACTAATCAACCTTACAAATAAATTTCTTATCACTTAATTTCGTTTTTTTATGTGTTACCTTTAACTCTTAGAAGCTACTTGTCTTCGGTGACCCTTAGTGAAATTTGCCGGAAAATATTTTTTTGGAAAGTTTTAACCCTTAGCCTCCCCTTTAACTTAGCTTTTAAGGAGTTTTAAAGAAAAAGACCCAAAATTACCAATATTGGTGGGAGTTAGAGAGTTAAAATGATCTAAGGAAATATATTTTGGAAAATTTTAATATAGGTTACCCAAGACAAGAACCACCTTAAATAAAATTTTACATATGATTTTTCACATTATTAGACTCGATTTTTGCCCAAAAAATCAAAATTTCAAACCATTGTAAAAAAAAAATTGCAACGTAGTGGAGCAAAAAGGGATGGAGGCTTTTGTTAGTGAGGTCAAATACTATAGTTTGCGATTGGTTTGGTTTTGTCCCGAGACATTGACCCTCAAATTGTTGCATAGTGTTATCTATTACGTAAGAAAATACGAAAAATAATTCTTTTGCATTCTAAAATAAGTGGCAAAATCGAAACTTACGCAAACACACCTTAAGTATAATTTTCGCTTTTTCTCGAACTAGAATTGCAGACAAGCAAATCACTCAACCTTCCGTCTCTCGTTATCTACTTTTATACACTTTACATATATTTTACCCACTTCTAGCACGCCATCAATTAATGAATAAATTCCAAATAATATTATTAAGAATTTTACGACTTATTATCTTTCAAATAAATATTTTTTAGTAATTTTAATCTTTTTAAGCTCAATACCAAGGCGAAAATTTCAAGACGAAACAAAAATTCCTTAACTTTTCTAATATTGAAAAACTATGAATTCAAGATTGTTCAATAGAATTTTCTCTTTCGGAATCTGAAGTCCAAGCCCGTATTAAAGTTGAAAAGTCAAATTTTGTTGCATAGTTTAATACCTACTATCTGAAGATAGGACCAACTTTTGTATACATACAGAGCAAAGCCTATTTCATAAAGAATATTCTTTAAAAAGTAAAAAACCGAAAAGCATTTTTCACCTTGATTTCTATGGATAACTCCCTCACCCATATCTGCCTGCCCAGTTACTGACTTTACCTCGAAGCCCGTACATGACGTCATTCATCATATTCAAGTACAGTTCAGATACCAAATCAAACACATCATTCGCACACTCTAAAACATTAATTGCGCTTAAATCAAATGATTTCAGAATGGAGTAAATAACTACAAGCCAAAACAGAGAGTACTTTTGCTAACGCAGGTCGATATGCTGAGAAGAAAAATTTTTCTGGTATTTTTCGTTGGAAGGAAGATCAACTGATTGACATTAAGTTCTTCAGAACCTCTTGGGAACAAAAATAGCTTTTACATTACTCAACCTTTTACGAAAAAAATTCAGTCGTATGAAGCTTCTTTACCTCTCTAGTCCTTTTCCAAAGAACTGAGAGAACTTTGTTTCACCAAGATAGTAAGGAAATTTGTATGGTAGGTTATAGGACTGAAAATATTATAGACAATACCTTTGGCTTATTCTAACACTCCTACTATGTCATCTAATTTTTTTTATTTTTTTTTTATTAATTGAATTTCTCTAAGTAAATCTAAGTACTAGCAGTAGTCCTAAATTTGAAACAGTTGGTTTTTTTAAGGTTTTAGGAGGGGATGGTATTGTCATACAAAATTAGTTAGGTTGGCAAAACGTCAAATTCACCAAAAAATAAATACTTTCGGAAAAAAAAGGTAAGAAAAGTTTACTGTGATTCTAATAAGATACAAAGAACTTTTTGCACATCAGCTCGAAATTGAAAGAGAAGGTGCTAACTTATATAGAGTCTTTGAGAATAATTTGGTTGCAATAGGGAACTACCCGTGCAAATGTCTTACATTTTTCAGTAAGCATATGTAGATAGGATTTAATTTCACTACTCTAGGCAGGTATAAATGAAAAATCACAAAAAAATCATAGATCAGCGGTTCCAAAGTATTTTTTGGCGTACCGTTAATACACAATGTGGATCAAATGCATACAACAGAACTAAAAAAACTGTGCTTTGTGCACTTTATGACCCCCAAAACTGTAGCGTAATAATAAATACCGATAAACATGCAACGATTATAAAATGTGCAGGTTTTGAATAAAATTTAGCCATCACTTATTTCGTTTGCAGTTTATTATTTGCTAGCGTACCACATTTGGAGGCCTCACGTACAACTGGTGGTACGCGTACCGCAGTTTGAGAAACCCTGTCATAGATGATATGACGCGTTCAGAGGGAAAGTGAAGCATAAAATTTACTAGAGGAAAGAGTTGTTGCTGTCACTTGCCGAATACAGCCGAGTGACCACAAAGAGTTGTAACTTACGCACACAAAATAGGCAAAGCAGAACGAGACTTTTGGGTTTATGAAAATTTCTATTTCACCTTTTCTCTAGTAAATTTTTTCTGCTTAAATTTTTCTCAGAGCACGTCATATAAAGTTTCCTTTTGAAGAAGCTACCTCCTATTTCGACGAATTAACTAACAAACGTAAAGAATTTAACATAAAACTTTTTCCTGTATTCCCATCATCTAAATTTTAAATGTTTTACATAAAATAATAAAATAAAAAGTATTTGCCGAAATGCACTTACTGTCTCGTTCAAAAAACACCATGTCGTATGAGGAACTTGCATTTCAAATTAATAACGAGCGCTGTGAAAGCATTCGTTATAAGAAATTAAAAATGAATAAAAATTTTAACAAGGAAATGCAGATATGAATCCACACAATAGAATAAGAGAAGTAAAAGTACCAGGATATACTCTTTCGCTTGGGGCTTCACGTGGTATGATTAACATTTAACTTTGTTAGAGAATATTTACACTTCACTGAAATTATTATTTTTACCAAATTGTAAATGAATGCATGATTTAGTAAATTCATGAATGAATACATAAACGCATTCAATTAATGCATTATTTAGAAAGTGCGAGTATCTTAACTCCAAATTCGTTCTTTAAAATATTATTTAAGCCATGTGAATTCAAAAAGTTTTACTTCGTATATGTCAATAATGTACATATAAACTAAGTTGTATATACCATAAAAGAAGTTTTATTTCAAAACTTTCATTATTTAAAGAACAATATTTATAAACTGAATGACTCAAACAGTGGAGTATTTGTCTTATACTCGTGCATATACTCGTTCGTATATATTTGCGACATTCTTACATTCTTGCCTTGTCACATCAACTTTAAAACAATTCTATTTGTTTCTAATTTTTAAAAGCTTTTACAGTTTTCAAATTAATTGCTATAACTTAACAGTAAATATTAAAAGTTTTACTAGCATGCAAACACTTTGTTTGTCAGTTATTTTTAAAATATCATCTTACTACAACTATCTTTAACTACTACAACTTCTACTAATGATATACTTTCAAATAATTATGAACAATATATTAAAGACAGATTGCAATAACATTATATGGTTTAATTTCCATTATTTTCACATTCAAAATTGATGTAAAAAGTTTTCACTTTTTCACAAAATATTTTATACTGTTTGACATAAAGTTTCATTAATATGCACAACAGCATCACACTTACAACATACAAAATAAACTCATTCAATATTTTACACTACCACCATCGTATAACTGCTCGTAGATGTTAAGGGTGAGTAGTAACTCATTCCCTTGTTAAGTTAACCACTTTTGTTTAAAATATGTTGTTGTTGTAAAGAAATTCTCCCAATCATAACTTTACTGTGATGTTAACAATGTTGTGCTACGTGATTTACACGTACAGATAAATATATGTAAATATGTAGAAAAAAAATCTATCTAGACAATTCAGAATTAGAATAATGTAGAATAATTTTGATTTGCATAAACTTTGTCATTAACCAAATTGGTTGATATAAAATTCAAAGCACAGTTCTTTGAAAAAAAATCGTGAAAACTTCAAGGCAGAGAATGGGTATAAATGTAGGTTATTTTATACCTTTACTAACAAAACCTTTTAATTATAAACAGTTTTACACAGAAACAGTCAGGAAGGGGGTTCTATCCTCAAATCTTTTAGTGAATGAGTATATTAAGCATAATTTGAAGAATCTTAGAAGTAGAGAAAAATAAATTAATTTTTGTGAATAAATCACTATAGCATTTCACTTACGTATTTTTATATTTTTTTTTATTTTTATTTTTATACTTAGGGGATTTTCAGAAGTTGACCACCAGCATATTGGGTTCTTTTTGATCACCAACGTGTGGTTTAATTACCTGGTTGGGCTGATACTTTGATTCTCTTTACCTTCCTTGCTCATAATTATCTCACTAGTCAATGCGAGTATCTATTTAAGAGAGGGCGTTCACACATTTCGTCGCCACCAATATATGGGCGGCCCAACATGACTGCCCTTTTGCTTGCCAACACTGAGCGTTAACACCCCACTTGCATCGATTTCTCAGTCTGTTCTAAACATAGTATAAAGGTAGCAACTTCCACAAGATTAATTTTATTCAGATAACAACTGAGAACCGTACTCTAGTTTTGCTTAAATTTTTACTAAAAATTTTCATAAAGTGTAAATGGCTTGGCAAAATTTCACGCTCATGCATTCAACTGAAAAATATTGTAAGCATTTTTATCAAAAACTCTCAAAAAGATAAGTAAAGAAATGCAATGCGGGTTTGGTGTAAAAACAAAACAAAAATGTGACTATTGATCAAGGCACTATCTTCTTTCAAAATATCATTCTTTCGTCATCGCGGATACAGTGGTGTAGCACTGTGTTCTTAAGTCTCGCACTTGTCTTTCTATCCAGCGCGTGTGTAAATCCAGCGTGAGCATGACTGCCTAATAAGCAAACACATTTGTATCTTCCGAGGTGTAGAGTACATGCAATATTCCAATCCTTTGAGAAAATCCTAACATCCTCTCTGGCTTCATGAAAAAACCCAGCTGTAAAACTATTTATGTCACTCTCTTTATCACGCTATGTACAAGTTTAAGGATGTACTTATGCCCCTGCAATGCGTTCAATTCATGCCAAGTAGCATTCATATTCATTCATATTCATGAACTAATCCAGCAGCTACAAGTCAAAAAATGCTACTACTTTTAATACATGTCAGTCGTTGGACTCCATCATGTTTTTACTTCACCGTCTTTTATATCTAACCATCACTGTTAAATCTAGTTTATTGATTTTAGCATTTCAAGTTAGTTTGTTACATAGGATCAATTCTAGATACTTGACCGTCTTTGAAACATTACTTTCAGATCCAAAAAGTTTATGTGAGAGTTAATTCCAGTTTTATTTCTTTTTTTCATAAATTCGTAGGTTTTTTCCCCATTCTATTTATAAATTTGAAAACAACTCATTTTTTAAGTCAAATTTATTATTATCTTTCAATTAGCCAATTGCACTATTCCCCCATTAAATATGATAATGAATAATTGGCATAAAGTGGTGTATATAAAGCAGTTACTTTCAAAAAAAAAAAAAAGAAAACCTATACAAAAACTCAGAATCAAAATAGAATTTCAGTGACTCTTACATGGCGCCTGGATATGACATCACTACATGTAAAATATTAAACGAACAGCCACATTTGGGATTAAAATACATCACATAGATTTATTATGACTCAGTTCTGTTTCATTACAAAGGAAAATGACACACCTGAAAAACCAACAGAAGATATAACGTTTTATTGTCGTATTAGTCAGTTACAAATTGTATAGGAATCGGTCGAAAAACTTTGGTTATAACACAAGCGTTTTACAAAGTGCAGCATCTAGGGCTTTTAAACAAACTTAAAAAGTCAATGAAATTTTAAAATTATATCTTCAAAATAAGCCTACATTCTGAGTTAGATAATTTTCACTAATGGTACTCTAATAATTACCTTTTTCTAAACAATAATAAGTGTTTCCATGTATCCTTTGACAAAATCTATGCTGTGTCCATAACCTACTCCCTTTTAGTATTTTTCTGTTACTAAGCTCGCATTTGCATTATCTAGTTTTAAGTAATTTTTATTTAACTCTTACAAGTTAAATCTGGTATTCCACAAAGTAGCGTGTTGCAACCGGTCTATATTCAACTATTTCTGTCAATCAAACAAAAACCAGTTAAAGGCATATCAACAACTACAAGAACGTCTTCACAACCTCAAAGATTTGCAATTGAGAGTTTGTGCCGTGCAAAACAAAATTTGGATTCTTGAATTGCTCGACACTAACAGGACATCGTATGCCCAGCATTGCAACAAATACTACCGAATTACCATCATCATGGCTTTGTTAAAATTAAGAGCACTTATTTGAGTCTGTCTCACATAATACCCCAAGCTCAAACTTCTAAACAGACAAAAAGAGTAAATCACTTGCCCATAATTAGCTGATGGCAAAATAAATATTTCAAAAGAGTGGCTCAAAATAAAAATCGTGGAAAAAAGACTTAAACTGTATATTATATTTTTATCTAAAAACTTATAAACAATAGCAGCGTTTTCACTCGGTTACCCGGTGGCAAAACTAAAATTTGTATGGTAACATACCCTAAAAACAATTATGTAAATTTTACACAAAATGAGTGAAGAAAGCACAGCTTTATCTACATATTCATTATTTACAACAAGATGTAAACTACTCAAATAAATATAAGTATGTAAATTTGCACAACATTGCAGCAGTGCTACTTAAATTATATTTGACAGCATACATACTTCCATATGCATAGCAAACACATTCATCAGAAAACATACATGGCAACGTTTAACATGCAACATACGACAAGCATCTCTCAGTTGCAATAATAATGTTTGTTGCTGTCGTATGCTTCGTCGGTGATTGCTAGCGTTACCACCACAAGTAAGTAAATAAAAAGAAAAAAATGTGAAAGATGAAAAAAGTGGTGAAAAATAGAAAAGAAAGAACATCAAAAACTTTTCTTTTTTTACAGCTTCTGCGATTTATAAGGATTGCGATTTACGTTATTGTCGGTAAAATTAATAAATTTAATTTTATTGACAAAACTTTGGCATAAATAAACTTGCTCGCATGCAGCATAACGACAACGATGATATTGCCTGCTTTCTTGCTTGCCTGCCTGCTTTCCTAAGGCGACTACTTTTAGGTTAGGTAAAAGTCTAACGGCAGCCTATAATGTGCAGTTAGGCTATTAAATTAACCGCATTAAATGTGGGTGGACGACAGCGACGGCAGTAGCGCGAGAGATGGAGGTTAGCAACGGTAATAGTATGTATTATTGTCGTTACCGTTAGTAGCTCAGCTTTTCGAGTTTATAAAAGATTCACACACACAATCGCAAACTTTCATACATACACCTACATACCTCATTCATACACATATGTATGTATTGGAGGATATGTTGCAATATAAAAATTTATTACTTTTGTCGTTATCGCATTCGTACTTGTCGTGTATGTGTATATGTGTGTGTATACCCAGAGAGAATCAAAGCCAAACAAAATGTTCCTCCCATGTGACTTAATGCATACTGAAAACATACACACTCTTACTCTCGCAGAGGCACAGGCAGAGGCACACTAATGCGGCATAGGTAAAATGAAATCCGTGCGTGCGAGTTGCTATATTTGTGAATGTGTGTATATGTGTGTTTAGGAACAAAAAATAAAGTCACCAGAAAGGAAGCAGTAAAAGGTGTAATCTATAGGCTTAACCGTAACCATTCCAAGGATGAAACCCGATTTTAGCATCGATTTGAAAAAGGCAATTTCTTACTTTTTCTTTTTTGTTGCTGAGTATATACAAGTGCAAACATACATATATGCATGCTCGTGTGTTTGTGTCTCTCGGTTTGTGTACATTTGTTAGTAAAACTAACATTTTAAAATTCAAATACAAAATTCGAAATTCGAAAAAGGTTGTCATCATCATCGTTGCGCACGTAAACTCACAATAAAACCACCCACTCACACACACACACGAGTGCGCGCGTGGCTTCAACTAAGCAGCAAGGCAATTGTGTTAGTGATACCGTAAAACTGATAACACTACAACCTTCAATATAGTACACTTCTACACATATAGTGTATACTCTAGTATATGCATAACTATGTATATTTGTTTGTTGTAATTTTGTATAGCATAAATTTCAAAATTGGTTTTTCTATGTATTATTATATTTTGACTCCTCTGTTTATTTGTATTTTTCGTTTTGTTTTTGTTTCTTTTGTAATTTGCATTTAATTTTATTTTATTTACGCTTAAATCGCAAAAACTTTCTCACAAAACTTTCAGCACAATTCCTTTGTGCGCAATTTTTGTTGTTGGATACCGTGATATGGATACAGTGATATGGAATTTGTGCGGTTTCACATTTATGTGCACTTGGCTTAAGTGGAGATACTACTCATACACACACACATGTATGTATGTGAAGCATATGAATGGCTGTGGATACACATACAGATACTTACAGATGTATATACCGCATATGTATGTGTTCATACTCATCCATACATAAACCTTAAAGTAGGGCGTCATCGCTTACGAATGTCACAAGTCAAATATAAAGTGTGGAGTATTTGAAAGTGGCTTTTGCAGTTTTGATGGTAACAATAAAATGGAAATATTTTATAGTCCAGGACAACCACACATATATATAGTACGCGGTTTGAAAGTTATATTATTTCTTAAGTAAAATCAAAAAGCTCGTTTGCTACAAGAATGTCACAAGTAAGAAACAAAAATTATGTGAAAAAATTCATAACAGTATTTTATAAACTCTCCGCAAGAAAAGAGTATGTGTCGTTAGCAAACTTCAATGTGCTTTTGTTCTACTTATGTCAGTCTTGCAGCAAATTAGCGAAACGTAAATATTTTAACTTATAGAGATATTTTTCTCTAAGGGTCCCATATAATATTGTTAGTTCTATTTTAGTTAGCTACAAAGTTTCGCTTGAGCATTTATTACTGCAGTACAAAAATTTTCTTACAGTCTTTTGCTATAAGCTCAATCCCCAGTTTGCTTCTTTTAAAGTCGAAGATGTAATAGCATTTCGTCACAAACGTAACGAAAATATAAAATTTTTAACTTTTACGTTCCCAACGAAAACTGATTATTATGGAAGTTTCAGAAATACGTTACTCATATTTACATTTCTACATAAAATAAGCCGAATTTCATTTACATTTAGCATTCAAAATGAAATGTCTAATTGATTGATTGTTGCTCCTGGATAGAAGTCTTTTTCAAAAGAATTAGCAATCTCAATCTCTGAGTTCAATTTGGTCTGCATCGTTATTGCTATTAACTAGTAATACACTGCGACTAGAGTTAATCTAATAAGCCTAAGAATTATGTTAGGTTTTATCCTTCATAGTTCGGCTGATTCTAAAAGAAAAGGCGTCCTATGCTTAGGCATTTGGCATAGTCAACAGAATTTTTGGTGATACTTAAGAGAATAATGGTCAGGGTACGAATTTCAATTCTATGCGTCAAAATAGTGAAAATTTCAGGGTAAAATTTTTTAACGTTCTAACGTGATAGAAAAATCTGCTTAAAAAATTACTACTTCAAATCGCCTACGATACCACTAGGCCAAAAAAGCTATTTTCAAACTAGTTTTTGAAAAACTGAGAATGTTTTCTCCCCAATGGTTTAACAGAAATCAATAATTTTGAACTCAAAAGCTCAAAAGTTTCGTAGTGAACACGAGAACTTGGGTTTGAAAAACTTTTGAAAAATTCCTTTTTTGTTGTAAATGTTGTTTGAAAAGGGAAAAAACTATGTAAATGAGTAGTGTTTCTTAATGTCTAATTACAGAAACTTAACGTAACATTTTATAATCAGACACACACGAAGTGTATGAAACAGGATTCTATGTGACAGTTGTCTATCCTACGTTAAGTTTCTATAATTAGACCTTAAGAAGCACTATTCTTAATAGCAACAGCGAAAAACAGTGTTTTTTTCGGGCTGTGTTATACTTTTCAGATATCTGCATACACAGTCAAACCTGTTAATGGTACTCTCTGTAATTGGGACAACTTTTAATCGAACCGCACTATTAATTTTTTTTTTGGATTCAGAAGAAATTCCCCTTGCTATATAGGCCACCTCCGAATTGAGTTATGGAACGCGCTTTTGACAACATTTTTAGTGCCACAGTACCTTTTTAATCGGACCGCATGTTTTTTTTTTTACGAAATAAGAGAAAACTACTACGGTAAACATCTACATAAATAGATATAGAGTGGCAACATTGTTACTTTAGAAAAATGTTTCCACAAAATACGAAGTGCGGCAACGTTTTCTTCCTTACTTTCTTTTCGTTGTTTTCTTGTTTCAACATATTCAATGGTGGTTCCCCACTTAGCGGAACGTGACTCTTTTACATTAAATTTTCTCATGGCTATATTTTATAATTTTTGCAAACATGAGTACTAAACGTACATACATTGAATTAACTATTGAAAAAATGTAGTGATTAAAGCAACTTGCGCAAGAAAAATGTTTTCCAATATCGGGGACGATATTACAACATAAAGCAAAAATTATTGCTCAAACATTGACATCTGTTAGCTATAGAACCTGCAAATGTGGATCGAAAGTCGGCTGAAAATTTCAAGAATACACTGCAAGTATTATATGGAGGTTACCTATTTACAATCTTGATGAAACGAGACTTTTTTCATGAAACTCCCAAAGCACTTCAAAACGAAAAATGTAAAGGTATAAAACTTTAAATTGAACGCTTGACCGTTGCATTACTGTACAGTTTAATGGGTGAAAAAGAAACTCTGCTTATTATTGGTAGGTAAAAATGCAGTTTTATTCAATAAATGTGTTTAAACTAAACAACAAAGTTAATGTGTTCTCAAAAAAATCTGCAAGGCCAAGGGCATTCAAAAATTTTGATGTACAAAAAACTTTAAGTGTAATTTGGCAAAACTCAAATTACTTGAATTACTTTACAAATTTTTAGCTAGCGAATGCATGATTTTTAAAAGAGAATGCAGAAGAACAATCGGAAAGCTTTAGTTTTTCTAGATAATGCTTCCTGTCATGTTGTAAATGGTTTACAAAATGTACAGTTGAAATTTTTTCCGGCTAATACGACATTATCAGTAGCTTTAAAACCCATTACTACTCCACCACGGCTAGTGTTGAATATTGAAGAAAACAATAACATGCAAGAGGTATCAAAAAATATATCGGTACTGGACGCATGTTCATGGCTGAAACACGCTTGGGAAAATGTAACTGAAACGGTAATTGATAATTGGTTTGAAATAAGGGGATTTGATGATGAGCTCCGCTTGGCCAATATAATCCCATTCGATTTACCAGAAGAAACCCCTTCAGATTTGGTGAATATTGATTGAAATATTATAACATCAGAAGATTGGCTAGAAAATAGGGACGAAACATTTCTTAAAAGTATTGAACTAGAGTTTCATGAGTTGTCGTTGTCAACCGATAGTGATGAAGTAGTTGAAATAGTAGTTACATCCTGGACATCATAATCGTCAGTCATCATCTTCATCGCAACTTTCACCAACATCGTCACCGCTGTCTTCATCATTATCATTTGTTGGAACTGATAGTGCTTCATCCAATTTCCATTACATAACAGACCAAACGCTAAAACGATCAGTAAGTAAAAAAGAGAGTAGGTACACGAGGTACATAAGCAATATGTATTTCTTTCATTTCACTCTTCCCGCACTGAATGAACGCACTGAATCTGAATTTCCATGTGTTTTCCAGGGAACAAAAAAAATACAGTACGCTAAGCGAACGGTACGTACATCAAAAGAACACATCAACTAACTCGCTTCGTAGATTTTGTGTACGCGTATGCGGTACGTTAGTTTTCTGTACTGTATTTTTTCGATATTTGTACACTACGCGAACCGTACACTAAAAGTACTCGTTGAGTTTTTGTAGGCATACATAAACACAAACCTAACACTAACGAAGTACGCTACAAGTACACTTCGTTTAGTGTTCTTTTAGCGTTCTTTGAGTTTGTGTATGCATACCGAGCACACACGAAGTACGTAACAAGTACACCACGTTTAGCGTACTTCGTTTGTGTACGGTTTGTGTTTGCATACAGAATACACTACGAAGCTGTATATCGTTTGTGTAAACATACACAAGCTACTGGTCGTTCCCTGGTCAAATTTGGAAATACCGACTGGAGTTCGCTAAGAAAAACTGATTTTTTTCTGAACTAGCAAAAAAGGCGCGTTAGCATTTTGTGAACCAATTGATGATGGTTTACTCAAGAGGTACATGATGAAAATATAACGAGGGTTCACGAAAGAAACCGTTTTAACTCTGCATATATAGAAAAATATTCCGTCTCTATATACACTGTTGTTGTTTTGACTACATTCGTTCATTAAGCCTATTATACATTACTTAAAATAAAAAGTTAGGTATGAATTGAAGTCATGACTTAGAAAATTAACCTTTAGATTTAATTTTCATAGTCTTCTAGAAAATATCATTCTTAGACATATTTTAAAATAAATCTTAAAAATATTTTGAAGAATTTAATTTAAACAAGTTTTACGATATTACTACTTGAAATAAATAAAGTTGAAGGCATCATCAAAATAAAACTATTTAAGGTTTTTCTTTCTAAAATTGTACTTCAAAGCATAGAAAAGTTTCGTTTACGACAGCAAAAAAAAATACGTAAACTTTGACAGTTTATGACTAAGACAGCCAGAAGAGTTAATAATGCTGAATCTTATCATTTTTATCCGATACCAAAATGTTCAAGTTGTGGCCGTCGTGGCGTGAATGATATGTGTGTGGACTACTGCGTAGAATGCCTGAAATCGATACCTCGTTCAGGTGAAAAATACTATCTGCATCTAAATTCTGACAATGGGAAACCTTCAAGAGCAAGAAAACCTTTTCAATTCATCATTCGGACTCGGCAAAAAATTCTAGATCTCTTTCTTTCGTGTACAAATATCACGCAGCATGAATGAATATGAAGAACTGAGCCTAGACTCTAAACGGGCTGTTCCGACATAATAATAATAATAGTATAAATAGTAGAAAAAAAAATTGAAAAATAAATTTAGTGAAATCTCTTTTTTCAAATAAAACCATACATTCAATCAATTCAGTTTTGGCCATCTTATTACGGATTCATAACCATCACAGCCTCTCAGCACGCCAGCCACTCACCTACTACAACAACCACTTTAAAATAAAATTGAAGAAAATAAATTAAGATTTAATTAAACTACTAAAAATTCCAGCTAAAAAAGACGAATTGAAATAGTCAAATTCAAATCAAAAGCAAGGAAGTGAAGTAAAAATTTTTTTAAAATTAAAACAAATGAAATGACAAGAAAATATACATTTTCCTCATCTCGTTTTTACTTCACATGTTGCCGCCTTACCTTAATTTCACGGAGTTGCGATCACGTTTCACCCAACCGCTTTCCACAATTTGTTTTTCTTCAACAACGATTAAAATTCCCTGCGGATAACTGTTTTTTTGATACACATTCTATGTGCGAGTATACACAGTCCAACAGTTCATAGCATGAACAAGCAAAAACGTAGTAGGACAGGCATTATGTGTCTGGAACGAGTTAATAATATTACGAGAAAAAAACGAAAACTTGAAAAAAACACTTTGCTAAAAAAAAGGACTCAGGCTACGAAGTCAGCGTGAACATAATTAACTTTCTTCTAATTTTTTTTTTTGGGTTGCTTCTTTTTCTTTTTCTCTCGCTTTTTTATGATTTTTCCTTCTATTTTTATGCTGATTTTTTTTTTGTACACTCTTATTTTTCTATGTCAGCGCGTTATTCTTTCTTTTTTTTTTTTTTTTTGCCTTTGTTTTCTTCACAAAAATTTACTAATTTTCATATTTTTCCTTGCTATTCATATTTCACAATGTGTGTGTGCGTTTTGCAAATTCATGCATTTTAATGATTTGCGATGAGCGCAAATATTAGAAAAATAAACAACACAACAAAAAATAGGTATGCTCAGGAATTCAGAAATGACAATAGTTGAATTCTGTTTTCGTTTTTTTGCTCCACTTCCGTTTGTTTTTTTTTTAGCAATATTTTTTTTATGTATGTAGGCGCATGTTTTTCAATGTTGACCGAAATTTATTGTATATGAATGTACACAAGTTTGTCAGTATTATATGTGCTTATTTGTGTCTGTGTGTATGTCAACGAGAAAATTTGACAGTTCGCCAGCAGAATTTTATGTAAAGTTTTCTTTTTTATGCGTTCCGTTTCCGTCTTTCTTTTTTGTTGTTCCGTTAAAAGTTAACCTCACTTTTCGCACTTCGTTTTTATTCGTTTGCTTGCAATTGATTTATTGTTGACTTTTCCCCGTTATCATTCTTTGATTATTATTATTATTCTTTTATTATTATTGTTGTTGTTGGTGAGGTTATGGCTGCAGATTCATAATAAATCTCTTTTGCACCTCACTTGAAATCGATTTATTTGCACATGGAAATAAATTGATCGTTACGATTGAAATCAATTTTGTTTGTATCTGTTTTCCCCTTTGGGGTGGTGTCACACACTCCACTGCCACTGCTACTACAACTTCACATACATACACACGTACACAATACGAAGAGCACAGTACACAAATCACTGAGGCTACCACTGATGCTGAAGCTGCGACCGAGACTGAGCTACGGAGACCGACCGACCGCATACAACAACAACAGCAACTACAACATGAAGATATACAATAGAGTATTACCACAAGACGACAACAGCAACGACAAGTGGAGAAAAGAGTACATAAGGATATAGTGCGGATTGCAAGTGACTGACTGGTTGAATGGTAAATGGTTTTGGTGGTTACATTGTTGTTGGTAGCGCGATTGTTCTCTTCTGCTACTATTGTGTATTGTGCATAAAGATGAATGTTTTATTCACTATATTTACTGTGGATGCTGGCAAAACTTAATGCTCAGAGCAGCAAGTGTGCTCTAATTAAATAAATTCTTTTTCAAATTAATTTGAAAAACAAACAGATATTTTGTGGTTGTTTTCGTAATGTATTCACAGTTGATCTATTTTCTTTCATGTGTACCAAATACATGTTTTATTTAGTTTTAATTACATCCCGGTCACAAAATTATTTCACACTCATTTTCACATTAGTAGATCAATAGGTAAATGTGTAGTTTTTAGTATATGAACATAGTATATCCGTGTTCAAACTAAATTTTTGGTCCAGCAAACTTGAATGAATATACACGACTGTCATCAGAAACTTGGATGCGAGTATACGGCATAGGAATTTGTTGGTTTGCTGGAGGTTGAGTATATGAATGTAAATGAATGAATGTGTTCATGTGTGTAACTGCACTGTTGGAATTTGTATTACCTAGTATTACACTTTCCTGTGTGTACAATGAATTTGTGAACTTGTGTAGATTTCCCTACTTTCCAGTATATGTGACTTGTGGTAGAAATGAATCAGTTGGCATTTTGACTCTAATGCGCATGTACGTAAAAACCTCTAAAATGACAGCAATCTTTGAGCAAAACAGCTGATTAACGTATAAATATGTATAAACAAATTAGTGCTCTAACGGATATCCGAATGAACGGTTTTAGAAGTCACATTCTCATCCGTATCCGTTTTGTCAAAGAATGCCCAAATTATTTATTATATTTAGGATGCTCACAAGTTCCCTCATATCTATTGTGTGGAACTCTGCCGTATTTAGTTGTTAAAATTAATCTACTTTGAAGCACAATGTCAAATGTCGTATGGCGCAGTGCATAGTTTTCAACACACAACTGAGGCTGTGGGCAATGAGATTGATTTCAACGCGAAACAAAACGAAGACCGAAGTTAACGTATACATATTCAGAAATATCTGCGCTCCATACACATGGAATTTTAAATCAAAACAAAAAAAAAATTGATATAAACAAAAATTACATTGATAGGTTAGTTTTACTTATTTTGAAACTCTACAAAACAAGCTTTCCTCTTCAAAATTTACTGTCAACGTCACCTGTTATAATTTTACCATAGACGAAATTTTGAAAAGGATCAAATTTTGATACCCTCTAACTACACAACTATGGAGTAAAAAAGAATTAAGTATCAAGTATAATGAGTATCGAGTACCGATACTATTCTGACACCAAATAAGTCAACATTAACTTTGTACAACATATTTATTACCCTGCCGGGATATAAATCCAGTACACTGTCACTAAACCCACTGTATTATAAATAAGATATCAAAACTCGAGCTTAAGTGTAAATTTCTATTATAAAAACTGATAAAAATCTTAGGAGCCCCTAGTATTTTCTGTTAGTTTCTAGATTAAGTTGTATTTTTTTTTTTTGGTATGGCAATGCCAATATCTGCTTCATATCACAAGAAACGAACAAAGCTTGCAGTGCTACCAACACAACAACATCGAAAAAAATGAAAGTAGTTTGACGTTTCGTTTTTTTTGCTGTGTGGTGAAGTTGATAATATACGTGGCCGCCACTTTCGGCTAATAATTCTATAGAAAATTTACTTTATATTGTTTCTCAACGAAATTAACCAAACGAAATTGTGCCACAACTAGAGAAAAAACAAAAAAGCAACTAATATGAGCATAAAATCTGCGTTAACTTTATTTGCATTGTTGCTATTGCAATTGCTGCGTGCGGGTGAGGCGTTTATTGTCACTGTTGACGCACACAACGAAGAATGTTTCTTCGAGAAGGTGGAAGGCGGCACCAAATTCGGTAATATAACTAATTGTATAATAAGCAAGTGCTATTTATAATATAAATACATATGCCCATTATAGGTGTTACATTCGAAGTGATTGAAGGTGGCTTCCTTGATGTTGACATTAAAATTACAGGACCCGATCAGAATGTTATCTACGAAAGCGAAAAAGAATCTTCCGGCAAGTATACATTTGCAGCACCCTCAACAGGCATATATAGAATATGTTTCAATAATGAGCGCAGTAGCATGACACCGAAACTGGTGATGTTTTCAATTGAGGTTGGTGAGGCGTCGCATCGTGCGCCAGGCGCACCCGGCGAGGAAGATGTTGGCCATACTAAATTAGAAGACATGATTCGTGAGCTCTCTGGTACGCTAACAAGTGTTAAGCACGAGCAGGAGTACATGCATGTAAGTAATAATAATATAAAATTTGTTCCTAATAATTTTTTTCTGTTTTTTTATAGGTACGTGATAAAATCCATCGTTCTGTGAACGAAAGTACTAATTCACGTGTTGTCCTGTGGTCTACATTCGAAGCTCTAGTGCTTGTGCTCATGACCATCGGCCAAGTTTACTATCTTAAACGTTTCTTCGAAGTCAAACGTGTTGTGTAAAACTTATTATTGACGTGACGTAGCAGCAGTAGCAAGCAACAGCGGCAAGGAAAACTTCACTTGTGGATATGTTTTATTTTTAATGTTTTTAGTTGGAATTTTTTTTATTTCACAAAAAGAAACAACAAAAAATGCTCTTCAATTTCTTTTATTTCCTGCTTTGTGTGCAAAATTTCTGTAAATTTCATTATTTTCTCATTAAACATTCTGGTAATTTTCTTAAGTCTTAAGAAATTTTGTCTGAGCGCTCATTATCTGATTTTGTTCATATATAGTTTCGATTTATATTTAAAGCCAATAAATTTAAGTCAAGTAAACTTTTACAAATTCTTCGTCTTATTCAAGCATTCTTCAACATCAAATAGGTTTAGTGCCACGTCGTAAAGTTGTGCTTATAATGTTTCCCAATGAATTTACACAAGTGCATAAACTACTTTGTTTAAATACAACAGCAGTGTGTGAGGAAGTTTAAGGTAGTGTTTCGCATTCGAATATGTAATGCAAAACGCATTGACTGTTTCTACATGCCTTAAGTAAATATAACTTTAAATAGATTTCTATACCTATGAACTAAAATAAAGTACTCAGTCGGCGATGATAAAAACAAAATATGAAAAGCAAGTCAGAATTATTGTTCTTGCTTCACAGGAATACTCCTGTATTCCACTAAATCAAAGTATTCTGAGTCATCTGATTTGTTTAAAAAGGACTACATATTTTTACTTAAAATGTTCCTAAGTATTCAAACTGAATTTAGTTTAGTACATTATAAGATTTAATTTTTTCTAATCACAACAGTCTATTGTAAAAATGCAACACTGAAAGAACAGATTCACTCAAACAATGAGTAATTGAGAGCACTCTCGGAATGAGATTTTAGTGGCATAATTCTCTTCAACAAAGCTGCTGTCCAAAATTTTTAGGAGGGGATCAAAGCTAGGTGCTGAATATGTGAAGCATCTCTAACTCAGATTGTTTTCAGCTTAAAAACGCACGCCTTCGTTTTTTTTACTCTGAATTCGAATTTGGCCACAGTATTTTTTAATACCTAAAAATGTAAGAATCCTGATTTTGAAGCAGTCGCAATAACTTCACAGCAAATTACAATCTTTCACCTTTATAATTGTTTATGGCTGTTTTCAACCGACTTATTTCCTTCGAGATAAGTAAATTCAAATTAATTCATATATATAAGCAACATTTTTGGAAAATTAGGTTTTCGTTGACGATCATAGGCTGGTCATGGGCACGAGTTGTAGTTTCAATATGAAATGAACAATTGAGAGGGAGTAAACCTAGTTTAACTAGCATGGTCACCAAATGGTTTGGCTTCCGACACAAATTCATGAAATCAAAACATGGTTTTGTTGTAAAATTGTTCGCCATTGCTCAACTTTATATTTTAGAAAGTGGAAATTTTGAAAACACTATTTGCTAAATCTAACCTAGAGAAATTTCAAAACCGGTTTGAAATGTGGTTTATAACGTGTTTCGGTTAGAATATCTTACAATCTTAACGTGGTATAAAAATTATTTAATATCCCATTTTTTTTGAAAATTCAGAACCATTCACTATGCCAAGCACTCAAAAGGAGGTCAAAACAGCCCTTCTATCCAACGGTAGCTCTGGTCTTCAACATCTGTTTGGTGTTATCGTCAACAAAATAAATTATGACCACAATAACAAATAAAGCAACAAGTATGCAAACAAAATATTAAATAGCTAATTTTTTAAATTAAATCGAAACCAGTACAGAAAACACAAATAAAAAATGGTAAGATATTAAAATTAATTTATTTAATTTTATAAGAATGTATAATTTTTAATTTAATTTTGTAAAACGATGGCGAATTCGAAACAAAAAAGTCTCAATATCATAAGCACAATACTCTCTTCCTGACCTTGATTATCTTCTTCATTTGTGTGTGCAACTCAGCTGTGAATTCTGCCGATCAAATACGACCTCCGAACATTCTGTTAATACTAACAGATGATCAAGATGTAAGCCTCCATGGTATGTTCCCAATGCGTCAAGTGCAGCGGCTGGTGGGTGAAGCAGGAGCTACATTTACAAATGCAGTAAGTAACTAAAAGTTAATAGATAATAATAAATTTATTATTTGATTAATAAGATGTATGAAAAATTTAAGTTCAAGGTCGAAATGCCGGCTACATGTATGTATACAAATAGCTCTATTTTTAAATACCACACATACATAGCCATACCTTATCTTGTATACGTATCTTAAATATAAGATAGTCTTTAAGCTCACTACAGTAAAATAGTCAGTTTGTTATCATTTTATAATCATTAAAATTGTGGAAGCTAAAATTTGTATCCCACATAATACCATGTCTCCCATTAATCTTAAGCTAGAATGGGGTAGAATTTTGTGCACTGCCCTAGCAGCTGCTCGTCGTCCATAACCAAAGAGTCTATAAAACAATTACAAAGTGGTTATTTTGTCGTCTAGCTCTTCAAAAACTAAGAGCAGGTAATATATTTCAAAAAAAAATATCTCAGTATGTCAGCAAAAAAGTGCGAAAAACAAAATTGTTGAATTTTTGTTGACTTCAGGCTGTTAGATAGTACAGTCAACAATATAAAAATGTACATTACTAAATTTTTTCTTTTAATTTACTTATATTTTCATAAAAAAAATCACTATGGTCGCATTCACGGGCACACAACTGTTGACAACGGTAATCGCTACGTCTGTGAATGGGTTGTTACAAACATAGCAAAATTAGGTGGCATTGTTCATAAATTTTTAAAGGAAAAAATTAAATATATAAATACAAATACCACGTCTACAATCTCTACGTGCTTCATTTTTTATTATTTGAATTGAGGATAAACTTTTACAAAACCCCTTATTTGCACAAACAGCTTAGAAAGTGTTGAATAAGTAGCGTAGAAATAGCCGTAGCACAAAGTGATTTTGTGTATTCAGAACCAAAATCAAAAACTGTTGCCAACAATTATGTGCCCATAAATGCGACCAATATACCATTTTTAAATTATGTTTTTTACAATCGAGTTCTTGTCTATAAAATTTAATGACGGGAGAAGGTATTTCCGAAAGAATTTGTATTAAAATCTATTAATTTTATATTTTCGAATAGTGTAACTTTTCACCAATTTCTGACATTGATGTACTAAGGGTCTTCATCAAAACGTGTAAAAGCATTGTAAACCCCGTAAGCCGCATAAACACGTAAATATACTGTCAAATTTCATATAAAGTTTGGCAAGTTTAAACATTTTATGCGGTTTACAAGGCTTTTACACGTTTTGATGAAGGCCGTTACCATAAATTATAATATCTCATTTGAAATAAAAATCTCAAAAACATTTTAATCTACTTGGCTGCTATCTAAATTATCTCTCTTTATTCTCTTATAAACAGTTTACCAGCTCACCAATATGTTGTCCATCGCGTGCCAGCATCCTCTCAGGAATGTATGCGCACAACCATCGCACCACCAACAATTCTCTGAGTGGAGGCTGCAACAGCGCATTCTGGCGTACAAAAGTTGAACCGCACACTCTGCCAGCGCTGTTGCAGCAAAATGGTTATGATACATTCTTCGCAGGAAAGTATCTTAATCAGTATGATGGTATGAGTGTACCACATGGTTGGAACGATTTTCATGGACTGCATGGCAATTCACGTTACTATAACTATACATTACGTGAGAACGCAGAAAATGTCAGCTATACCGATGCGTACCTAACCGACTTACTACGAAATAAGGCACTGGAGTTTTTAAGTAAACGAACAGCCCAAACCGAATCGCCTTTCTTTGCTATGATTGCACCACCAGCACCGCATGCTCCGTTCACGCCGGCTGAGCGGCATCGTAATGCTTTCGAGGGTATCAAAGCATTACGTACACCAAATTTTAATGAAATCCCAGGGCACTTAGGTGCGCAAAGCCGTTGTGATTAAGGTTTAGAAGTTTTATTATATTATATTTGTATTTAGAAAAACATTGGCTAGTCGCTGCAACTCACACAATACCAGAACATACTTTGGAAACGATGGATAAGTACTTTCAACAGCGTTGGGAGACACTTTTGGCAGTTGATGAATTAGTTGCCGCAATAATTCAACAGCTGCAAGAGCAGCACGAACTCGAGAACACTTATATTATTTATACCTCAGATAATGGTTATCATGTTGGTCAATTTGCGCAACCATTCGATAAACGTCAGCCTTACGAGACAGATATACGCGTTCCATTACTGATACGAGGTCCTGGTATACCGAGGGGTGTTAGTGTATCGGCTCCCGTTGTATTACTGGATTTGTTGCCAACCGCACTTGAGTGGACAGGTTTGCCTGCTGTCTCATATGCTGATGGAGAATCTTTTCATGCATTTCTCGTCAATGCTGGAGAGTATGATGCATTGCTGGACAAAGAATACCGTCGTAGTCTGTTAGTACAATATTGGGGTGAGGGAAATGATAAAACATTCAATGCTGAATGCCCCTGGCAACGCTCAGATCGTTTGTCGGAGTGTACTCTGGAAGCAGATTGTCATTGTCAGGATGCGTGGAATAATACCTACGCATGTGTACGTCATTTTCGTTATGAGATCGATCGTTTATATTGTGAATTTCAGGATAGAGAAGTAAGTAAGAAGTAAGGGTGGAAAGTTACAAAGCCCCAATATCCACATAGCAATTTTTCTTGGCTATAATTTGACTTCGTAGGCGAGAGAAAACAGGAGACGGGTATAGAATCTCTCGTATTGGTTAGTAAAGCTAAAAAATACTTGCTTTGTGGAAATGGGAACTAAACAGGATTTCTCAAGAAACCTTGCTCCATGTAAAAGCAAACAGCAATGCTACAATGGAATCTATAAAAATCGAACAAGAAAAGTTGCTGTGCGGCAATTGGGATTAAAGACAATTGTGTTTTAAGTAACTTATCGCGGTAAAAAATATAAATCGTACAATTTATGCTATTAGGCCTAAGTAGGTCCAATTCAAACCTTAGATCTGGATTCAATGAAACATTTAATACTCATTTTTCTTTTTTATATTGTAGAATTTTGTTGAGGCCTATGATCTCAGCGAAGACCCATATCAAATGACGAATCTCGGATACGAATTGCTGCCCATCGAGCGTGCTTTTTACGGTTTGGCGTTAACTAATTTAACACGTTGTTCCGGTGCTTCATGTAGAAATATTAATATTTAATATACAATGTAAATACGTAATTTTTACAAAAAACTACTTCATTCAAATTCTCGAAAGCTAAATTGAGTTTTATTTTTGCATGCACAAAGAGTTAACAGTAATAAACAAGGTTCACCTAACAAGGTGACCAAGATGTTTACTTGCCGTAGACCCTTTTTAGGTATAGGAACTCACTCTATTAAAAATAAGTTAAGAAAAACTCAGATCCCTGGTCTTAAACAATTGAATTAGAAAATAGACCAGCAGCTTAAGTCTAAAATTTAAGTAATATCATCTTGGAACTGAAGCTGCAGCTCAGATATAAAATGAGAATAGGCCCTTTCAAAGAGATTGGTTTCTCATAGAAGAAATTAAGGGCTCACCTTAAAATTCCTTAAGGCATTGATACCAAACTCTTTATATACGAAACTAAATAAAACTAAAATAAAAATATTAAATTTTTTTCATTTTTCTTTTATAAATGCAGTATGAAATGAATAATACAAACATTGAAAATATGGGGTAAATATATATGTTTAGCCCAATTATTTTGGCATTTTTTTTTTTTTTTTAAGTTATTTCTAAGACTAATCATCATCAAAAACAATACGCGATTCGTAAAAGTTTAGCATCATTTGAGGACATTTTTTATAAGCTTCTTTGGCCCGAACCATTTCCGTTGATCCATTTTTAAATTTAACACCTACATAGTAATGCTCGTTGATAAAAACACGTGATATTATTTCAGAGGGTTGTATACCTCGTTCAAATGCACTTTCAGTTCTGTTTCCAGTTACTGTGAAATTTCCATCTTTATTTGTGATAACATCTTCGGAATCGTGGGTATCTTTCGTATGTTCTTCATAAAATTTAAATACCAAATCTAGACATTTTTCATTAGCTTCTGTTGCAGGTACAATATCAATGTGGTTGTCCCTCCACTTTATAAGAAACTTAGGTACTCCATTTTGTTTAGTGGCAGCAACTATTTCAATAGGCTCCATTCCACGATCGAAACCTTTCTTCTCCATCACTATCACCGCTCACTTTTCTTTTATTACGCAGTCTAGCGTTCTAAGGTCTTTAATACGTTGCCTGAAATGAAATACAATTTTTAATTGCATATGCAAAATCTATATATCATACTTTTGACAGATTTCAACAACACCTCAGAAAATTTTAAACTGGTTTTAGAATATTCCATTTGACCTTTAAAATAACCAAATGTAGCTCAGAACATTTTAGTTCAATTTATTATTATATTATTCCCAATTGGTTTCAGTAAATTCCAATTGTATTTCAAATTTACTTCAGAAAACTCCAAATTAATTTCAGAATTTCACTTGTTCTTTAGTAAATTTCACATATAATTCATAATATTCCCAATGCAATGTACTTTAGAAAATTCTGAATGTATTTCAGAAAATTCCAAATGTGTATTGGAAAATTTCATCCACTTTTTTTTGGAATTTTCTGAAGTACAACTGAAATATTTTGCAAAATTTTAAATTTTCTGATGTATATTTGGTTATTCTGAAATTCAAATGGAAATTTCTAAAATTTGGTAATAAAATCAATTATTTTTTGTAACTTTAGACTGCCGTATATATATATATTCCCCGTTTAATCTTGAACCTTTGATAAGAAACTAAAAATTTGTGACCAGTATTTAAATGAACAAATAAAAGTGGATTAAAGAAAAAAAATAAGAAATTAACCTCACTTTACTCGAAAACTTGTCATGGAAAATGAAATTAAATCTTGTACTTTGTGCCTTTAAACTTATGTGTTCATGTCTTGTACTATAACTGTTCGTAGCTTCGCGTCCTTGTATTTCTGTGTATTGAAGTGCATAGAGAAAACGAGAAAGCCTTAATAGTTTTTTAACCTCACTTTTCTCGGAAACCCAATCGATGGTGTTATAGATCATCAAAAAACATTTTATTTTCAAGTTTTCATGCCTAATATTTTAATAAAGCTGATAAATTAAGTTATTTGCAAAGAGAATTCAAATTTTATTTTTTTAATTTATTATTATTATCTTACCTTGGAAGAAGAAAATTTCTTCGAGCAAAATACGTCTTCAGAATTATCAACTGAAGTTGAATTTTATTATAAGTCGTGCACAATGTGCGAATTTTAACAGTTATTTGTCTTTAAAAATCTAGTAAAAACAGTACAGGGTGCTAACAGGCGTAAAATATATTACACAAAGGGGAACTTCTGGGGTGTTATTAGAAAATAGATTTGTCATAAACTATATTAGGATATAAATAATATGTATACATATCGCTCATTTACTAAAAGACTGTCATAAGTCAAAAAACACGATTTTTGAGTTAATGATCACGCTTCATATTGTGTAAAATTATTAATATTAATCAATCATATTAATTTCTTTTTTCTGCAAAGTGGGAGTCAATTGAAAACTTTAAGGGCGTTTTCTGCAAAATCGCGTTTTTGAGTTATGACAGTCTTTTATTAAATGAGCGATATATTAAGCTTCATATGAACCATTCGATGCTAAAGTAATTTAATTTCCATATCGGTGGTTCAATTTGAAAATACTTAAGAAAAATTATATAATTTATAAGATATTATTTCGGGTTTTGAAGTATTATTCGAAAAACAAAATTTTTCGGAATGCAAGTTCTCGTTATGAGTTTTTCCCGAATTTGAACTTTCCTCTCAATAAAATCAAACCTGCTGAAGATAAAAAGAGAAATTTCTATCTCTTTAATAGTTATCGTTCTCAGAATGGGTTCTTCAAAAACCCGAATTAAAGACTGCTCTTAGTTTTGCGCACGTTTGAAATATTTCCCTAGCAAGTTTTTACAATGATAAAATCATTTCGATAACGGCGCTACATATTGAATTATCCAATTGGTTCAATAGGAATAGCTAATTTTCCGTTCTCTCTTTTTTCGATACGATTCAACATATATGACAAAATGGCTGTACAAAATGAACAACAATCCAAATTTGATTTTAGAATCGATTTGCGCATGATTTTGTTATTTCGATTCAATGAAAAATACCCATGTATCTGAAGAAATATTATTTTGAAAGACAACAGAAATTAACATAGCAAAATTACAGCATGTGCCACAAGGCTCTCAAAAAATACAAAACAGTTTCATTTAGGATAAATCCAAAAAAAAAACAGGATAAAGTTTTTTTTTAATTTAAAATAATTCATTTCCAATGAAAAATTAACAATCAAGGAATTTAATAAAATCTTTGGATTTTGTCGCAAAGCAAACCTTGCTTAAGTCCAACATGATAAGTTGCATCTGAGATTATTCTCCTCCATTTGCAATCGATTTCTCGGTTTATTCTCTTTCTTGCAATCCAATCCCAATTTGGATAAATAAGTCGTTACGAATGAGAAGAGTTTCTCATTTTTATCCAGAGGGGATCAAAAGTTTAATTTTTGTATTGAAATTGTAGGGAAGAGTTTCATAGTTTTAAATTTCAAGAAGTTCTGGCAGATTTGTAATATTTCAGTTTCTCATGCAAATTTTTACCAAAAAAAAAAAAAAAAACTTCAATATTGCGAAAAAAAAAACCAATTTGCTTCCTTTAACTTTCTTTCGAAAGAGTTCAAGTTTAAATAAACATACAATTTTTTCTGTTAATTCAATCAAAATTTTTTTGTGGCCTTGCAAATATTACAGAGTTTACAATAGAGAGAAATGTTGATCGCTTTACGTGCAATGGTTTATAAAATGAAATACTCAAATAAAAAAGCACTCAAAATGGTGCGAGCGAATATTGATTGTCCTAAGCACCTGGCCTAAAATATATTCAGCATCCTTTTTGACTTTATAAGATAATAATGGGAATTATGTTGAGTGATGCCAACTTTTACTATCTTTATTTTTAGAACATGAGAAAAATTACTCACATAAATTATTTGCATTAATTGCGAATAAAAAAAAAAATTATGCAAATTATTCGTACAACCCTAATCCATACCATTGGAATTCTGGTTATATAGTGGGCAAAAACCAATTATTTTGTTTTCATATCTTTTAGTAATTTCTAGATCAATAACGCAGTCCTACTTCACTTGATTTAGCGAATCTTAGCGGATCAATTGATAGATGATCCAAGCAATTGTTTAACTTGCTCAAAGATTTTATAATGTAATGTTAACAAACAAGTACATCATCGAGCCGCCACATCTTGTATGTTAACTATAGATAAAAAATATGATCGTATTTAAATTGTTGTCTGATAGCCATGTCAGCTAAGGTCTCTATGTATTTTTAACTTTCCAATTTTCAGTTAATAGATAATTAAATAGTGCTTGGAGATATGGGAATGGTTTACTACTGAAACCAAATTCGACCACATAATTTTCTCAACACTCTCAAATTTCGAACCTCAACCTTGGTTTAACAATAATTTTCGCAATTTCTCTACCTTATCCAAGTATATCAATAGTGTGTGGTTATGCCATGGTAATCTCCCATGGGATCACATTGATGCTTCAAGCTCTCGAACTCGCCGGACAGAAGAATGATGTGACTTAATACAGTTTGCTGTTGTCTGTAGCGATGATGGCCGGTTGCAACGCTGAATAGTAGTCTGCATACCCTCATGTAGTTTGTTTTTTTCCTTCGGTAAATAGACTTTACGGATTTCGAAATTTCACTACGACGCATCTTGTCGTTAATGGTAACATTTAATGGAGCTTTAGTGGCATGTAGTATTCCGCTATATTTTACTTATCTATTTAAGTGGTCAGGAATCCAAATGAAGCATCGTGCTCCTGATAGTTTCTGAAGCGTCTTCTAACACTTAGCGAGAGAGAGAAGTTTATCTATGTCTCAAAAGCAAATTCTAAGAGACTTTCACAAATCTAGTTTTTTTTGCGAAAGATAAATTGAGGAAAAACTGGTACTCATATTTCACAGAAATCTAATAAAAATCATAAAAAGCTGTTAAAAATTTGGAACTTAACGAATTCTAGTCAACAACAAACTTTCATCAATGTTAAAAACGGCAGATTCATACTTGACAGCCTATCATAAATACTTCTGCATCTTTATAAATATTTTATTAATGGAAAAGCTTCTTTGTGCTTATAACAGATTGTGTAGTTGCTTTAAAGATTGTGTTAATTCAACCAAATGAAACAAAGTAGAACTTTATACATGAGTTCATATGATGTGAATAGTATTCGTATATTTTTTGTTTAATGCAACAAATTGTTGCAACTTAAAAGTTCTTAAACTAATTCGTAAAATTACATTAAATGTTATTACTGATTTTCTTATATTTTTTCTTTTTTAATTTCTTTCTGTTTGTAAAATCAGCTGGCTCTTATTCCGCAGTATTATCTTTGCTGGGCTTATTCTTATCATCAGCATCTTCTGTTGCCGATTGCCATTTAAGCCTTTCCTCATAAAACTGAATTACAATTTGTGGACATTTGATATTTGCCTGTTTTGCAGGCACCAGATCTGCTTCAACGGTTCCCTTCCATTTCATAAGGAACAAAAGCTCACCAGATGAATTAGTAGCTCCCACTATTTTTGAAGGTTCTAAACCACGATCAAAGCCTATAGCTTTCTGATTATCTTTCTCGTCATCTTCGAGTTTTCGTTTGGCCTTTAGATCGATGGGTGATGAATTTGATGAACGCTTCTTAGCATCTAATGAAAGAAAATTAAAATCTTTTAATAGAATGTTGGATGATTGAATTAATATAGTTTGTATCTTTTTATTTAACTGCATTTTTAAGCAATCACCAAGCTCATTACTTTTCAAATGTGTGATTTAGAGACCCATAAAGGAGGACTATATAAATGCCTAACAATTCTAAATTAACGTTCTACACATGTAAATTTATGTCCTACAGCTGCAATTTTTTTCTTTGTTTATTTTTACGCGGTATTTAAGTGGCACATTTTCTGCACTACTGCGTATTTCGTGATTTGTTTGTTTGTTTCTAAAAATGCAATACATTATAATTCAAATTCATTCCATTCCATTTAAAATTAAATTGCTTAATATTTCCATTAAAACTATATTGAATTGGTTTTCAAGTTTATTCAAATTTAAATGAAGTTATATTTCTAATCAAGTATAGTTTCATAGATTTCTAATGCTGTGCATTTTTTTCGTCGATTTAACGACATCATTCACTCAATTTAGTTAAATTTGGTTATTAGAACATAAGAATATTATGTTTGTCTGCTTTGCGCCAAAAACAAGTTTCGTTTTTCAATTCATTTAATAAAATCATACACGAATTTAAATTGTTATATTAATAAAAAAAAGAAAGAAAAGTAAAATACAATTTCTTATTTTTTGTTTTTATATAAAGTCAAATGATTAAACCGAATGGATATATTATTCATGTTGAATGATTGCAAAATGTGGTTGCACTTAAAACGTTCTTAAACTAAATCTTGTTTTTATGGTTAATGTTTTTTTGTTTCTGTTAGCCTGCGTCTTGTGCGCTAGCTATCTGGCGGGCGCTGATCATCTCTTATTCGGGATTTTCTCTGACTGTTGGATTTTCATCAGTGCTTGCCGTATGCCAAGTTAATCGCTCCTCATAGAATTGTATGACCATCTGCGGACATTTAAGGTTTGCTTGTTTTGCAGGCACTAAATCGGCCTCATCACTACCCTTCCATTTCATGAGGAACATTAGCTCGCCGGAAGTGTCAGTGGCACCAAGAATTTTTGATGCCTCTAGGCCACGATCAAAGCCCATTAGTTTTCTTGTTTCTCTCTCCTCCTCGGCTACTTTTCGTTTTGCCTTTTGATCGTTAACGGGTGTGCTTGAAGTGCGTTTCTTACCATCTGATAAAAAGAGAATGGAAAAATGTTTATATAACTTTAAGTTCGGTGTCATTGTGCTTACTTTATTGTTGGTTGTGTGTGTATCACCGCCACTTGGGCGAAAGTGACTTTCGAGTTTGCACAATATTTTATTTAATTAATGCGTATGCAATATCATAAATATTCGATTTTTATTCTTAATTTATTGTTCGACTACCGAATTGGTACATACCGTGGCGAAGTCGAGAATTTTTTTCGTATCGAAAAAAAAACAATTTTTTTAGCCCTTTCTAATGATAATAATAAAATAATAATGAATAAGTTTTATTAAAAAACTTTTTTAGGTTGAAAATCTTCTGTCGTGAATATTTTTGTTGTCAAAGTGGCGGTAATACATTTAAGAATTCCTTTAATATTTATGTGACTTTGCGGTATTAAAGCCAAATTTCTTTACAGTTCTGTTCAAAAAAATAAGAACAACCGAAGTTAAAATTTATGTCGTCGTAACAAATTATTAGAATAATATTATATTATAATTATACACATAAGGTTTTAAAAATGCAAACAGTGGTGGCCAAATGGATCCTCGTTGTTTTGTGTTGGCAATTTGTTGCATTCAAAGAAAGATCAAAATTAATTGTTGAAAAAATTAAGAACAAAGTCATTTAGTCATGGTAGTAGTATTACTTGTCACAAAAAGGGGCTTCAAAATTCAAGTATAAGTATAACTAGTGGGGTATCTATTTATTTTAGGTGTATTTTAAAGTCGCTTTAAAAATCGGTCAACATTCTTCTTTTGAATAAAAACAATTAATAAAAAACTTGATCAACGAAGGCTCGTAATATATTATGGATGGATGAAATAAAAATCATGCAATTCGACCACAGCAAAAAAATCAATACTTATAACTTAGAAGTCCACCTCGCCACTATTAGGCACAGAGATATTAAGCTGATGCTTCGGGCATGTTTTTCGTGGAATGGCGTTGAACCTGTAGCTAAGATCGCCTGGCACTATGAATGCTAGTTACTATGCCGAAAATATATTAAGTCATGTTACCTTGCGATGAGTTCTTAGGCAAAATAATGACACTAAGCATACATCAAATAAAGCAAGGGAAAGGTTTCGACATATAACATTACTGCTATGGAGTGGCAACCACAATCACCGGATCTTAATTCAATAGAACATCTTTAGGCGAATGTTAAGCAAAGAGTGATGGACTCCAGACCCAAAAATTTTGAAGAACAATGACAAGCAGCGAATAATACTTGGGGAAAATATACCACTCTCTAGTTGCCGCCATTGAAAATATAATTCTTATTTATTCTTTGTTCTTATTTTTTCGATCAGCTCACTTTGGACTTAACGCAACGACATTGCCAGCACAAAAAATGAGGATTTATTTGGTCACTGCTTTTAACATTCTTTTAAAACTTTAATGTGTATAATTATTATAATAAAAAGCGATATTATATTATTTTGAATTGAAGGATGTATGACCATTTAAATTTTTGCTTTGGTTGTTCAGCCATACCAATAGACAAGACAATAATAGCATTAGAAATAGCTTCGACATGACATATGACTTTACCATATAGGTATGAGTTATTCCACATTAAAACTGTTTTTCAAAAAATTGTTTTATAACTGATCCAACACTACATTTACTTTCTTAGATGATACTCATGTATCCCACACAAAAAAAAAATGTGAAAACTCAATACTATCGATAATATCAACCTTATTAAGATTTTCTAATTGAACGCTTACTACGTTTAAATTACTTTACAATCAAAAGAACTAAAATTTCTCAAGTGTTCTATAAAAACCAAAAGTCCTAATTTTGTTGATGCAAATTAAAAATATTGTTTTTATTTTTGGTATTCAAGAAAAAAAAAAAGAAGAATATTGCTCCTATTTTAGTGCTCCCCCTCCTCCCTCACAACTCTTTTGCGACTGATTAATGAGAAAGTTCGCTGTACTTTGTAAACTTGATGTTGATTGCCGCAATTGTAGTTCATTTTACGACATATTTACAAAGTATAGTGAATATCTTCAAAACTAACACTATGAATTCTCACCTTTTTTGTTTTTCAATGATTCCTCAAATGCTGCAATCAATTCTGGGCAATCAAGATTCTCCACGGGCTCCCAAGTGTTCTCACTACGCGGATAACCTTTCCATTTTAGAAAATATTCGGTCTAGGATTAATGAAAATACGTTAAAAATTATGAAAAGAAAAACAAAAATACAACCCAATTAAGCCGACTTACTTTTCCATTGCAAATTCGCTTGTCCTCAACACGTTCCACAGAGTATTCGCCTGTATCGCCTTCATTCGCCATTGTGTGTATTTGTTGTTTTTATAGGGTTAGTACAAATTTTCCTCAAGAAAAAACGAGTGATAATTTTTCTCAAAGAAAATATTCCAGCAAATAAATCAGTTTTGTACTTCCTAGTCTGTAATTGAAATATTAAATAAAGAGGTTAAAACTGAGGCAACACTTCTAGAAACACTGCAAAAAATGCAGTAATTCAGCGCCAACACCAGCACCGGGGCAGCAAAAATGCAATAACCGCAAAACACAAAATTACGAAGCGAACTTAGCTTCCATAGTTTTCATAAAAGTGTATTCATTTCTGAACAGCGCATTTAATTAATAAAAGTATTTTATTTTAAACTTCAATAATACTACACAATTTACCTTTTTTTGAGTTTCAATTGTAATAAATTTTTTTCTGTATGAAAAATCTGTAGCTGCGTCTTTTACACACAAAATTGATTCTTCGAAATAAAGTAGGCTGTGCTTGTCGCCATCAAGCAATATAACGCAGGGATGATATTTTCATTTCGTTTAATAATAGTATAGTCAAAACAGAATTGCGGCGTTTCAACGATATTACGCGTCCAAAAATCGCCGCAATAAAAACACCCTGCGTTTACATCAGACAGTGCGCTGAAATCAGTTGAGAATATGTATTAGCTGTCAGAAAATGTCAGAAAATAAAAAAACTGTTTGTGTGACGTAAGCGCTCAGACAGTCAAAGAGACAGTTCCTATTTAAGAGACCATCGTTGATGCCATTTCATTCATTTTCATTTGTTTTTTTACTTTTGCATTCAGTGTAGTCTGTAAAATTGTAAAACATTTTGTATTCTTATATTACTAAACTACTAAATAATATTTTAATAGCACTCACCAAAATCTCCAAATTAAAATAAATTATTACGTATAGCTCGGTCTTCTGTATTTATTCTTCGCATTTCTTCTCTCACATTCCATCGAAATGCAAAATTTCTAAATTTCATTATAATGATAACTTAAGCCAAATTTATATTCAATTACCCAACAATTTGTCAAATACAGCCCTGTTACGTGTGGAATTGGATGGAGAATAATTATAATGACAATATGAGACAATGTTGGTGGAAATAGCAACAAATTATTTATATATAAAAAACGCAGAAAAATAATCTTTAAAACTATTAAAATAAGCTCCGCCACTTTGTTACTTGGCCATTGAATTATCATGTTTTTATAACAATTATTGAGTAATTTTTTAAACAGCACTCATTTTCACAAACAAACAAAAGCCAAACGAAGCAAAGGGTGGCAAACAGAAAAAAATGTATTTATAAGTTAGTAAAAAGTGTAATATTTTCCATAAAATATTACTATTTTCCTACAAAATACAACAGTGTATCTTCTTGTATCTTGTTGCTATTTCTTTTTTTTTTTTTAGTTGGAAAAACATAATTGCAGATAAAAGTATTAAAAAATAACATTCAGCAAAAAACTGATAGTGTAAGGCTGTGGTTATATTGCTAGTATGCTCGGCGAACACCATGAAATTGCTGTTGCACCGAACACGAGGAGAAAGTCTGTACTCACTCTCACACCGAAAACGATATACTCGGTGTATTGTACGCCGAGCACGACGAGTATTCAGGGTGGCAATGAATTATTTTACAAAACAGTATCATTACATACAAAATAGTATTAAGCAAACGAGTATATTTTGACAAAAAGCAACTTTGCAACGAGCGGAATGAAACCACCTTGGCCGAGCACGGGAGAAAATGTTTTGAGTTCGTCGAATACCTAGTACCAATATAACCAGGCACTAACAGGGCATCAAACAGAAATGATGAAAAGACAGCAAAAACAGAAAACATTGACAGCAAAACATTGACTGTGTAACATCAGCCTAATGTAGGCTACACACGATACAACCTATTGTACAACACGTTGGATGATGAGTTGAACTGCTTTTTCATACACACTTTCCAACACGTTGTACAATGGGTTGTACAATTTCATTATTCTTTTGTTCTTCGTATTGCAAACAACCTAGTGGGAAAATGTATGAATTGAATGGGATTAGAAGGCAACTCAATATCTTGAGAAATTCTAGAGGGTCGAAATATCATTATCTGGGCTCACAAATTTTATCCGCCCCAGCACTAATTTTTTTTTTTTTTGCTTTCATCTTTTTTCTTTAATTCTCTTCTAAACGTTGTTTCATTAATTTTCTATTAATGACATTTTGTCACTCATTTGCATCAAAGCAATAAAACTTGATGAAACTAAAACGACTGAAGTTGTACAACTTCGCTACAAACGATTCAACTCGTTGTACAATCGTTAACTCCGCCCACCAATAATTCTATATTTACGCGGAGCCCAAGTTGTGCAATTTTGGCCCCTTTCTCAATTTTAGCCAAATTTTAATTGAAATTACTTATTTTCGCTATAGAAATAAATGCCAAATGAAATTGAGCCGCATGCTCAATTTCGTTGAAATTATTTTAAAATCAATGTTCAACTCCGCTAGTCGATAACGACTTGAAGAAAAATCACATCAGTATGAGACTGTTCGCTCCATTTATAATTTACTTACATTCTTATAATTTCACTTCCGTTAAGTATTTTATAAACATTAAAATTGACCTGTCAAATAAGAGTTTGTAAGAAGAAGAAACGCTGCATCTGAATGTTTTGAGTATCATATTGAATTGAGTGCCGAAATTGTTATATTTGGACTCCATTTGAAAAGGGTATAAAACTGATTGGGTTTGCTACGGAATAATATGGCAACTTTAGACAGTTCATCCTGCTGAGAAATGTCAGACGGCATATACTGAAAATTTTTATCTGGCAGTTCCTTTTACAGAAATCGCCGATATCGTCAGCAAATCAATTTAATTTCGCTGTTAAAATTGTAAGTTTTTTCTATATATTTTCAAGTATTTTAAGTATAAAATTTATTTAAAAGTGTAATTAATAGTGAGATTTACTTACATAATTAAAACATCAAGAAAAGCTTGCGTGAAAATGTTTTGCAAAAACTAGCAAAGACTGCAAGTGTGGCATAAATGAAAATGACTGCGCCATGTTGGCTGCGTCTCCATAACCTCAAATTTAAAGTGTATTATTTTATATTATAATTTATAATTCCTTTCTCCATCAGGTGCACTAAAATTTAAGTAAAATTGTAGAGTGCTAGTAAAAATATGTCGCGTTTCTTTGCAACCGGTTCTGATTCGGAATCCGAATCCAGTGAGGAGGAGGTTCCAGTACAAGCTTATGGCAAGGCGCAAGCCTATGTAAGATTGATTACCAATTTTGTCGAATAATTTTGAAATTGTTATTTGAATGTGTTCCTTTTGTAATTGCAGCAATTTAGTGATGAAGAAGAGGAAGTAAAGCGCGTTGTGCGCTCAACTAAGGAGAAACGCTATGAAAACTTGGTGGCGATTATTAAAAGTATACGCAATCATAAGAAAATCAAAGATATACCCAGTATACTTTCCAGTTTTGAGGATCTGGCTCGAGCCTATACAAAGGCTTTGCCGGTTATATCAAAGGAGGAGAATGGTATTACTCCACGCTTCTACATACGCTGCCTGGCAGAACTTGAAGATTTTATTAATGAAGTGTGGGAAGATCGTGAGGGACGGAAGAATCTCTCAAAGAACAATTCGAAATCTTTGGGTACGTTACGTCAGAAGGTGCGGAAGTACATTAAAGATTTTGAGGAGGAGTTAACTCGCTTCCGCGATGCACCCGATCAGGAGAGTGATGCTGAAGCGGAGGAAGATGCTTATGATTCAGATCAAGACAAAGATGATGCCGCTTCTGATGATGGTTTCTCGCGGGACTATAAAGCACCTCTGGCCGCGGCAAAGGCAGCCAAATCGGTGCCGTCTAAGTCTGCAGAGCAGGACGATGATTCTGATGACTCAATCGACTGGGGCTCTGATTCAGAATCAGAGTCGGAATCCACTGATGATGAGAATCAATATCAAACAATGCGTGAACGTTTCTTGAAACGTAGTACTGCCGACAAAGATGATGGAGCCGCCGCCGATCGTAAAGAAGAGAGGGAAGACCGGAAAAAAGACAAACGTATCAAAGAAGCCAAACTACGTCGCAAGCGTGCCGAAGAGGATATTGATGACGACGAAGAAGGCTGGGAGACCGTAGTCAAAGGACATGCCGTAGAGAAGCCTAAAATGTTTGAAAAGGATGCCGAGATCGATGTGCCGCTGGTGTTAGAAAAATTGAGTGAAATCATGTCGGCGCGTGGCAAGAAGCGCACTGACCGCCGTATGCAAATAGATATGTTGTTTGAGTTGCGCGATATTGCTGAACAGCATTCGCTTGGCGTAGCAGTAGCCGTTAAAATCCACTTCAGCATAATTTCGGCATACTACGATTATAATCAAAAGATTTCAGAGCCAATGAAGTTGGAGCATTGGGTCAAATTACTTGACGTCATGCAGAGCATGATGAAATTGCTTTTGGCCAATAGCGATATACACATGAGCGAGAGCGTGTCCGAAGAAAATGAGGAGTTTGCGCAACCACCGTACTACATACGTGGTTGTTCATTGGCTGCAGTCGAACGCTTGGATGATGAGTTCATTAAGTTGCTGAAGGAGTGTGACCCTCACTCGAATGACTATGTAGCGCGTCTTAAGGACGAAGTCAGTGTAACACGTATTATTGAAAGTGTCCTACAGTACTTTGAACGTGTGGGCAACAATAACGAACGCTGCCGCATATATTTGCGCAAAATTGAGCATATGTACTATAAATTTGACCCAGATGTGCTGAAAAGGAAACGTGGCGAGTTACCAGCCACAACCAGCACCTCAGTGGAGATTATGGATCGTTTGTGCAAATTTATCTATTCCAAGGATGACACTGATCGTATTCGAACACGCGCCATACTCTCTCATATCTATCACCATGCTATGCACGATAATTGGTTCCAAGCACGTGACCTGGTTCTTATGTCACATCTGCAGGATAACATTGACGCTGCCGATCCATCGACACGCATCCTCTATAATCGCATGATGGCCAACTTGGGCTTGTGTGCTTTCCGCCAGGAGAATGTTAAGGATGCGCATCATTGCCTTGTCTCGTTGATGGTTACCGGAAAGCCAAAGGAGTTGCTTGCTCAAGGGTTGCTACCACAGCGCCAACAGGAACGTTCCGCCGAACAGGAGAAAATCGAGAAGCAACGTCAGATGCCCTTCCACATGCACATTAACTTGGAGTTGCTTGAGTGTGTGTATCTGGTGTCGGCAATGCTGCTTGAAATACCTTACATTGCGGCGCATGAGTTTGACGCACGCAGGCGTATGATAAGGTGAGTAATCTGTTTTGTGTAGCAGATAACTAACTAACTGTTTTGTTATCGTTTTGTAGTAAAACTTTCTATCAACAACTTCGCTCATCTGAACGTCAGTCGCTTGTCGGTCCACCAGAGTCAATGCGCGAGCATGTTGTAGCCGCTGCCAAGGCAATGCGCTGCGGGAACTGGCAAGCCTGTGCCAATTTCATTGTTAACAAAAAGATGAATACCAAAGTGTGGGATCTCTTCTACGAAGCCGATCGTGTACGGGACATGCTCATTAAATTCATCAAGGAGGAATCGCTGCGCACATATCTCTTCACTTATTCGAATGTGTACACATCGTTAAGTATTCCTTCATTGGCACAAATGTATGAGTTACCCGTACAGAAAGTACACTCGCTCATTAGCAAAATGATCATCAACGAGGAGCTGATGGCTAGCCTTGATGATCCTACCGAAACAGTAGTTATGCATCGTTCAGAGCCATCACGTCTACAAGCGTTAGCTATGCAATTTGTCGACAAGGTTACCAATTTAGTCGATGTTAACGAAAAGGTATTCGATATGAAACAGGGTAATTTCTTCCAACGAGGGAATATGGGTAATCGTGATCGTGGATATAATCGTAATCAGAATAATCAAGGTGGTAATTGGGGTGGCCAACGTCGTGACAATCGTAACCAACGCAATCGTAATCAACGTAATCAGCATCATCACCATAACAAACAACAAAATCAACAGCAACAACACCACGATCAAAATCAGCAACAGCAAACCATTGAGGAAGAGTAGATATTCCCCAAAGTGCGCTGAAAACCCAAAACAACAGAAGGAAAACGAAAAACCAACAACAACAACAATCATAATAAAACTACTCAATGAAATTATTTATTAAATACGAAAAATACATTTGCTGCTACACTCCCGGTCTGAAAGAAGGACCTAGTTTTATTTGCTTTGCTGCACGTTCAAGTTGAAGGCTTTCGATGTTTGGGCCGGGAGTGTGAAAAATAGTATTAAATACTTTGCATCTATATATAAATACTTTAAATTTGTATTTTATTGTATTTTAAAGCTTGTCTTCAGTATATTAATACAATACATACGTTTGTATGCGAATGCATTTTAGGCAAATTTCAGTGTTTTCCCCCATATTAGTTGTTTGGGTTGTAACTGTACCGGTTAAAAATGTAAAAAAACTGCATACATTTTTTTAAATAATTTTTATTATAATAAATTTTTAAAATATTCAAATAAAATTAAACAACCTAATAAAAGAGAACAACAAAAGCCACAACTTCGCGTTGAATTTTTAAATTATTCGAGGTCTGACTGATGCAACGATAATATTTAAATCCGCCTTGGTGCCAGGTGATCTGAAAAGGAAATTGTAGAGACTTCGAATAAACGAAAAGAAATTCTTTCGACTGAGGCTAGGTCAAGACTATGCTGATTTGAATTAAGTCAGAGTCTGAATAATTGGCAACGAGATAATGCGTGAGATAATCAAATTTTATCATAAGTTATCTCAAAAATCTGGCCGATAAAGACTCCAGAATCAATGGGATATTAGTACAAAATAAGTTAGATTGATCTCAGATGAATTTATAAGGTCTGATTAGTTCTGCATCAGATTTGAGTGTGCTCTGTGCGAAATTTTATCTACAATTCCTCAAAAAACCAAAACCCACTAAGATATTTCGTTTTTTTTGTTTTCATACTTAATGGCAGAAAAGGTAGTTGAGGTTTTTTCTTTTAGCAAGTGATTTTAGCCTTAAGAACTCTGTAGTACAACAAAAGATTCGTGTTTTTCAAACATTTGATAGACTGGCTGGCTTACCCCAAGGTAGCATTTTCATAACTGCCTTTACTGTTTTGCACTAAATTATACCCAAAGATTCCAATAAAATATCAGCAAAATTATCTAAACTTATTGCAGAAATGCTTAGAACCTATAGAATTATAGTAAATGAGTCAAAATGTACCCACTTTCGAGATTAATTTTCTCAAGAGGCACCATGAAATAATCAATGTAAGTATATACATATATACAGTCCAATAGTGGACAAGTTATTGACCAAATCCTGATAAGCGCAATTTTAATTTTAAAAATCCAACTTAGCAAAACTCTGTAGTGTTTTACTGGGCTATGGTAGTACGTTCAGCGATCATTACCAAGTCATAAACCGGCAAGCAGTGTTGCACTGTGTTTTTAGTTCTGATCTTACGCTGTCAAGCATCATTTGATTTCTTTCCTTAGAGCATAAGTTATTTGAGATTATAAGCATAAACATTTTCAACGCTTTAGACTTAGTTTTAAAAATCTGCACAAGCCATATAAATCCCGATCGTCTGCTTGCAATATTGAACTTTTCTGTAGCCTACTGCAATTCAAATTTGGCATAAATAGTTTATTAAAGTCCATGGTAATGTCCTGGCTCCGTTACTGATCAAGGTAGACATTTGGATTACTGTGTGGAGAGGGCTGGGGTATTCACTGTTTCACGACATTACCAAGTGATGCCAATGCTGAATGAATAGATTTTTTGAGAATAGGATAGATTTTTTGGGCTATTTCGTGGTTACTGATGATCAGGGTTAGTTTTTTTTTCCAGCAAATGCTTGTTTTAACATATTTCGCATATTTTAGACATTTTTTCTAACGTCTGCATATTTTACAGATTTAAAAGAAAAGCGCATATATAAAGCTTTCTTTTAAACGCCTTTGTATATTGTTAAATTAAAAGGCGAAATTAAAGTAGATGGTAGCAAGTTATATTTGTAGAAAGAGGAAATAATAGTACTTTTATGGGATCTGTGTTGTATGCAATGTTGTCTACTTTTATTTTTTCACTAATTACAAAATTTCCCGTCCAAAGCAAATAAATAAAGCTATTTTTGAAGTTTTAAAAAGGTATGCAACATGCATATGTATTTTATGTTATTCAAGGCACCGTCGCGGCGACTACGATTCAAAGAGAAACATCCCGATCATGGCGAAATTATAACAGGTGATAGCAGCGTCAGCTCTGTCTTCTTCTTCTCTAATTTTTTTTATATGAAGTTAATCTTAACTGTCAAAATCTTTGTTTTTTTGTTTGTTTTCCATGCATTTGTTCTTGTGCTTTTGACAATTACGATTTTTAGCAACAACAAAGTAGCGTGTTGTTATTGTTACGTTGTACTTGTTGTAATGCTGCTGCTACCACCACGATAAATCCGCCTTGATCCCAATTTTACAACTATATGACAATTTGTGAACAACCCAAATAATTTCTATGCTGTAAGCCGTACAGTGTATGGTTAGTCGACGATACATTTGATGATTCAGAGGCTGAGTCTATTCGTTCATGTAAAGAATTGCCTGCTAATACAGAGATCGCAGTACAATAGGCATTTATTAAAACAAATTTTTGGATCATAGTACCCAATATAAAAAAAAAACTAGAAACGCAAGGCTTAGTAATGAGCTAGATGGCTTGGATATGAAAGAAGTTTTAGGAAGATTTACTAAAATTTTTCAACGTAATCCCGGTTACGAAACGCTAAATGCTATTCACAAAGCTGTATATATTGCACATACTGATATTAGCGATTACTACTTTGGAAAATTAACACCGGCTGAGTAAGCAGAATTCAAATTCTGTTCAACGACGCCTTGTGATGTAGAACGTTCATTTTCGTCATTTATATCTATTTTGAGCGATAACCGTAGAAGTTACAAATTTAATAATTTAAAAGGATTTGTAATTGTAAATTGTAATAGAGATTAAAAATAAAGAAAAATATGGTCTTTTACGCATATTTAGCATAAAACTTGTGCAGTTTTGCTGCATATTTCACTCTGTTTTTATGCTGGAAAAAAACTAGCCTTGCTTGAGTCAATCCACAATAACATGAGAGATAACGTTCATGTAAAAACAATTACTTTAAGCTTAAGGGGCGTTGTTAACTGTAAATTCGATAAATGTACTCTAAAAAGCAGTAAAAATACAATAATTAGCAACAAATTTCAATACACGTCAATGTTTTAAAGCAAGTAGATTTTTTTTTGGCGAGATTTTCAACTATAACAGGGCATAAGTAAAAATAGATTAGTTAGCTATTTTATTCTATAAAGAATTCAATTCACTAAGTTTTGTGCTACAATACGGTTTTATCGGTGAATGCCCCAGCGGTAATCAGAAACTCAATTTCGCAAGACTTTTCCGACAGTTTGCTCCAAAGGCTAGGAGATTGTAGCCAAAGGGCATGCCGTAGAGAAACCGAAAATGTTTAAAAATTATGTTGAGATTGATGTGCCGTTGGTGCTAGAAAAGTTGAGTGAAATCATGACGGCGTGTGGCAAGAAGCCAACTGATCGCATACAAATAGATATGCTGTACGAGTTGCTCGATATTGCTGAGCAGCATTCGCTGGGCGTAGCTGTTGACGTCAAAATCCACTTTAGCATAATTTCGGCGTATTACGATTATAATCAAAAGAATTCAGAGCCAATGAAGTTGGAGCATTGGGTCAAATTACTTGACATCATGCAGAGCATGATGAAATTGCTTATGGCCAATAGCGATGTACACATAAGCGAGAGAGTGTCCGAAAAAAATGAGAAGTTTGGGCAAGCACCATACCGCATACGTGGTTGTTTATTGGCTGTAGTCGAACGCTTGGATGATGAGTTCATTAAATTGCTAAATGAGTGTGACTCTTATTCGACTGACTATGTAGCGCGTCTTAAAGACGAAATCAGTGTAACACGTATTATTGAGAGCGTCCTGCAGTACTTTGAACGAGTGGGTAACAATAACGAACGCTGCCGCATATATTTGCGCAAAATTGAGCACATGTACTATAAATTTGACCCAGATGTGCTGAAAAGGAAACGTGGCGAGTTGCCAGCCACAACCAGCACCTCAGTGGAGATTATGGATCATTTGTGCAAATTTATCTATTCCAAGGATGACACCGATCGTATTCGAACACGCGCCATACTCTCGCACATCTATCACTATGCTATGCACGATAATTGGTTCCAAGCACGTGACCTTGTTCTCAGGTCACACCTGTGGGACAACATTGCTGCTACCGATCCATCAACACGTATCCTCTATAATCGCATGATGGCCAACTTGGGCTTGTGTGCTTTCCGCCAGGAGAATGTTAAGGATGCGCATCATTGCCTTGTCTCGTTGATGGTTACCGGGAAGCCAAAAGAGTTGCTTGCTCAAGGTCCACTGCCACAGCGCGAACGAAAACGTTCTGCTAAACAGAAAGAAATCGAAAAGCAACATCAGATGCCCTTCCACATGCACATTAACTTGGAGTTGCTTGAGTGTGTGTATCTGGTGTCAGCAATGCTACTTGAAATACCTTATATTGCGGCGCATGAGTTTGACGCACGCAGACGTATGATAAGGTGAGTAATCTGTTTTGTGTGGCCAATAACTAACTAACTATCTTGCTATCGTTTTGTAGTAAAACTTTCTATCAAATACTTCGCTCATCCGAACGTCAGCCGTTTGTTGGCCCACCAGAGTCTATGCGCGAGCATGTTGCTGCTGCTGCCAAGGCTATGCGCTGCGGGAACTGGCAAGCCTGTGCCAATTTCATTATCAACAAGAAGATGAATACCAAAGTGTGGGATCTTTTCTACGAAGCCGATCGTATACGGGACATGCTCGTTAAAATCATCAAGGAGGAATCGCTGCGCACATATCTCTTCACTTATTCGAATGTGTATACATCGTTAAGTATTTCTTCATTGGCACAAATGTATGAGTTACCCGTACAGAAAGTACACTCGCTCATTAGCAAAATGATCATCAATGAAGAGCTGATGGCTAGCCTTGATGATCCTATCGAAATAGTAGTGATGCATCGTTCAGAGCCATCACGTCTACTAACGTTGGCTACGCAATTGGTCGACAAGGTTATCAATTTAGTGGATGTTAACGAAAACATATTCGATAAGAAACAGGGTAACTTCTTCCAACGTGGCAATACGGCTAATCGGGATGGCCAACGTTGTCACAATCGTAACCAACGCAAACGTAATCAGCATCGTCACCATAAAAAACAAAAAAGTCTACAGCAACAACCCCACGATCACGATCAGCAACAGCAAACCATTGAAGAAGAGTAGACATGTGATAGTGAAAGTGCGCTGAAACCCCTTATCAACAGAAGGAAAATAAAAAACCAACGACAACAACAACCATAATAAATCTACTCAATATCGATATTTATTCAACTGTAACAGAAAAAAAAATAAAAAAAATTGCTCTTTTATCCTACAGAGAATTAAATTCAGTAAGTTTGGGCAACAATACGCTTTTATTGGTAATTAACTTGAACAAAGCAAGATTTTTTCTACAGTTTGCAATTTTGATTTGAGTGTTTGATAACTAATAGTAAAATTGTCTGAATTTTTAAGGAAGATATTAACCCTTTACCTCCCACTCTTCTGGTAAGCATTTTTTTTGTATTTTCACATGAATCTGCACCTACGAAAGAGATCCAAAGAGGTTTACTATGTTCCAAAGAAATATTTTTCATAACATTTTTCTATAGGTCATTGAACAACAAAAACCTTTAAATTTCATAAGAAAATCGTACGCTTTTAGAGTTTATTTGGTTAACTTATTATGCACAAACATAATTTATAATATAAGCATAATTTTCTGAAACGTGATATTTGGGGGAAAAAAGCAATAAGATCCTTGAAAGATTAAAGGGTGCTTTCTTGTTCGATGAAGCAATCGTTTACTATTTTTAGTCCAAGCTTCCTTAAAGTTATTAACAATACAAATGAAGACTCAGCAGTAAAGATGAAGTTGCCCCAATCTTGAATTAAATTCCCATGTATCATTGTCCAATGTTTTGCAATGTCCATTAATGGGTTGGGTTGGTGCTCCTGTTAGAAATACCTGATCCCAAAGGTTTTTGCTTTGTTGATACTTTGATATCTTTTTTGGATAGTACTTGTGGGGCTTCTCTAAGGGAAAACGGGAAAACGTCGTTTTTTTCAACGTCATCAACATTTTCGAATTGTTCGTGTCGCTATATCCAAAATTTAATGAATGAAATTGTAGATTTAGCATATTTCGCTGCAGCTTTAACACTAATTTTTAGGCCTTTAGGGTGTTTAACCAGCAACAATGACAACTTCAAATCTGTTCTTAAATTTGGCATTCATTATGAATTGATTATGAAATAAAAAAATTATGCTTAATTCAGGAACAACAAACAAAATAACACAAAACTGAGAAGAATCTACTCATTTCTGCAAAAGTGAAATCAAAATCAAGTTAATGGTACATATTTAAAATTTCCGAAACTGTTACAACAACGTTTGTTACAATCCCAGTTTTTTCTATTATGTGTGTATCTGATCCCCCCACCCTCCTCTACATGATAATTAAAAATACGTTAATGCAATTATTTTTTGGTAATGCGGTTAACATTGCCAGTATTTATTGATTCTTTTTATTTATTTCTTAGTATTTTCTGTTTCATTAAGCCGAATTTCATTAAATTGAAAAATTATAACAATATTACATGTATTTATGTTGTGTTTCCTTTTTTATTATTATTTATTTTATTGTGTTAATTTTATCATTTCTTGTTTTTACTTATTTTGCATAAACTTTTCATTTTAGTGTTTGTTCTTTTTAATTGAAAAACAAATCTCAATTAAGTACTTGGTTCAAATAAAGCGAATTAAGTACCTATTTTGAAAGTTATAAGCAAAAAAATTAATTGTTTATCATTTTGTGTGCGGGTTATTGAAATTATTTAACGCTTATTTGCTACTATACCATCATAACTCAAAATTTCGAATTTTTACAGAGACGCTTTTAAAGTTTTCAATTTTATATATTTTGTATGAACTCAAAAATGATAAATTTACTCATCAGTTGCGGCTTTTGCTAGTTGAAGGAGCGCCTTCAAACGGTTGATTCTGCAATATTAGCTCAGATATGCCAAATTTTGATTTGTGACGGTATAGTCGCAAATGAGCCGTATGCTCTTTTGAAATTTAAAAAATAAATTGTATTGTACGTATTTTCCTTGTTTATATATATATGTAGGTTAGATTTTTTCAGTGTAAACGCTTTATAAAACCATCTATATTCCTTGTTAACTTTTTTTTTTTACTAAAGGAGAGACAAAAAGTAATTAGGCATGGGGTTAGGAAAATCAAAAGCGATGAACAGAAGTGATTAAAGTACAAAAAACATTAAAAAAAGAAATTAATTAGTTTATCTCGAAATCAGAATTAGAAAGATAAAAGCTTATGGTGTTATAGTTGTGACGAGATGTGTCAAAAGAATGGTAGCTCAAAAATTTAGGAAATCGCTACTATACTTAACCCTATTATGCACCTCTTTTATATGGGCGGACTTTGGACGGACAAGTAGGGAAAATGGAACAATAAAATGTGAAACTTAATTAAGCGCGTGTACACTTCAAATAATGGTATACATATTAAGGAATATAAAATGATATCATTTTGATTAACTTTCTTAAATTATTAAAAGCAAACCAAATACTCAAAAAAAAAACAAGATTTTGAAAATGGATTCTGATAGACTTAAAAAAAGTAACTTTTGTCTCGGAGTTGTAAAAGTTTACGTCTAAATTGTGTTTTACGTAGGATTGAAGTTAACTCATTTCTTGGTGCAATTAAACGTAAGAAACCTTGGTTATTTGTGTAAATATGTAAATTGATTTAAGTATTTGATAACTAATAGTAAAATTGTCTGAATTTTTAAAGAAGATATTAATCCTTTACCTCCCACTCTTCTGGTAAGCATTTTTTTGTATTTTCACATGAATCTGCACCTACGAAAGAGATCCAAAGAGGTTTACTATGTTCCAAAGAAATATTTTTCATAACATTTTTCTATAGGTCATTGAACAACAAAAACCTTTAAATTTCATAAGAAAATCGTACGCTTTTAGAGTTTATTTGGTTAACTTATTATGCACAAACATAATTTATAATATAAGCATAATTTTCTGAAACGTGATATTTGGTAAACAAAAAGCAATGAGACCCATGAAAGGTTATAGAGGTTAAATTGCTCCCGAAAAAATATTTTCCAGAAAATTTTATTATTAGTTGGTGAACACTCAATCCGTCTCATTCGCAAAACTAAACAAAATATTGCAGATTATATTTAACCAAAATAGTAAAACATTAATTTTTAAATATCGCAACACGTAAATCTATCTAAAGAACCTTGTTTTTTTTGTGAGAAATTAATTTTTTTCTGGCTTTCTTATTTTTAATCATACAGCATTTTAAAGTTTTTTTTTAATTTAAAATGTTATAATTCAAATTTAATTTACTATTACACTTGAATTCCATTATGCTTTCTCATCTCATGCCTTAATATTTTATATCCCTCCACAAGGAAATCCCGAAATTCATATACTTTAAGAAAATTAAATAAATACATTTGTTGGTATGTATTAACTACTAGGGAAAATGTAAAGTTTTAACTTTTTTTTGCTACTTTTGATTTAAGGTTTTAGGGGGTTTCTCTAGTAACTCTTCAGGAAAATCGAAACTGCCATTCAAAACATGCTGCTTTTCTACTAAATAACTTCTCGAAAAGTAGGATTAATTTCATTATTTACTTTTAGTTCTAAATATTTCGCATTTTTAGTACTGCAATATAAAATTTTGAATTTTTTTTTATTTTATTTAAATAATAAATTTTATTTTCAATTCTTAAAATATTTTTAACTAATACATTAAACTAAAACATGAATATTTTTTGTTTTGCAGCAAAATTCATTTCCGTGAAAATTTAACAAATTTAATATATTGGATCCAATAAAAATATATGTTAAGTTCTGAAATCGAGAAAATATTTAAAAGTTTTCATTTACAATTCAATTGAAGATCAACCAAAAAATACACATTTTTTGAACAGTTGTGATTGCAATTAGTTAAAAAGCTTGCAACAGAAGTTTCCAGGTAATTTCTTATTAGGAACAAATATTCATTCTCATTTTTCATATCATATATTGAAAAGATTTTTGAGGTCGCCTGTCTTCTGTGCCCATTCTATTTGTTTTTAAATATTTGACTTCCGACTAATTTTTCTCATTTCAAACTTAGTCTACTCTCTTTTTTTTAGGTCAAACACCTATTTATTAACTAGAAGTTCAATGATTAATATATAACTCTTTTTTAGAATCTGTAAAACATACTAAATTACTTAAATAATACTGCTACTTACTCGTTTTTTCTTTTTAAATGATAAAACAAATCGAGTCTCCAATGAGCCGACTTATATATCAGTTAAGCTTTTTAGAATGGTTTGAAATTCTCCTGAGCTATATCAATGGACTTTGATTGATGGCAGACCTTTTAAATAATCAGCTGGAAGTAAACTTTAATACACAAAACAAACGGTGTGCGAATTTGTGAAATAAGTTGAATGTCATGGAATAGAAAAAAATTGTGTTTGATTTTAAAAGATAACTCAGGAACCTTTTACAGTAAAGTACTTTTGCCATAGAAGAGAAAGGAGGAATGGGTACACCTCACGAATCTTGCATGCAAACACTTGATATAGAAAAAGAAAAGGAGAAAAGTCAATTCACATTAAGAAACTTACCCTTAACCTTTAGAGTACCGGGTTGGCCACTATAGTTGCCAACAATATAGTTTATAAAAAAATCATGAAACTTGATACTCGAGGGTTTTTGGGGTCGCTGAATTCGAATGTATAAACGGAATCTCATTCAAGATGGCTGATCCAATAGGGCAGCTTTGTCACAAAACAATTAAGGATTTAAAATGTTTTCCTAAAAAAATCATAAAAATAAAATAAAATATAAAGACATAAAAAACCAATAAAAAAAAAACATTTTAACTTTCTGCATCCACGTCGTAACGCAAAAATAAAGTGACCAATTTCAGAGTTTTGAGATTCTGTTTACAGATTTGGATTGAGTGTCCCCAAAAATTTCAGACAAATTAGAAAATTTTTTCGAAAATTTGTCAGCCATATCGGATACGCCATTTTAAATTTTTAAATTCAATTTACAGATTCGGATTCAGTGACCCCACAAATCCTCCATCTAATTTTTTTCAGAAAGTCGTTTGTTTTACTGTAGCCGGCCGAAGTGGCCACTATAGTCGGCACTATATATATTGGCGTTTGTATTTACCGAATAGACTTCATATTAATAAAAATGTTTACAAGAAAAAATTTTAAATTTCTATGGAAATTGCCGGCCCTCTGAAGGTTAAAAAGAAAATTGCAGTCAACGGGAAAGTTATTCGCTGAAATAAGTCATTGCAAATTACGGTAATTGATGGAAATGCAGCTCTGGTGTCTGAATCCGTTAAATGTTGTTTTTTTTTTATATTTGATCTGAAAGCGAGGTCAAGACAGAAAACTAATCCAGTACGAATATTTGAAGGGTATTTCCTCATATATCCCTAAACAACACAGGACATTTTGATTTTCATAGAAAATGGTGAGAGAGAGAGAAGGGACTGTGAATGTGAAAAGTTAATTTAAAATTTCATTCACAAATTTCATAAATTCTTTTAATTTATACCAAATCTATTTCAATCCATCCATTTCAATTCGAAGAAATTATCGTTTAACTAAGGTGGAGTTATGGAGAACTTTCAAGGTGATCAACATTTAGGATTTGTGGACTTCTTCTTAAAAAATTAATTAGTTATTAAGATCTGTTAAGCTACAGAACCAGTAGTCTTTTAATAATAACTACCTGCGTAACTATTATAGAATTGGGGTTGGGGTTAAAAGCCATTTCTTTTTTCTTTCTTACTTTTTGTGACAATTAAACTTCAGAAGAAGAGGTTTAACTAAATGTGTTATATCAAGAATGATGTGGACCCAATATAGTCTCTTTAGAACTACTTGACTCACATACAACGAGCATGAGTATTCAGCATAACGCAGTTGCAGTCGCAGCTGCCATGATATCGAAGAGGAAGAAACTCTCGAGCACTTTCTGTATGGTTCCTTGGCTCTATCAAGATATAAAGTCAATTCCATTGGCAAAGTTAAACTTTATGCTCTGCTGATTTAACTAAATGTTTTATGATTTGAATAAATTATCCGTGAGACTAGATACACTGGAACACTACATTTTTCTCCACATTTTAGGGGAAACAACCACTTAACCTAGGAGTGTGGCTGATATACCATGAAAGCAATCAATATTTTGTTTTTTTTTGAACGAGATTTAATTTAAAAATATTTGGTCTTGGTTAATATTTTCGGATTTGAAATTTTATTTTATAAATTTGAAAATTGGAAAGTTCCATCAGATGATTCGAATATGTATACAAAAATCGAAACTACATATGAATCTGAAACAAATCAGGAATTAAAAGCCAAAAAACAGGAAATTGTATAGTTTCACGGAACTGTTTCATTAAACTCAATTGTAAGTAATTTTAAAGAATATGTTTTTTTTTTATCAGCTTTATTATTATGTTTTATTATATTATTAAACTTTTTATTTTTGCCTTCTTTTTATTTCGCATAAAGTTTTACGTAGTTTTGAATAGCATAGTAAAGTATAGAGTATCATAATAGATAGACTTATATTTAGAGTAGGTATGTATTGTATTTATGTATATGTATAACTAATATACATATTTATGCATGCATGTAAATATGTGTAAAGGACACACAATAGGTGTATACATTGTTGCTGTTGTTGGTGTTTCTTCTAAGTGTAAATTATAAGTGTGTGTGTTTAGTTTTTAAAGTTTAAGGTTAAGTTATAGTTAGTGTTAAAGATAATAAATATGTACGTAAGCTGGCCATTATGTACTAGGAAACTTTATGCGTCTACTATTTTATTACAAATTAAATACACGAATGTATTCATGTACTGAATATGTGTGGGTATAGTTCATTTGAAAAGAGTTGATAATTGTAAACATGCATAAAGAGAGAATATCTGTTGTTATGCCCGTCAAGTGACCAATCATAGTCATTGATTTCAATTGAGTGAGAATAAAATCATCTCTTTATGCGCAGAAGAAACATCAACTCAGTTGAAGTGTACTATATTTGTGTATGGTTTTTGTGTTTGTATTGATAAATATCATATCATAGAGAATAGCGCTATTATTAAATATATAGCGTAAGTGGTTTGCATTTTTTATTTTTATATTTTATATATATATATATGTATATATATATATAAATGTATGTATTGTTTGTATATATATTTCTATATATATATATTTAGTAAATGGTCGTACTGCAATTGCTTTTTTATTTAAAAATATTTTATCTTGCGCATTGCATTTGGATTTTTTCTTTTGTTTGTTTTTCTTCTTTTTTTTTTGTTATAAATTTAAACTCAAAATCATATCAAAATTATATATAGTTTTTTTTTATGTCTTTATGGATGATTTTCAATCACTTATTGTTACGAACGGTGTTTGAATAACCTTAACATCTTTGCTTAATTTTTTGTTTGTTGTTTGTTTTCTATACTCAAATATGAGAGTTCAAAAAAGAATGGAGCTAAAAAGCATAGTTGTTGTTCTGTGGTGTGTTTTGATACGAAAATATTATTCTCTCAAAGCGCCCCCTCATATTCATATCACTATCACTGTTTTTTGCATGAGTTTTAAACGCTTTCTTGTTATTTTGTTAATTTTATAAGCACAGAAGTTTTATCTGATTTCTTTAAATTTTTTTTTTCGGTTTTCTTTTTTGTTGGTATGTTTTCATGGCATCGTTATGGTAGCGCGATTTAAGCTTCTGTTTAAGAGATTAGATGTAGTTTTTTATAGCTTCTTGTACCAGTACAGATAATGTTCTCCATCTTCCACCATAAGTTCATCAACACCTGCGGGTAAATTAGAGAGAATTAGGATACATATATTTACCATAATAAATTAACTAGATTTGTAAAGAACAATTCTCTTCAAAAGTTCGTAGCTACTTTGATGATAAAAAGTCACAAAAAGTGTAACCCGAAATGTGGAAACTTCATATCAACTAATTCTGTTAAATTTTTTTACTTACCCACTGGCGCAATAAGTTGGTTTCCGGGAGCATTAGCTGGATCAGGTAATTCAGGCAAACGGTAAAGTAACCAGTAATTATACCTGGATTAAAAATACATAATTATAACTCAGTTTTAAAATAAATTGGTTTTGTTGAAGTTACTCAAAATCTAATTTTTTGTTTGTATTTTTAACTAATTTTTATTTGAAAGCAAAAGCTTTATTATTTTTAGAGTTTACAGGGTGAGGTAATTAAAATTATAAATTAAAAAGATTATGAGTTTATTGCTTTCCAATACATTTTATTTTAAAAGACAACAAATTTCTAAAAAATTCTAATTTACTCTTCCTTTGGGTTAAGAATTAATTGAGCTACAGGTAAGTAAGCAGAATAATCGGGATAATAAAAAGGATAGATCATAGAAAATTTTCAACCTTCTTTTGTCTATCAAGGTAAAGGGTCTGCGCTACAGTTACTGCCGCTGTTCGACCCTTTTAATATCTTGAAACCGGGAGTTAAAATCTAAAAACCGGTGCTCCGGTCTCCGTTATATTTTGCTCTAAACGAAGTTTTCCAATTCACCAGATGCCAATCCTTTTGACTTTTCAATTTGGTGGCTTTTTGGACTTAAAGACCCTCATCAAAAACTACCACTTTAGCTTACCAGCAAAGATCGGACTGGAGAATTAACTAGTATTGTAGGATAATTTCAATTTTCATACTTTTCTTAATTAATTTTCATGCAGTTTCATCTTTAAAAGATGAAGAACTTGATGCGAGTACCTCACCCGTCGATTGAAATAAAAATTCTGTCTACACTAGTGATATAAAAATCATAACTTTAAAAATATTAGAATTGAAAATCAAGTCGCCACTATCGCAGTTTAAATTTTTATGCCGAGAGTGAATTCTTAAGAGTATTTTTTCTTTCTGATATTTTTCACACCGATTTCAATAAACAGAGATTCCCTTAACTCACCCCCTAGGTTCTTCCTTTTTACCAGCCAATGTATGCACATAATGTCCGTTGGGCCATTCACGTGCCTCAAATGAGAATCTAAAAGTAAATGAATTAATTAGCAGAAATTTATATACAAATATTCGTATACAGTTCAATCTTACCTTGAATCCATTTCAGCAGCTTGAGTCATAGCCTTAAAGAAACTTGTATTCTTAGGAGAAACTAGTGATAACGAGAAAGCTTCTGTAACATTAGTGCCCACCCATAATGTATACGTATACGAAATATTCTTCGAATCCGATTCTTCAGCTGATGAAGTCAATCCAAAGGGAACTGCTAATTTCGGTTCACCATTTTCTAAATGAGGTTTTGTATTTTGTGTAAGTAATTAATAAAAACTTTGAAATTGAAATTTACCTGAAGTTGGATCGCTATTTTCACGTATCACATGATCGCATTGCAGAGCACGTACCGCACCCAAACCTTTCCAGCCGAGAGCCAATATAATATCTGCAGTTAGTCCAACACCAATACCCGGATCTTGTCCATCTTGTAGTGGTTCCTCAGTCCAACCACCATCTGGTCTCTGTCGGTTAAGGATCCACTGAGATGCTGCTGTACGATTCCATGAACCAGCCGGATCACGTTCTAAATCTTGCAATGCTTGCATGGCCAATGCCGTGCTACGCAATGACCCAAAACTACCGCGTGGATCTTGCAAGCTGGCCAAGCCTCTCGCCGGACGACGAACAAAATGCTGTAAATGTCGATGACGATGATCAGTGACAATACAACGAAGTGCCAGTATAACCATTGCAATTGTATCGACACTTTGATCGGTAACACCGCTAGCTATATCAAGTAAGCGTCGTATCTGACGCTTACGAACATGTGCTGCCGAGCTGCAAGCCGAGAGCGTGGTAAGTGCAAATTCAATATCTTGTGCTGGTTCGTGATGTTGTAGCGTCGCAACCAAATCATGTCCATGGAAATGTTTTGGATCCTTACACAGCGAACCAAGCGCTAACACATAACGTGCCAACTTATCTAGATTCAATGGTTTTGGTAGCGTGTGATGGCGATCGAGCATTGCGAGAATTTCAATTTCCATCTCTTTCACGCATAACGTGTCCTCAAGCTCTTGTATAACTTGCAAGTGTCCATCGGTATCAGAAGGATCACGGGCACCAGATAATTCTTTAGCTAAGATGACGACATGCGTATCATTTCCCCAACCATAGTCGGGGGCACGTTTCTCTTTTAACCAATCGAGCGCTTTTAGTATAGCATCTTGTTCTTTTTTATCAGGTCCAGCTGAACCGATAAGTTCGTGTGCGGGGGTTGTCGGAGTAGGTTCAGCCGTCACCGCAACTGCAATTCCCGCTGCTGCAGCTTGTTCAGCGGTTGGTGGCTCGACGGTAGTTGATGCAGCCGCCCCAATAATTGGAGTGGCTGTGGATGATAGTACAGTTGTGGACGTTCCATTAGCAGCGTTCGCATTACTAGATTCGGTATTTGTAGGGCTACTATTCAGGTCGGCAACAGCAGAGGACACAGTTACCATAGTGGATGTGGCAGCGACGAATAGATCGAAAGTTGACAATTGAATTAGCCATAGGAGTAGACCGGTACTTAGAAGTTGACTGCGTAAGAGGATTTTGGTATCTTGAGCCATTGTGCTGTGAAAAATAAGAAAAGGATTTGTTTTTATATTTTTGTTCTTATACAAGATAAACGCTGAATTATTAGGTATGTCCGAATACAGCACGTCCAATTCGTATTACTACAAACTCACAACTAAACATATTTCATAAAATAGCTAGGTATATCTACTGTTAGAAAGCTTTTTACATCTTCTGCCTCCTCCTTTCCCTTAGAAAATGTATTTATCATTTACTACTATGTCAAATTGCCTCCTGCTTCCATCATGATAAGTGATTTCCGGCACTTAGGCCTATTTTGATGGCACATCTTCCTTTTCCTACATTTTATCATCATCATCATCATTATTATTATCGTTATCATCGATGAGCAAAATGTATTTAATGCTTTTGAGCGCAAAATGTCATTGTTCATTCGAGTGTTAATGAAATGCTCATCAAATAAAGTGTGTGTGCTCAACGCTAAAAATACAAATAGTAATGCGTTAAGGCGGCTTTTCGAGAGTTGCCTACCTGCTGCTGGTACTGCTGCTACTGGTGCTGTTGTTGACTTTTTTATTTCCTGTTTTAGGTATCACAAAACTACTACTTTTCTGGGTTTTTTATATTAGTTTTACGATGAAGTGTGTGTTAGCAGTTAAGTGAAAATTTATAATATTGAAGAAAGAAATAACACACAATGAAAAATATTGTTGAAAGACTTCTAATAAGTTTACGCACTTATTGTTTGGCTTTTCCGCTTCGGTTTTTGTTGTTATTGACAACCAAACTATCCCCTGAGACTAATACTACTGAATAAAAGTTATTGTTACTAAAGTGACCTTTGCCACTGTGTGCAGGTGTGTGTGTGTGGTATTTCTGTTTTTTTGATGACACACCATTGTAGTGGAAGTAAGCATAGTCAACTTGTTACCTGTGCCGCAACAATACGAAAAAGGGTTGCATGTCATATATGATCAACAAATTGCTAAAAGTGTTCAATAAAACAACCCTAAACAGGAAGACTTAAATTCTTCCCAGAAAATTGCTAAAAAGGCCAACTAATGGAACAGTGGAACTGTTGCTAAGTGTGTGACTTAGAATCTCTCGTTTGGAAAATGACTCACCGACTAGTGCAGTATCAATGGGTGAGCTTGCAGCCAAGCAGTAATAGTAGAAATTGTCATGAAAAATGTAAATGTTTCAGATTCATTAATCGCTTAATTGGCATTTTGGTGATTGATGAGCTTAACTCAGTCGGCTATTCATCAGCTTTTACATTTAGTTTGGTTTGTTAATGGGTTATTACTAGCCATAAGGTATCATATTTATAAAACCGCAGTTTATACTAAGATTACTTAGGGGGCTGGTTTAGCGGAAAGTTTAGAGCAAAACAATAAATCATTGAGCTGACATTTAGATCGAATGGGAAAGAATATGGTCCGTGACTCCCCAAGATAAATGGTTCCTGATGGGTTGTTCGGATTATCGGTTGTTGGAAATAATAACATTTAAAAGTATGTAATGTAAAAATTACAGCTTAGCCGAGAACACACAATAACAAATTAAAGTTTTTTGGTTTCTGAGACAATGACTTTATAATTTTTCGAAAGAGAAAATTTCGATTACAGTGAAGTATAGTAAGATTGAGTCTTCGTTCATTCAGCATTTGTGTTTCTTAGTTTATTGACTATACAACAACCCCTCGATTTACGTCGTGATTTGTTCCAAAATTTGGCAACTCAAATCTAAACGAAGTACTTATATTAAAAAAATAATAATGAAATCTTCGAAAGCGTAAGATTTAAAAGAAAAAACCTTTAATAGAGTTGCATATGCGCATGTACATACATACATATATATTGCATCATCAATAGAATTCAAAATTGAAGGTAGGCTGGACTAAATCAATGCACTCACAATGACCATAGCACTATACTCGAGGTAGAGCCAGAAAAGAAAGTAGAAAGACATGTGATAAATAGTGATAAATGTGGGGATAAATAGGAAGAAGAAAGTTCTAAGGTCCCTCAACCTCGCACTTCTTTGTTTCACTGATGAACCTTACAAGCTCAGGAAGAGGGAGAGTATGGACATTATTCATACTCAAGCCATCACTAACCAACAGCTTTAATCTAATTCTCGCGAATGACGAATAGCTACAAAGATAATGTATCGTCGACCTCAAGACACGATTGGGGGGTTGGATAGGTGATGCCACCCATGTTAGTCATGTGCCGAGCAAGTGTGTTGTGCTCTGTGATGACATCCACTAGTAATTTTAGGTCCTTTTTTCTCAGTTTCAGAAGAAATTCCGTTGATTTCCTGTAAGGTTGCTCACGAAGCACTTTGCGGTTCTATAGGAGTCAAGCTCGGACCATCTTTCTCTTTAGATAGAACCCACGAAGTCGTTGATCCAATGCATGATTTCCCCAGATTTTACGCCAAGAAAAGGTTTCGGACCCCATGGTGTAATTGCATCGAGGTGATTATTCTCTGATTGCTTAATTTATAGCTAGAGCAGCACCGAGATGGTTGCATTATGAAATTAATCCGTGCTTGGAACGATAGCTGAATTAAAAAGAAAAAGAAATCAGGAATTTTTCGTTCTCTAAAGTTTCCAATAATTTTTTTTTTTCAATTCAGTCTTAAGGATTATTAACCCATATCGTCTCGGTACTAGACGCCATGATAAGAAATTTTAGTACTTAAAAATATAAAACAAATGGTTTCTGAATTTTAGAGGGTATAGTAGTTTTTGGCTTACAACAGGAAAATAAAGTGACCAGGTGTAAAAAAAACTAAACATATTTCTACGCCACATCATGAACAACAAGTATTCTCTGGGATCAACTGTATTTAACTAAGTATTTTAGAAGTTATTATAAGTTAAAAACAGAAAATATGCATTTTTGTTGAATTTTGCCTATTTCTCCATAAAATTTTTTACAAAATTTTGGTCAGCTGTAGCCTCAGAAAATTATATAAGGACCTATGAAGTTATAATTTCCACATCAGGTTTGTTATTTTATCTACTTGAATTTCTCATTTCAATGCAAAATAGTTAATTTTACTATTTTTTGTTGATTTTCAAAACCACCTTCCAAAAAAGTGTGTCTGATCACCTGGCCTTGAAGTCAGGTAAAATACAATATTCTTAAATTATCTAAATGCAATTTTAAAGTCAGTATATATAGAAATATTAAACAGTTATTACTTTTGAAAAAAATTTATAAATGTATTTTTGACGAATTTGCAAAGTTACTGTTCGATTTATCGAACGTTGGGACGGTATGAGTTAGTAAAATTTTCAAAGGATTTTGAAAGGTTTCATTGAATTATAACTTTTTCATATTTTCGATTTATTTTGAGACTTAAATTGATAGCCAGGCTGACTGAAGTACTGACGGGACATTGTGCAGTAGGGGACCATACGGCCAGACTCCGAATCCCACACAAGAAGCACTGCGGAAGCTGCAATAACCTTAAAGAAAGAGAGACTTTTCCCACTTTCTCTGTCATTGCCCGGCTCTTGCTAGGACCGGATTAAAATAACTCCACGAATCTTTTCTAGACGACATAATCAAGATCTCCAAGCTCGAAATTGGAAAACTGCTCCAATTTTTTAATCTCACGAATGGGCTCTAGAGAGCAAACACCCATTAACAAATGAGGTTGTGGTATCAAAACGGCGCTCTACAGCTAATTGTGCTCCCTTTGTGAGGGAGTAGTCACTCTACCTACCTACATACTTAAATCGATTGATTTGTTTATCTTATGAGGTATTTTATTATTTTTATAGATAGGATTAACTACATATAAAGCATCTGGTAAAAAATTTAAATTTCCCGATTTTCTCTAAAGATATTAATTTTTGCGGTTACCAATAAATTTTCACCCTTCTGAAAAACTATAGATGGTTAATAGATGGTTCCAATCTTTTACCGTAATCTACAAAGTTTCTTGGATATTTAACGGCCTCTGTTTTTTATAACTGGTGAATTTTTATCGAGCTCAAGGCCAAGCAAAAATAAAGTTAAAATTTTATCTCTATAGTGTCCTGAAGATGACTTCTAATTGAAGTCGAAATATTGACAAACAAATATAAAAGTTTTTTAAAAATAAAAATAAATTTGTATAAAAAACTTTATTTTTGCTTGGCCTTGAGCTCGATAAAAATTCACCAGTTGTAATCTACAAAGTTGACAACAAATTTATTTCATTACTAATTTGAAAGCTACTAAAATAGCCTTTTTAATTATGGATGTTAATAATTTCTCTGGCAATTATTGATTATGCTATAAACAAACAAGGTCCAAAGTTCGTAAGTTTCGAGAATCAAAAATTCAAACTTTGAAGCCATTGCAAATTACAACAACTTAATTTTTATTATTTTGAATATCAAATAACAAAGTTTCATAGAAAAAAAGTTAAAGGTAAAGAAATATAAATATTTTCAATACAGAGTTTGAAATTTATCCGGCTATACGACAACCAATAGAAGGTTATTAATACTCATTGTCGAAATATTATTAAATACTACATTTCCCAAAGGAAATAAATGATATTAATTTGATGTTAACAAGGCACAAAAATCTTTAACCCATTATAGCTCGCAAACGGGTGAAACCAAGCTACCCATACGATTTTTTGCTTGTCTTAATCTCCCCTACTACCAAGTTGGAATCATCCTGTTAATGGAAACTTTGGAATAAAAGATTAAATTGAAAGTTATTCCTCAAAAATCTCTTAAGAAAATATTTACGAATTTTCCCTGATGATATCATTATGCAAAAGCAGAAATATGTAACACTAAAACATTCAAAATTGACCAGTCCATTAGTTTGCAAATCTAATCTAATCATGATTTAAAACTCTTATTCTCCTAAAACAAAACATGCATTAAAACCTACATTAAAATAACATTCGGTTCATAAAAGTTAATTAGGCATCGTCTGCCGTTATAATCTAATGAAGTGGAAGTCCAAGATTGCAACTAAATTTTGTCAACATGCACAAAACAACGAAGCTAAGCTAACTAACACTAAACTTGTGCTTTTACAAGCACATAATACCCGTACTTATTTGCGAAATGAATGTGTGCGTATAAATGTTTGTGTGAAGTCTCTGACTAATCGGTAAATACTATGATTAATGTTACGGAAATGTTTGTGACGTATTTTAGGGTTGGGCCACGCGCGAAAGACATTAACGAGAGAAAAAAAAAAACGAACACTACCACAATTTATCAATACGCATACATATATGGGAACTTTGTATGTATGTAGCTGGTATGCATTTAAAGGAAGGAAGAGGACATTGTAAAAAATGCACCCATAATGAGGTTGAACTTTCCAAATAGCTCATTTAAATACCCAAATGTATTTAAACAGTTGTTGTTAAATTTAAATTTAGAAAATACTGAAGTTTCCCTAAGGGCAATGAACTTTCTATAATAGTTTTTTAGGTTCGTTGGGATTTAGTTAGGTAAAAAAATCTTTTCAATAATTTGTTCGTGGTGTTAGAATTAAGATTAAATTCTCTGACTTTCATTATGATTGAGTTTTTATTAATATTTATAGTTAACTTTTTTAATTTAAATCATAATTAAGCAATAAAGTTTTTAGCAAAAAACCAATAATTTTTGCATCCAGTGATTTGTTAAAATTTTAGGCCCTTATGAACTTTAACTTTCTGATACCTTGTCTTATTCACTTTTAGAGTAAAGCTAAAAGGTTTTCAGATTTCCAATCTCTATTTATTATAGGACCAAGTTTACCGAAGTAATATGGAAACATGCCCAACTCTTCTATTTATCTACATAAAACCTTATAAAAAGAACAGGGTACGGAAAAATTCGGATAGCGATCCAAAAAATAAAGTTATTGTTCATTGGATTCGCTCGCAATTCAAACTTAGTAAAATAAAATTTTGCAAGGGAACACAATCTTTTAAAATTTTATGCATTTCGTTCGTTAGCAAACTAACAATAGGCGTTTTTTTTAACTCTGGGCAGAGCACGACTTTTCAAAAATCGTGACCGTGTTTCTTTTTGGCTCTGAGCACTCAGAGCAAACCTAATTTTGTTTCTTTTTTATTCAGAGCGCACTCGGAGCGTACGCTACTCACGCAGAAGAAACTGAATGAGCTGACAGAGCACCATTGAAAAAAATATTTTAACAGGAAATTTGAAATTTAATTTATCCATTTTGAACAAAAAAAAAAATCAAAACGATAGAAAAAAATTTCTACTCCGTGGTAATGAGTACATGAGGGGAAATTGAGAGGATTTTTTAGAAACAGCTGATAATTCTGCTGCACAGCTAATCTTGACAACGCTCTGAAGAGCAGCTACCTTGCAACCCGGGAAGTGCGTTGCAAGAAGTACGTCATTAACTTCTAACCTGGAATTGGTATAGAAGCTATCGGGCTTCAGAAGTAAGTCCAGTTTAGCAGTGCGGTCTCTTTGCATAGCCTGGCCGAATCGTTCTGATCTATCATTTCAATGCAAAAAACTCCTATAAGAGTCCAGTTTTAAATATTTTACCTTCTACCAGTCCGCTTTCAACCGAGATTTAAGAATTTAGAAGCTATCTGGAGTTTCAAAAGCCAAGCGTTCCATCACCTTGTCCACTCCTACGTTGTGGGCACATCATCTCATAGCATTCAACCAAGATTCGCTCTAATGTATTAGAGGCTTCCTCGGTTGACTGTATTATCCGGAGTTTAGGAACGAGGCGAATTCTTTCTTCGACCAGCTCACCGAATCGTGTCCAATCCGCTTTTCGAGGAGTTCGACCAACAGGAACCAATTCTAGCTCAACCGAAAGGGAGTCATCTCTAAGAACTCGCCATCCGGTGATTTGATCAGTCACTATACTGCTTGATAGTGTCAGATCAATCACTTCCTGCCTCCTACTAGTAACAAAAGTCGGGCTGGTGCCAACATTTTGAATTACCAGTCGGGATGACAGAGTGAAATTCAATAGCTTATTCCCCCTGAAGTTATATGAGGCGCTCCCCCAGTTAGTGTTCTGAGGATTGGCTTTACAGCCCACTATTAGCCCTAAGCTGTTTGATTCCGCGTGTTGTGCGACTTCCTTCAACTCCCTCGTAGGAGGGGGAGCGTAAGGAAGGTAAGCCGAAACAAAAATAGTCTCCACCACATCTTCGGCATAATCATGCAAGAACGCAATTTAACTAAAAAAAAAAACAGGGATTAAAATGCAGCCAGAAGAATGTTAAAATAATGTAAAATCAACCTCACGTGCTGTTGTTTAACATTTGCTTCCATAGTTGATTTGTTATGTACTCCCAAAAATTACAGCGAAACAAATTCTTCTGCTGATTCTTTGCACTTGCTTTTAGTATATACATAAGTTTATGTTTCACTTTTAGACAGTGTTGCGTTTTATAGCCCTTCTCTTTCCACCAGAGTTTAAAACAACTAACACATTTCATTTGTTTCTTCTGTTGCTTTGCTGAGATTACTTACAAGTGAGAAGTAACTGCAATGGCAAAAAGCAATTTTTCGGTAAGTAAATGCTTTGGTTTTTGAAGATGCGCTTTCTGCTTTCGTTATTGCTATTGAGTTTATGCTCTTGCTTTTACTTCTTATTTTTTAGTAGTCTCAACAAAGCAACTGTAGAAGCAAATGAAATATTTTAGTTTTCCTTAAACTCTGGTAGAAACAAAAGCAAAACAACAGAAAAAGGAACAAGGAAACGTTTTGGTTTTTTAAAACCAGATAACAACGTTTTGAAAATGGATGGATGCCGAAAGAACTCAGAAAAAAATCAACATTTCCCAGCATATTAAAGATTCAACAATTAAACAAAGTATCCAAAATAAAGGGGATCTAGAGGTTGAGAAAGAGAAGAATTTAAGAATATTAGTCAGGTGGTGCTAATTTGGGAGCAAGATCAAAATGCCTAATTCGGCCAACATCTGGATCTACCCGTAAATAAGATTTTTTAGTTGTTTTCGAATTTGAGATGGTTTCAGTGTACAGCGACTTATAATAAACTTTCCCATACAATATTTTTTTCAAGATTTTAACCATTTAACCATTTTTCTCTTGTTTCTTTTTAAAAGTTAATTCTTTCGGATAGTGTAATAGATTTCTGCTTTAAATTTTTTTCCAACATAATTTTTTAAGTGTATTTTTAATGTTTAATGCGACGTTTTTCTAATCCACTTTGTCAAATTCTTTTTTTGTATTTTAGTTTTTCTTCACTTTGCTCACACCATTAATTCCACTTCATAATGACACATCCTTCTGAAAGGATATTGACATTCTTTTTTCTGCTTCTTCTTATTTTTTTTAGCATAGTCTTTTTTTTTATTGCTATTTTATTGTTGATGTTGTTGTTTTTTTATATATCTACTAATGAATAACAGATAGAAAGAGGAATACGAAATGGAATACGAAATGTTGTTTGGTTGAAATGCGTGTGAAACAATTAAGTAAATTGCATTCCATGGTAAAAGCAACAACAACAATCAACGAAAATACGAGTAACTTTTGTTTAGGGGTAAACAAGAATAATAAATACAACGGAAAAAAACAACAACAATTCAATGTCAATTTTGTGAATGTACGAACATGAAAATAAACAAAAAAAAAACTCAAATATACAAAGACAAATAAATAAATAAATAATAAAAATTAAATACAAAGAGGCAGACGTTGAAGAATGTAAATAAACTTTAATTGAAAAGGCGTAAGGGACAACAACAGCAGAAGAACAAGTAAAAAAATAAAAATAAAATGACTGGTGGTAGAAGAGAGCGAGAAGTAGCAACAAAGAGCATGTTGTTGACCGACCCGCTTTGGTTTTGTTTTGCTTTTATAGAGAGGGTTTGGTGTGGAAGTGGGAGAATACAGTATTGCATATATTAGCAATTATCTCTTGCATATACAGTGCACTCACGATAACGTGAATACTGAATTACGTGAACTCTACAGTACGTGAAAACTACTTGAACTATGTGGACACTTTTTATTTTACATTGACTCTTGTAAAGCGTGAACAAGGTTAGAAAGAAATACATAAATATATTAAATTATAATTTTTCCGACTTTCGGTAATACCCCAATATTAGCATACTACTTATGTATGCGTATTTATATCGTACAAATAGTAACTGATTCGTATTGAATGTTTTGATCTACTTTTTTGTGTAAAAATATGTTTCAGAAAAGCGAAATTCTTGAAATTAAAAGAAAAAGTGGATATTTTAGATTATTTTCTGCAAGAAATGAGTGTGACTAACTTAACTAAATTAAAAGTGTTTTAATAAGATATTCTCTGAATCGTTGATTCATAAGATTGTTTTTTATTTACCATTCGAATTATAGTAACTAGTTATATAACAGTTTATTAAGAGGTTTTAATTGAATAATGAAATGAAAATAAATAAAAATTTTAAAGATTCTAGCTTAGGCCGCTGAGTTTTATTCGTTTCAGTCTAGGTTCTGATTCAAGTCTTCCAGCCTACGAAGTTGCGGTCTTTTCTACTACATCCTTTACCATTTCAATGTCATAATATAGGTTAGAATTATCAATTTATCCGGGTGGATTACCAATGCACCCAATCACTTTATTTCGAAACCATTAGATTGCCATTTTCGATTATTCAATGGCGCAACCCCAAAGTTGAATACCATAGGCCTATATTGGTTTGATGGACTACTTGTATAACAATTGTTTTTGTAAATGAAGACTTTCGACCAATTTGCCAGTACAGTATCAAGTTCTCTTTTCTCCTTCACAGCCTTCACAGGCTCCTTTCATCGGAGCTTAGGATTGACAGTCATATCAAGGTACATATTTGGCTGTGCTTGCATAGGGAACTGCATTATTTGAATATATTGGTCTATATGGTATGATTTTGTTGATGATTGGTGATGAAGTTGTTTAAATAAATACTTAAATATATAAATAAGAATTTAGTTAAATTTCAATTGACAGAAAATTCCAGAAAAAATCCTATTTTTTGTTCTATCATAAAAATTAGTTTACATTAAAAAATGCATAACTAGGCTGAAATGATGATAATAAAGTTACTTTTGGCATTAATTTTAACAATCACAATAATTTTAAACATTTTCGAAAACGTGAGTTCTCTCGTCTTTAATTGGTTCACGTTACCGCGAGTGACCTGTAGTTACATACTCAGGCAGACGATATTTATATACATATACACACATACTTCCCTACGTACGTATAAATTCATGCATGCATATTTAATGCAAGATGTTTGTCTACGTACGCGCTGTCGTATACGTAATGTCAATATTATTTTGTGTACATCCGAGTACATTTGTTTACGAATAAAATTTTTGGTACGCTGTCACATCAAAGCCGCTTGACATGCAGCATTGTGCATATGCATATATGTGTCTGTGTATTGTCACTACCTTCATTACAGTTAACATTTATTGACTGACTGCTATCCTAATTTGTGTGGTGGTGTACTATTTAATGCGAAATACGAATATACAAAAATATGGCGGTATTGATTATTTTGCTTTAGCTCTGCTGACAGCAAGCTATAAAATATATGCAAACAAAAAAGTATATATTGAAGGGAACTCTATAGTTTTCTATATAAAATAGCAGCAGCAGCAGCACTAAAAGAAGAAGTCAATGAAATCGCAACAGCAGCAGTACCAGTAATAATGGTAGTAAGGCAACTACAACAAAAATGACTGCTAAAAAAGTGACGACATCATTATAGTACATTCATATAAATATGTATATATGCTTCTGTTTGAGAAAAGCAGAAAGGTATAAAATACAAATGTACTTATTCTGCTATTACTACTACCATTATTACGAAAAGATACTATTTTATAGTTGAATTGATATTGTATTGAGAAAACAAATTGCAAGGTGTTTGTTTTTTGCACAACGGCCCACTTTTTATTATTACATTATACAACAAAAACAATTGACAAACCAAAAAAACAACAACAACAAAATAAAGAAAGAAATTGACAACAATGTGCAATGTTGAAGGACAAAAACAGCTGATTACATAATTTACAAAAGAAAATCTAAAAAAGTTCTATTTTTTTTTTTTTTTAAACAAAATCTTAAAAGCAAAGAACAATGATCGGAATGTGTGAGTCAAATGATTGCTAGAGTTCGTGGCTATCCAAACGCTAGTACTACAACCATTGTACTTTCCCTTTTGTGCCTCCATACCAATAATCGGAAAGTAATTAAAATAGTTATAAATGACTTGAGGAAATACATACATACAACACTCACACACACACTTTCATTTACTCAATGGTGATAATAATGAAGATATTATAGATGATGCAGCATAATTATATATGGCACTTCCCTTTGAAACTTAACCCCCCCGCCCCCCGCATACTCTTTGTATCATAAATACCTTTTCTTTTCCTTTATAAAATTAATGACGTTTTTGATGTGGTGGTTGTTGTTGTTGTTGTTGCCTTCGCTGTAGGTGTATGTATTTGTTGCTGTTGTTGTGCAATATCGTGTCGTGCGTAATCAATAAAGCAGCAATTTATTTATTACTTATTATTATTTTTATTATTATTACTATATTTTATATAATCATATAATCTTTTACAAATTACACGCAGCAGCGCACACTTTTATCATCATCATATGGCAAGAAGAAAAAAAAAATAGTTACAACATGATTTTATTTTTTAAGCCGTCATTTCTCCATTTTTTTCTACACATTCGCGTATGTTTTTTCCGTGCGGTATAAATGCACCATTTAAAAAAATTTGGATAATTCTCTTAAAAAATATGTATTTCCTTTCTTTTAGACTCTAAAATTCTACAATATTTTCTTGTTACAGCATTAAAAATTTTCTCATCTACTTTTAGGCAATTTCTTTTATTTCTTTCTGTCTTCGTTTTTTTTTTCTCGTCACCACAAAAACCGTGTGTGTCCTGCTGCCTTGCTGTATTTTTCACTTATGTTCTCGTCCTTTCGCAATATACTGCAGTTTCTTTTCCGAATTTGACATTTTTAGACGACAATGTGGATTGCATGTTCTCTGTGGATTGTGGAAGTTGTGTGTGCGCCGCATAATCAAAAATGTAAAACGAAAAAAAAAATATACTTTTTGACAGTTGAATGTCATTTTAGTATAGGAATTTTTAGATTTTAGCAGGATATATTTTGCGTAGATATTTTTGAGAAGAAAATACGAATCAATTTGTTGAAAATAAGATTTGTTTTAGGGAAATATATATTAAATAAGTTTGTGCCCAAGACTATGCAGAATTGCATGTGGAAGATTACTATAAAATTATATGGGGAAACAAAGGCTTATTAATCGAAGCAAGTGCAATTTATGTCTACAGCAATTGAGAGGGTCTATAACATATTGCAATAATTCCATTTTTAACATTTTAACATTTTTTTGATTTTGGGTTTGTATAAATGAATGTAATTTACGCCTGTAGGATTTCATCTTTTTGTATTTTTGTAATAGCTGTGGATGTAATAACAATTCGTTCTTTTTTTTTTAAAGTACGGTGTTCTTGTTTGCCATAGTGTTTTCTGTTTTTTTTTTTAAAGAGGACAGAAGATGTCCTTTTCCAAAGCTTTCCTCTACATTTATTTAATTTGTTATCATTTATCAAGTAATAATTTTAATTTTTGTCTGTATATATGCTGAAATTTGTTTTCGTTCCTTTTGTTTGTTGTATCAAAACTATTTTGACTACGTAGGCGGTATTCTACCTTAGAGCTCCAAATTTATGTCTTTCCATTTCCTTCAGTTTAAATTTTCAAGTATACTACAAACACATATAAGCATAGTTAAAAAATTTGTAATAGTTTAGATTCTATTAAGGAAATATCGACCTGTCTATAGCCAGCTGTAATACAGTGTGATTGCACATTGTGCGGCAATGCAATCAATTCGTTGCTTTTATATCGATTGTTGCCAGAACGACGATTTTAACGTCATTTTGACGATTTTTTGGCCCAATGACGATTTGACGATTTTTTAGATAAAAAAAAACAACTGCAAAAAACCTTTTTTGTTTTAAAATCTCTTCTGCTATTTTATACATTTAGTGACAAGTCAGGGCTTAGTGATGATCATTAAAAAAATCTTTCTTCACCATTATGAATACATTTCAATACTTTTTTAGGTAGTTTGGTCACAGAGTATAGATTACAAAGAGGTCGCAATTCGCTCTTTTCCATTCTGGAAAGTAAAAAGCTAGAAACCATTTATTAGGTGCCATACCAATGAAGCGAACGCAATGGTTGGCAACCGGTTCACCGGACAAAAAGGTATGAATGGATGGGTTGGCTGTGTTTGATAGAACAATTATTTTTACATTTCTTTTGGCAAATAACATTCAACATTTGCAGTATTTTATATATTCTTTATATACCAATATGCAAACGTTTTGTTATGCACATGCATGTAGATACTTTTAAATATATTTTTCTGCTTTGATTTTATGAAATTCAATAAATTCATAAACAATGAATAAATGAAAACTTACAAAAAATTATTATTATCTTTGCGTATTATTACATGGGGGGCTGGGGGGAAAAGACAAACCAAAAACGTGCATAGTTTTTAATATTAAATTTTTTGTTTGTAAATTTAAGTTTCATACTTTTTTTAATTTCGTTTTTTTTTTCTTGCTTACAATTGCGATTTCTTTGTATGTGAAGTGTAGTTTTTCATATTATATATTTTTATTTTATTTATCAATATTCAATATAAATAAATGCATGCACCTCATAATATGAGATGTAGAATTTTTTATGATATTTTTTTTTTTATTTCATTTATCAATATTAATGTAACTTTTAAATTTTTTCTTAAATAGCTACATTTGTAGTTAATAATAAAATAAAAATAATAAATACAAACATTTGTGAAATTTATGAAATTTAACTTAAATTTAACAAAAGAATTAACACTGCCACCTCATGTTAAAATCAGATTGTAACAGAAAACCGAAGCAAAGAATAAGAAGAAGAATCGTGTGGTTTTGTTGTTTTTGCGCCAATTGACGAAGATAAGCCATTACAGCAATTTCAAAATAAACATTTTGTGAAAAAAATTAACATTGCACCTCATATGAAATGTAGATTTTCATATTATATATTTTTATTTCATTTATCAATATTCAATATAAATAAATATATGAGGTATAATATGAGATGTGGAATTTTTTATAATTTTTTTTTTTTATTTCATTTATCAATATTTTTGTAATATTTAAATTTTTTCTTAAATAACTACATTTGTATTTAATAATAAAATAAAAATAATAAAACATAAGAAGAAATAAATACAAAATTTCTTGTTTACATGTTATTGTATCAGCGATATATGAAATTTAACATGTGCAAAAGAATTAACATTGCACCTCATGTTAAAATAAGAAGAAGAGTTTTGTGTTCTTGTTGTTTACCCGAATAAATCATTACAGCGATTTTGAAATTAACATTTTGAGAAATTTTAACATGCACCACATATGAGGTGCATGTTAAAATCGTATGGCCACGGCAGAGACGTCGATAGATTTAACAGTGGTAAGAAAAATTAACATTTTGATAAGAATAAATCATGTTAAAAATATGAGATGCAATGTGAAATCGTATGGGCCAAAGCATTTAACATTTTTTTTTCATGCTAAAAATATGAGATGTCATGTGAGAAACTACATGAGTGTAGTTATTTTATATTTGAAAAATAATGTAAAAAAAGAAATTGCATTTGTAAACAAAGAAAGCAAAACTAAAAAAAAGTATGAAATTTAAAATTTTCAAACAAAAAATTTTAAATTAAAATCTATGCGCGTTTTTCGATTGCCTTACGCAAAGATACGCAAAGATAATAATAATTTTTTGTAAGTTTTCATTTATTCTTTTTTTATGAATTTATTGAATTTCTTAAAATCAAAGCAGAAAAATATATTCAAAAGTATCTACATGCATGTGCATAACAAAAACGAAATCAATCAAAATACTTAAAATCAAAACAAAACGTTTGCATAATTGTATATAAAGAATATATAAAATACTGCAAATGTTGAATGTTATTTGCCAAAATAAATGTAAAAATAATTGTTCTGTATGGCACCTCATAAATGGTTTTTAGCTTTTTACTTTCCAGAATGGAAAAGAGCGAATTGCGACCTCTTTGTAATCTATACTCTTTGTTTGAACTAAGTGTTTTTTTTAAAACTTTCCTTATAGTTATATTCAGAGATAATAGCCAAATTGGACGAATTTATTTTGACTGTTGGTCGTATAATGAACAGAGGCACTCGAAAAAAATAATCATTTAAAATTTAATAAATTAATATTTTTATTATTTTGCAAATTACAAGGAGTCACCCTGTTCTTGATTCCAACAGAAAATTTCCTTCATAATAAATTCCTTTTTAGCAAAGCTTACAACAATTTCTATTGGTTTAGTTCCATGCTAACAGCTTACTCAACATCTTTCCGCTAGGGGACACTGCCACAATTTAAAAAATTTGCTTATATACACAGTAGGCTGTATTACGAAAATTTCGGCAAAATTAGAAGCAAAATTGGAAAGTTGTTTTGAACTTGTTGAATTTCAAATCTCGATTGAAATTTCAATAAACAAAATGTTACCTTTTGCGGTTTGAAACTCGGTAAATATTTATTTTTCAATGTCACTGATTCAAAATCTCAGTTCAAAATTTCGAAAAATCAATATAGTGAACCAAGAGGTTGTACCAATTTTTTTAGTAATTTTTAAATTTGCGATTTCAAAGTTAATTATTAAAAATGTCAAATTTCAGTACTCTACAATGTATAAAAGTCTGAGATCTGCCTATTTCATAACTATTTTAATATTTTAAGTTATATTTTAGTTATTAGATTCACACGCTTACTTGGAATGCACACATTCAGCGCTTCTTTAAATAAGGAATTGCCCTGCATGGGTTTTGCGAATAAGATGATTCCTAGCGTTATCGAATGAATTTTTTATGCTGAACTCGAATCTGGGGTCAAAAACTTCCCATTACGTGATGTTTTTGAGAAATGTTTTCTGGATCAGAAAACATTCTATTTCTCGCGAATATTTTGAAACACAAATTGCTGAGCAACTTACTCAACAAAGGCTCAGTTTAGACTGTGGTCAATTGAATATCGCGAGGACTAGAAAAAGTTGATTCTATTAAATTGAATACTTAGGAATTAAAAAACAAGAAAAAATTAAGTTTTTTATTCAGCCGAATTTTGATGTACTTAATCCTGTCCAATCTGAAAACTTTTATATATTTCTATATGAAAAATTATATTTACTTAAAGTTATTAAATGATCCATTTAAGTGCAAATATCAGAGTTACAACATTGTTCACACCCCATCACAACTTTCATAAGATGGTAAACTTATATATGTTTTTATGGAATAAAAACGTAAAATAAACTAAAACTATAAAAAATTTTAAATGATTCAAAATTCAAATGATTGAGGGTATAAAATAGAATGGATGAGTATATTTCAAAATAAGTAATTTAAAATGGTCTGATTTCAGGACCAACACTATTTTGCATTTTCGAAAAAGATTTCGGACAGATTCTGGATACTGGATGTAGTTCGCAGAAATAAATATGAACAAATTTCCATTTTTTGCCCTGTACAACTTAAGTTTTAAAGCATTTCGAATTATTTATGGCTTTGAATGATTTTTACTATTTTTAGGATTTGGATTCTTTTTTTATTATTTCCAGGCCATCTTTTTAGCATGCTTACCGATTTACCAACTATTATTCAATGTGGCTGTTTTTACGTCAGTGTGGTTCGGAGAGCAGATCAAAATTCATACTTCACACATATATTTACTTCATCTTTGAACCTGTTTTTATTCAATAAAAATATTTACAAGTTTACCGTTTTTAAATATGAAAGTTGTGATGTGGGTATGAACTTTTTTTTGGATTGATATTTAGACTAAAATGGATGATGAGTGGATGAATTCTTGAAAGAGAGCGCTGCCCTGATTAGTTCCTCCGAAGAGATATATACCACCTTGATCAAAAAGTTCCCGGAATAACCACCGTGTGGCGCTCCCATCGTTCCGATTTGAGTTCTGTTTTTTAAGTTAAGTTGATATTCCCTCTAAATCTTAGCGTCATAGCTTGACATTTGCAAAAGTTACGTAGCCAAGAGTACATCTATCTCTGTGTGTGTTGGCGATTTTTTGACAATTTTATTAAAGTGTACTGTATTAAACGGATTTAATGGTGCGTGAACGTTGGAAAAGTGTTTCGGCAATGATTCTCTAAAAAAAAACGGTCGTTTACCAGTCGCACGAGCGGTTCAAAAGTGGTCGTGAGTCAATCGAAGATGATGAACGCAGTGGCAGACCATCGACATCGAAAACCGACGAAAACGTTGATAAAGTAAAATAAATTTTATTCAATAATGGCAAATTAACCATCAGAGAGTATTATTTGGGCGTTATGAGGCGTTTGCGTGAAGCAATTCGCCGAAAGAGATCAGAATTGTGGACAGACAACTCGAGGATTTTGCACCATGATAACGCACCGTCGTACAGTGCCATCATTATTCGTAACTTTTTGACGACAAATGCAATAAATACCATCCAACAGCCACCGAATTCACCTGATTTGGCTCCCTGTGTCTTATTTCTGTTCAATCGAGTTAAAAAACCATTACGGGGAACGCGTTTCAGCAGCCGAGAGGAAGTAATGGAAAAATCGCAGGAAGCACTGATGGACATACCGAAAACCGAATATAAAAAATGTTTCGAGGATTGGATCAAGCGCTGGCATAAGTGCGTTGCAGTCGATGGGGATTACTTTGAAGGGGAAAATATAGATTTAGATGAATAAAGTTTTGTTATTAATTTTCCGGGAACTTTTTGATCAAGGTGGTAGACTGCTATGTGAAAGTTCAAGGTCTTTGTGGTATGTTGAATAAAATCAATAGATGAGTTTATGATCCTGAAATTTCATACCTTTGGTTTTAGAGGAAAAATTAAATCCTTATAAAAAGGATCTTCGGGGGATTATGAGGTAGGTGTAGCGGTACACCTGGCAAATCTGGCATCTGACGTAGAAGCTGTAAATACAGTTCGACGATCGAACGATATGGATGACCAATCAGAGATCGACAACGTTGCATCTCTTGATAGCAGGATTCCGCTAGAGGTACACATTTCGAGCGAAGCCATTAAGTAGATATATATATAATATTAATATATATATGAAACACGGAATTAGTTTTAGTCAGTTCTTTTGGTACTCTCCGCTGCATTCAGAAAAGCGTTTAATTTTTCTTTTAAATAAAAATTGGTTAATTAAAAACGATCTTAGCTATTAAAATTGTAAAAGATAATAATAAATTAATTCAAACCAGTTAAAATTAGTCATAGCGACTAAATAAGCATTAAATTCCTCTATCTAAATCTACTCAAAATATTGAAATTCTTGGATCTTTTCTCTTTCAGCAATTCACAATTACACACAATTTAACATTTTAAATAATCGGCCTTTAAATTTAAGATGCATTCGATTTATTGCTCTACAAACAAAGATGTGTGATTGTGTCTAAAGTATTTGCTTCCTGAAGAGAATGAACTGTCTATTTTACTAATCGCTTGCGAACATCTCTTGATACTTGTACTTCAACTGTGGGTGCATCATCACCAGCACCAGCAAATATCCTTTTTTCTTTTCTTTTGTTATTTCTTTGCTATCAGATTTTTGTTTGCATGATTTCCTTACATATCTACAAAGACTGAAATCATCAAAGGATAATTTCATTATTATTGTTGTTGTTATTGCGAAATATGTATGTTATTTTTATATATTCCTCTGTACATTTTTGAAGATCACTTACTTTAGTTATGCCGCGCCTGCGCAATATTTTGTAATTGAAATGATTTTTGTTTTGTTATCTATGCCAATTGTAAGGATCAACAAGGATGCAACAAATACAACATCTTGATGGATTGCGATCGCTTCTCAAAAAATAAAAAAAAAAAAACCGAAGGAATGAATTCAAATGCGGCTACAAAATAAAAAACACCCGTTGCCTTTGGCTGTCAGTGTTTAAGTGTTCGAGATACAGATACTTCAGCATATTCCAGATACTCGTATTTTGTTGTTGTGCTGATTATATTTTTATTATTGAGTACCTACTACTACAAGTTTCTTTTATTTATTTAAGCCGTGAGCGTAAAACACTCAAATGAGTTGAGATCTTTCAGTTGAAATGGATAATGATGATTTTGGATGATATTCTGATTGTTGTTGGTATTGTCTGATGTAAATAGCTGATGTGTTGTAGTATTCTAATAGTATAAAGCAGCACCCTTCAGCTATTTGGTTTTGTTTTGATTTTTTTTTTTAAGTAATCAAGTTTTTTCCCTCTTTTATCTGCTGTTGCTACTTTATTTTTGCGTAATGAAAACGTTGAAAAAAAAAAAAACAGAAAGAAATTGGAAAATACAAAACAAATGGAAACAGTTGAGTGCGTTATTATTTCATTTGTATTGATATTGCGATGTTGTTTTTGTATTTGTTGCAACTTTGTGTGCAATATTTGAAATGAGGTTAAAATTTTGTAATAATAGTGGCAGATGTTTACATGTCTCACTAAATGCTTGTGACTACAAGGCATTTGCAAAATGTTCTTTGTGAGTTTTGAAATAAAAAAATAAAAAAAATAAAAATATCATCTAATGCAGTTTTGCATATTGTAGAAAAAGTGCATATTAACTTCTGTTTTTATAAATTTTTAATAAAAATATTTAATTAAATAATTTTAAATTTTTGGTGGAGTGATGAAGCTGAAATAATACAATAAAAGGAAAAAAATGAAATAACATGGAGATATTTTTGCTTATGACACTGACGAGCAATAACAATAATGAACTTTGAAAATCAGAGTTTACTTATTGTGAAAAAAATTGGCCTAGGGCCTCCGATTTATGAACATAACGCAAAGAAAAAACTAAAATCGAACAATGCTATGAGTCAAAATTTATAAGTCTTTCTTAAAATTTTAGAATTTCTATAAATCTTTAGAAAATTTCAGCCGTTTAGAAATTGTCTGATCCCTATCAAACTTAACTCTCACATTAAGTATTGAAATCGGTTCTCTAAATAATCGGGGGAAAAATAGGCTCAATGTGTTACATACATTTTTAGTAAAACTGAAGGTGCCAATTTTAAACTGACTCATTATTTTGCTTAATTTAAAAAACAAAAAAAAATTGTTGAAACCAAAAAACAAATAATTGGTAACATTACAGAAAGTTTAGGCTTCCATATAACAATTATTTCGTTCAATATATCCTTGTTGGTCAATTTCGAACGAGAACGTTCAACTCTTTCATACCCAATGTTGCGTATATGCAACATTCACTTTTTTGTGCTATTTTATTCGAAGAAAATATTCATAAATAATTTTTATCAAACTGATTTTTAAATACAATAAATTAAATCGATGATACATTTGATGGACCCTATCAGACTAAGGACAAAAGTAGATAAATATCTTAAAACTTTAGGAAAAATTTTCTAATTTTCTTTAATCTTAACCTCAAAAAATGGCCATAAATGACAAAAAATTCACAGAATGATCAAATTAAATTTTTTCAAGTAAATATTATTCAATGTGCATTGTAATGCATTTTTTTTTTATCGTGAAGGAAATAATTTCGTTAACTCATTGACTTCCCACTACTGATGATGTACCCAACCTCAAAAAAATTACCAAAAATTGTAGAGGATAATTTTTTTCAAATGATCATCATTGGGAATTTGAGCCATTATCAATGATAAGGAACCCGGATGAGGTTGGCTTATATTCCCTAAATTCGTGAAATCACAGCATTGAAAGATATCTTTCTAGTTGTTTTGCTCTGAGCAATAATGGGTTAAAAATTAATTACATTTTAAGATTGTCTCCTAGAACTGCATGGGTTTTGCTAATAAGATGGAGTTTTTGCGAAAGAATTTGTCACGTTGAACAAAAATCTGAGGTCAAAAACTTCCCATCACGTCATGTTTTAGGAAAAAATGGGGTTCAAGTCTAATTTTACAAGGATCCGATAATTTTTTCTATTTTTTATTAATTTTTAAACTGATTCAGGACTGAACTTTAAATCAAAAACAGTTACTGACCTAGAAAAACTATGAATGCAGGAGTGCTCAGTATCACCGACTTTTTAGAAAAAAAAACCAATGGAAGTAAAAAATATCGTTAAATAGATTTTATTTAGACTTTTTTTTTCCATCCATTGGCAATTAAGCTCAACAATTAGAATAAAGTTTCCACATTTCGGGGGGGGGTGGGGGGGGAGGGTCAGAACCCCTAAAACCTCCCCCTAAATACGGCCTTGTGCTGGACTAAGGCATAGCTTTCTGAACGGTCGAAAGGGAAGTCGAAGCGCCGCGCGACTGTTTTCGCCTGACTGATACTCGGCGCTGTTATCGGCTATATCTACGAAAGCACTCCGCGTCTCTGAAATTTTCACAAAATACTTTCGAAATGTAATGCATTCAACTAGCACTCCTTTTTAAAAATCGATTTCTCCAAACCAATAAATCGCAGGGTCCTCTTAAAAAAAGACGAAGATTTTAAGACCCAAAATATAAAATATTTCATACGTTTTACATTACATAAAATTTGACAAAAAATATTCTACAGACTTTTATGACTAAATGCTGAACGACTTCAAATTCCCCGCAAAAAAACAGCGGATTCCCCGATTCCCCGCACACAGTAAAATTCCCCTCAAATCGGGGAATTCCCCGCAAGTTAGCATCGCTGCTTTAAAGTCCAGCAAAAAATCTAAGTGCGAAAATTTGTAGTAAAATCTTGTGCACTATTTAAAAAAAAAAATGCGTTTAATTACTAAGCGGAAATTTTCTTTATAAAAGATAAAAGAATATAAAAATAAAAAAATTGGAGGAATCGTATTATCCAGTGATTGCCTACAGTTCCGAAGCTATTTTTTTAACCTTTAATAAAAGGCAAATAAATCAATATAGAAACATGAAATTTGGTGACATAATTGTGGAAGATCTAAGATAATTTCACAATAAAACGTTTCTATCAAGCCCCATTATAATTCGGGCGTCAAAGGGTTAAGCCATTCTAGGCTGTTGTGTTGTGAAGCGCAAGCCTTGATTTTCAAAATACCCAAGCGAAATAATCTATTGGATTCAAGTCTTGGAAAAACGGTGGCCATTTTTTGGTACTGATAAAATTAGGAAACTGGAACTTGATGCGTATGCAAGATTGCGTCAATGTAGCTTGAGCCCAGGGAAGATACAATCATTCAAAATGTTCCGATAGACTACCTGGTCAATTTTAATACCCTTTTCAACCAAAATGGAGGACACTCGGTTGGTGGAAACTCAAACTCACACCATCACCGAAGAGGTTTTTGAACCCGCCCATAAAGAGAAAACTTTTTGAAATCTGATAATATCTCAAGGCCCTTCTTGGTTTTTTGAGAGAACTAATGCAAAAAGAATTAATCAAACCGAATAATGTTCAAAGTTTAGAAGTTTCAACAGAAATTTATACTTTTCATACAAGTTTTGTTGAATTTCTAAAATCTTCTAGGCCTTAAAAGTTTTGTGAAAAATATTTCACATTGAATTTTTTAATGCAATTTCTTAAAAAATAGTTTTTGTTATTAAGGTGGTCCTAGATGACCTTGATAGTTTAGTGGATAGTGCATTAGACTTTAATCCAGGAGGTTCAGGTTCGATTCCCGTCCTTGTCTGGTGGTTATTTCTCATGATCTTCTTATAAGGGGTGAGATTGAAAAAATCTAAAAAAAATTGGCCAAAGAATTGAAGGTCTGCCGTCAAACTGTTTCCAATGTTATTAAACAGTTTCAGAAGAATTTGACCATAGATAGCAAACCTGGTTCGGGAAGAAAACAAGGACCACATGGTATTGGGAAAGCCAAGAAAATAGAAAGCATATTGAAAAGATTTCGAAACATATCTGGTAGAAAAGATGCCCGGTTAGGCCAGTGCTATGACTATTTGGTGTAAAAAGTTAAAACAAATGCAGGTTTGAAAACATACAAAGTCCAAAAAGTTCCAGACAAGAATGCTGCAAAAAATTTTGACGCCAAAAGTAGGGCTCGGAAATTAAAATCGAATTTCATAAAAAAAAATATTCATGTTGTATAATGGACGACGAAACGTATGTACTGGCAGATTTTACGCAGCTTCCGGGCCAAAAATTTTATGTTGCTGATGCTCGAGAAAATGTCGAAGAACAATTTAGAATCCAAAAGCAGACAAAGTTTCCCAAAAAATTCCTGGTATGGCAAGCTATATGGAGTTGCGGCAAAAGAATCAAGTCATTTGTAACAGTGGGCTCTATAAATACCGAAATATACATCAAAGAATGTTTGAAAAAAATACTTCTTCCTTTCATAAGAGAGCACAATGTATCCACATATTTTTGGCACGATTTGGCATCATTCACTACGGCAAGAAAGCTCTGGAGAGGTAACAAAGTAATAACATAGCTTTTGTACCAAGAGAGGTCAATCCTTCAAATTGTCCGGAGCTAAGACCAGTGGAGAGATATTGAGCTCTTGTAAAAAGAAACTTAAAGAGCACAAAAAAGGTGTCCCAAAATATCGAAGATTTTAAAAGGAGATGGGTGGGCAAACTGTTCCAAAAAGGTGTCTGAAACAACTATCGAATCTCTAATGGAAGGCTTACCAAAAAAGGGCCACGAGTTCATAAATAGTGGTTAGAACTATAAAAGTTATATTTTTCTGTAATTTGTAAAATATTATCAATTAAATAAAAAAAAAATTAAAACTCTAAGATCAAACGTTTAAAAATTATTGAATTTTATATATGTTAAGATTTTTTCGATCTCACTCCTTATTCACTATTAATATGAATTGTGTGAGAATTAAAAGATAGTTAGTGTTCAAGTACACCCCTCGGTTGGTAATGGCAAAAACACCGAACTGATAAAAAAATTGCAACATCGCCATTCGGAATCTGTTAAATTGTAGGTCCAACTATGTGGTATCACAATGGCCCGTTCAGGCCTAAGTGTGTCTTTCGACAGCCACTCCAACCTAATCCTACATAAAAGAGGGTCCACCTGTTTGCTGGCGGTATTTCGAGCGTTTTTTCAGGAACTACTTAAAATTTTTTAACGAATTATACATTTTTTGGAAGGTTTACTTTTCTATTTTACTGTGCAATTCGAAGCCTGATATTTACTTAGGGCGTTGTAAGTGGCCTGCTCAAGAAGTAATGGGAAAATTGCGGGCAAGTTTTCGCTCGAACCAGTTAAAACCAGTCTAAAAAACGGAGAAAAAGAATTCGTTATTTGCCGTTAAATGTTCGAGGTACCCATACAGGATTTGGTCAAAATTTTGAAAATTGATAAAATGGCAGTTTTTTCACTGGAAATCGATACTTTTGATGAATTTTTTGGTGATGTTGCTGTAAAAAAGCGATGGTAAAAATTTCAAAAAACCCCTATGTGGGTATTTTGAGTTTCATTTTTCGTTTGATTTTCAAAAAACCCCTACGTGGGTACTTTGAGTTTCATTTTTCATTTGATCTGTTTAGTAGACTATTTCAAATTCTGCCCACAAATTGGAAAAATATAATTTAGAGAAAAACACTTTCAAAGCTTGAGAACGCGATAAAACTTTGTATCCTAAACTTACGTTTAATTTGTAATACCAGGACCATAAAGTTCCACTTCGTAAAGATGCCATAATTTTAAAAAAATATTGATTATTTCGGAAAATATGGGACTAGTTTTAACAGAAAACCCAGTGTTTTTGATACATGAATCGCAATTCTCTGAACAAGCACGAAGTCTCTACAAAATACATTATTTTAATGGCCGAAATCAATCAGGTTATAATATATGTGACCTTTTGGCATACTTTTCTACGTCAGAATCGACCAAAACCTGAAAATCGGTTTTTTGACACACTAGGTTTCTTTGTTGATTCAAGGTGACATATGCAGTCATTGGTGGATTCGTAATAAGGCTCTTCTTGGATCCGTCGGTAGGTCGGTGTTTTTTTAAAGTTTCTTTCATGTATGGTGTGTTATATTTAAACAGTAATATTAAGAGCTTACAAAAAGGAAAAAATTAAATTGACAACTGTTAGTATTGAATTAAATGGAACTGAGTTGAATTAGCTTGAATATAGTTGAATTGAATCCATTTGGATTGAATTGAATGAAACTTAGTTGTATTAATTTAAATTGAATTGAATATAACTTAATATACTTACATAGTATTAAATCGAATTGAATCGAATTGAAATTGACTTGTTGGTTTTGAATTGTATATTTATGACTTTTTTGATATAAAAAACAGTAATAAAAACAGTTGTTAACCACTGATTTAACTGTAGATAGTACCAAAAAAATTTCAAAATATTTATAAAAGAATTTAAATCCATTAACCTTAAATGAGTAACCATTCCCTATACATACATAGCTCAAATTTAATAATATTTTCAAACGTAGTTTTTTTTTCTCTCCATTTAAAATGATGCTTAATGCAATTAAATTTCCTTTTTTGTATTTACTACACTTTTACTACTTTAAAAGGAATTTTGTATTTTTCACAGGTATGAAACCCATATACGTAAATAAGTTTATTTTTATGATTTTTCCATGCTGCAACCATATGCCATATAAATGTTTTCATTATATATAAAACACAAACATCTATACATATATCTATATATACAAAAGAAAAAAAAAAACTCCATAATAATAATGCACGTGGCATCGTTATATATAATACATTCACAAACACACACACATATGTACGTATTTATACTAATATATACCATACTTATAAAAAAAAATCTCACCACCCCATATTTGGTGGTTGCAAAATGGTTGATATTTATTTTCCATTGTTACTGCTGTTGTAGTTGTTGTTATTTGCCGTTGTTGTTGTCGTTGTCATCGTGACAACCACCCCTTAGTGATTGACATTGCAAACGCCACAGCGTTGAGCATTGAACGTCGTTCGTCAACTGGCTTTTTGGGGGTGACAAGCTTTTCACTTTCATTCTTTTAATTTGCGTTTATCTCCCTTGAGGCTCTTAAAATAGATGTTGATGATGATGATATTGCAATGATACGCACTTATATACATACACATACACATACAGAAATATATATAAACAAGTATTAGAAATAACACAATGTAGGGTAGAATAACTACTCATCAAAGGAAGAGAAATAATGGACGGTAAATATATATGGCATGCTGCTTGATAATAACTAATAGTAATAGAAAAAATAAATATAAAAAAAAATTATATTAATTTTAATTTAATTTTGTATGCACTCAATTCACGTGTTTGAAAGTAAACGAATGTTAATGGAAGATTTGGATTCAAGAGGGTAAAACTTAGCGAGATCAAATAATACAAAAAGAGCATACATATCCACATAATACGTCAAGGGAAACATTTAAGCCTATCAAAAATGTAAGTTAAAAAAGGTACTGAGAGTTCTTTCGTTAGAAATTTTCAGAAAAATTATGAGACCATCATTTTGAAATTCAATTTCAGTCCTCAAAAAATCCTTGTATTGTATTCTATAATGTCTAACTAAAGGGTTTTCCATTAAGGACATAACAATTTTATCTTTTAATAAAACACAGAATTTTTTGAGATATTTAGTTCAAATTTATTGTGAGTGTAATGCAAGCATTACATTTTATGAAAGAAATTCGATTTCGGTCATATGACCACCACGAGCCCGTTTACAGCGATCGATTCTTTGGACCCAATTTTCCACTACTCTCGCACACATTTTGACCGGAACGTTGGCAATTTCGTGTTTGATATTGCCTTTGAGCTCGTCTAAAGTTGCTGGCTTGTTGGCATAGATCAGTGGTTTGATATAGCCCCATAAAAAGAAATCCAATGGAGTTAGATCGCATGAACGAGGCAGCCATTCCACCGGACCATTTCTCGAGATAACACGTTCACCGAATTTGCCTTTCAATAAATCGATTGTGACGCGTGCTGTGTGGCTAGTGGCACCGTCTTGTTGAAACCATATATTGTTGATGTCAAGTTCATCCCAATCTGGCCACAAATAATCTTCCAGCATAACATGATAGCGCTCTCAATTGACGGTAACATGACGGTCGTTTTCATCCACGAAAAAATATGGCCCAATCACACCTGCGGCATGAAAACCGCACCAAACAGTAAATTTTTGCGGATGCAACGGTGTCTCAAGAAGCACATGTGAGTTTGTTGCTGACCAATAATGAATATTTTGCTTATTAATAAAGCCATTGAGTCAGAAATGAGCTTCATCGCTGAAGATGATTTTTCGATGAAATTCTTTGCCAGAGCCCAATTGGAGAAGTTTCGGCGTTTCAAATGATCAAGTGGCTTTAGTTCTTAAGTCAATTTCATCTTGTAAACATGTGTGCCAGTGTGCCAAGATCTTTTTGCAAAATACGCCACAGTCTCGTTCGAGCGATGCCCAATTGTTGAGAACGACGTGGAATCGACCGATTTGGGTCATTTTAAATCGATACACTTACGGCTGCCATATTTTCTTCGCTTCGAGCGGTATGACGTCTTTTTGGCACCAGAACATCCAATAGTGAAAATGTGGATTCAAATTTATCCACTATAGCACGCACAGCCTGTCGGGTGGGACGATTATTACGACCGAAAATTGGAGTAAGCGCTCTTAAAGTGGCGACCACCGACTCAGAATTTCGTTTCGCTGGTTCGTGAACTTAACCATGATGAAAATGTTGACTTTAACTAACCTTTTGACATTGATAGTTCATTAAAAAAGTTTAAAGGTGCGTTCATATTAAGATACGAAATTGTTATGTCCCTAATGGAAAACTCTTTATAATTAAGGGGGTCAATTTCTAAAAAAAAAAAACAGCATCAGTCTTCCGAGGTATTTTTTAATTAACTTTTGAAAAATGTTTAAAAAAAATACCAAAAATTTTCAAAATGGCGGAGTAAACTATGGCGCACTAAAAAACAAGCTACAGCTAGTAATTTGAATTTTTTATAAAAAATAACTTAAAACAAGCATTCAACCTTTCCGGCTTCATAAAACCACGCCTATTAAATTTTTTAGGGTTTTTTATACTTTTTACATCAAAATCCCAATTTTTATAAAATCGATTAAAAATTTGCGAACTAAAGGGTTAAGGTACTATTCTAAATTTATTTCTCAAGCACAGTGGTCTGAACCAAAGCGAGTATAACTTATCGATGACCGAATTGTCCACAAACAAATTAAATTTGCCAATTAGGAGTACAACAAAGTGGCAGCATTAGCGAGTCATTCACCACGAATGCTGGAGTCAAGCAACGATATCCACTTTCACTCTTTCTCTTCGCAATTGTTCTGAACGATGTAATAGCAAATTTATACTCCAAAGTAAAAGGCATACTTAACATGAAGTCTCACTCAACAACTTGACTGGATTTGGACTTCGCAGACAATCAGCCTAAACACATTAACTTACCAGAACGAATTGTGCTACAGATGAGGATGTCAACAATAGACTCAAACTTAGAGATCGATCGATTACAGTCAGAATGGAAAAGCTCGCATGTTTCTAAAAAAAAAAACAAAATCAACGCATATGTAAAACCAATTTTGAAATATGAAAATGAGACTTTGTTTCATCCAGCAACTTCAAATGTTCATTAACAAGTTTCTGCAGATCATATGCAAAATATTCTGGCCAAATTTATTTTGAAATTATGTTACATGGGTCGCCGTAGCCTAGTGGTTAGTGTACGGAATGCACGGCACAGTCAAAAATCAAAACTTGAAAATAGAAATTTTTCTACACGGCACTATCTCTTGGCTGGCAATTGGCTGAAAAAAATTTTCACTTCGCCGTATAGTTCCACAATAAGATTTCCACTCAACTTTTTCGCTATAGCTGCTCGTTTGCAAAATATATTACTTAATTCGAATAGCGGTCAAACGACCAAGTTTTTACTCACAGCAAACAGATTTTTTTTATATTATAAATATAAATATTTTCCAATGTTTTGCTATACAGAAATGAATATATCGACCAAAAGATCCATTTTTATACATACATTTGTAATTACACATAAAAATCCACATGCACTTACTTATATAAGTAGAAGTACATTCATCATATCTTTCTAAAGAATCACTGTCGTCCTTTCTATATACAAATAAATTTATACATCTGTATGTAGTTATTCGTACACACGCCCTAAACTTAACTTTGTGTTATTGATACTACTACCTTGTGATTGTGTTTTGTGGCCGTAATGATGATCGTTTCTTATAGTTTTGCCCGCTTCTGAAATTCGATATGGTTTTTGTATTGTATATGAGTGCCGCTGCTTGGACCAAGACTATGATTAGCTATCATCATCTGCAGCCAGCAATTAAAAGAACAAACAATGTGAGTACAATGAACGCAAAGGATCAAGCACAGAAAATACGCGCCTGCGTATTTTCGTTTTGCACTCATATAATAAAAATTTGTTTTGTCTTTTTTTTTTTTTTTGTGTGTTATTACTTTGCACAGTTATGACAGGCGTCCCCCTTGAAGTAAGTAGCGGTATACATCAAAGTTAGAGATTTAGTTTAAGCTACGGATATAGCTTTATACATACAAACCTAAATGAAAAACGCGGTATAAAATATTAGCGGAAGTATTCATTCATATTCATACTTCAATTTTTTCTGTAAGGAATAAAAAGCCTATAAACTGTTTAAGCTACTCAAAAAAAAAAAAAACAAAAAAAGGATTGAGGTAATATTTACAGTAAAAGTTGCCATAGGCGGACATTTGAGATTTGTCATTCTTAAGTCTTGAGAACTTCCTCAATTAATAGAATCCAAAGTTTGCACAAAATATTTACAAGAAAGTTTTCTTTACTGACTGAAAAGCAAAGAACTCTTTTAAAGAGAAAAATATCCTACGTTTTCTTCCTTTTGTACTCTTCTCCTAAACGTTTCCAATTTCGACTCACCATATGACGGTGTTAAATAATTAAAAAATTTACTTGGATCCGGTAATGCATTCAATTTTTAATCTATTTTTAACATTTTTAAACTCAGTCGCAAGAAAAACACAAAAATAAAATCCTTAATTTAATTAAATTGAAAGCTATGAATGCAGAATTGCTCAGCAGCAGTTCCTCCTGCAGTATTTGAAGTCATACCACTTGCAAAAGACAAAAAGACGAAATTTGTTGGATAGCAAAAATAAAGAAACCATTGACAATGTATTTTGTGGGCGTTGAAAATCATCAATTAGAAGACGCTTAACCTTTTCGGGGCGAAACCAGAGGAAATAGTGAGAAACCCAGTCCGTGTTCGTATTCTCTGCTCCTTATTTCTTATTAAAATTTTTGAAACAAATCCAGGAATCTGGCTTTATAAAGCCTAATATTCTAGGGTGCAACTTGAAATCAGTCTAGCTTACTCCCTTGTTAAGATTCAGACACTGCAAATAGACGGGGCAGTAGTGCTTACTTCTTTCACTCCTTTCGAGAAAGCCACACATACTTATACGTGAGATACTTCCAATTAGCGAGCGATACGCCAATCGATACAATACTGAGGTTCTTGAATGCTCAAAGAACTAGATTGAGGTTCGGCACTGAAAGATTCGGGAACAAAGAACCGCCATCACAGAGATTTTCTTAGTTCTGGAGAGAGAAGATCATAAGTTTTGCTGTGGGTTTAGATCTGTTCTGCTTCGTTCCTTCCGAAGATCAAAGGGTCTAAGACTGTAGTAGCAGAGAGGTACGATGTCGATCCCTCTGTATCCAGTGCAGCTAAGGCCGGTAAACCTAAGCCACATTCGGGGGAAGAAGATGATAAACTCTCGATTTCAAGGCAGTTATGACCAGAAGCCCAGAAGATTGCATTAAGTTGGGCAGCATTCTTCAACTTGAATATGGCGTTCCTTAGACAATCGATAGTGCTGGAGAGCAGGAGAAGAGGGCTACTGACACAAAGGCCATCCTGGCAGGAAGATCTTCAAACTGGCAATGCAAGAAAGTTGCTACCAAGAACAAATTGTCATCAGAAACAGTTCCGGAAAAAAGACCAAGGCCGTAGCTAGGATTTTTTCCGGGGGAGGGGGGTTTCATTCGAAGAAAATATGATGACCCTAACTACTAACAAATTATGGTTAATGACGAACGACGACTTAGATGTGATAATATCCTTTATGAAATATGGTGGTTTTAAATAAAAATATGGGCGGAAATGAGACCAATCTTCATATTGGGGAACTATTTTTCCTATGTAAATTATTGCGATTCATTTTCAGACTAAGGACAAAAGTGGATAAATGTATTAAGGCTTTAGGAAAAATTTTTGTTTTTGAAATTTGTTTATCTTAACTTAAAAAAAAAATGGCTGAAAATGACAAAAAATTTACTGAACAATCAATTTAAATTTTTTCAAATAAATATTATTCAATATGGATTCCAATGCATTTGTTATCGTGAAGAACATAATTTCGATAACTCATTGACTTGCCTTTACTGATGATGCACCCGACCTCAAAAAAATTACCAAAAATACTAAAAATAGTCAGAGGCTCATTTTTTTCAAATGATTATCAGTGAAAATCCGGGCCATGATAAGGAATCCGGATGAGGTTGGCTTATATTCCCAAAATTCGTGCAGTCACTGCATTGAAAGAGGTCTTCCGAGTCGGGCTGCTCTGAGCAATAAAGGGTTAAAGAATTAATTACATTTTAAGATTGTTTCCTAAAACTTTGGAGCTGATCCACTACTACTGCCCTACATGGGCTTTGGGAATAAAATGGTTCCTAGTGCTTGCGAATGAATTTTTCATACTGAACACAAATCTGAGGTCAAAAATTTCCCAACACGCCACGTTTTAGAAAAAATGGGATTGAAAACCCTAAAATAGAATTTTGGGCCATTTTCAAAAATAGGAGATCTGAACACTGACGAGCTACACACTTCGAAATCCAGAAATTGTAGGCTGAATCATGCCGTTCCAAATGAGCCCAAAGCCCAAAACTTTAAATCAAAAACAGTTACTGACCTAGAAAAACTATAAAAGCAGGTTTGCTCAGCATCACCTTCTCTTTTTGTATCCAAAGTCAAACCTCATGTCAAAGAAAACAAATAGGATCCGGTCGCATAGTGTAACTAAGATTTTAAGTTTATTTTTTTATATTTGACTTTTTAGAAAGAAACCGATGGAAGTAAAAAATATTTAAAAACTGTTCAACATCCACTGGCAATTTAAATCAAAAAATAGAAGAAAGTTTCCACATTTGGGGGGGAGGCGGGGCGGTCAAAACCCCCAAATACGGCCTTGAAAAAGACGTTGGGTAAAAACTTTTTAAAACTTTTAAAACTCATAGCGTTTAAAGAAACCTGAAGCGATACAGCATAACTGAGACTTAATTAGGATTTGCTGACGATGGGATTCATTGTAAAAAGCTTTTAAAAATATTGCTGCGTCTCCCGTGGCCCATAACAAAATTGAAAATTCAAACAAAAATTAAGAAAACAAAACTTTAAAAATATGAGAAATCATGTTTGAGTAAAAAGCAACTATTGAAAATTTGGGAAAAATTGCAAAAATTGTAAGCAAAAAGTAAAATAAGTAAACAAACCTTTTTTTTTTGGTTTAGTTTGGTGCTGTTAATTAGGTGACAATTCCAAACTTTTTTACTAAATCATAAATAATTTCTTACCCATGTTTCAGATCACCGGTTATTAATAGTTCTGAAATGGTATAAGTGAAAGTGAATTACTTAAAACTTTTATACTCAACTTTTACATTTTGAAAAATTTTCAACTTCGTTTAAATATCTTGAGTGGTATTAGAATTCTTGATTTTGATCGACCCCATAAGAATATAAATAAAAATGTTGCTGCTCAATTTGAAATTCGTAATATAACTAATTCGAAATTTCCACAACTCGAAGTACGTTTCTCTTTAATGTGACTTAGATTAGGGATTTCTACCATTGTCTTGATCATAAAGTTTGGACAACCAACCCATCCTGCTTCTTTCTAATGCTTTGTTGGCTTTTCTAAATTATTTTCGCGACTCTAATATAGCGACCCACTAATTTCTTATGCAATTAACATAAGGACTGACTTACTGATTTATTTACTTTTTGAGTCAACTGTACAAATCTAAAATGTAAATGATTTCAAGGTAAAATGTTGTTAGTTCTCCTATGTTTATGATTTCAACATTTTAAAGATATTGTTGTACTTATATTTTTTTTACAAAATGTTTCAATGTTTGTTTTCCATATAACAGTGAGATAATTGAATGAATAAGAGAAAAACATCAAACACAAAATATGTAGTATATACAGTCTGTCATGGTGATATTTTACTGCGCATCAAAAACAACAACTACAGCAACAACAACAGCAACAACTTTGTCATGACAATTCTACTAATAAAGCCCAAGTGTATCTTTGATGCATTCTAGTGGCTTCTTTACGTACCTACGGTAAAAAAAAAATAAAAAAAAACGCGAACTCATAGTTACTACACTACTAAAGTCCTTTGGCTGGATGCTCTATGAGGGTATACGAGTCTAAATGGATGTATATTTGTGTATGAGTATATACATGAATATGCATGTATGTATGGATATGTAGGTACATACATACATATATCTGTGTGCAGAGTTAACTTTGGTGTGTTTCAAGTGGTGACGAATACGCTGTGAAAAAGCACACCACCATCATCATCATCATCATCAACAGTAACAGCAACAATAACAGCAACAACAACTACAACTCGAAGTTAAAATTTACTTGGTCTCACATTGGCTTTTTTTCTCGCTTTTTTTACTGATGAGCATTTAGCGCTTGCTTTCCCGCATTACTCTCTCTCTGTCCGTCCGTTTGTATGTCTGTCCAACTGTTTGATTAAGAACCTTTACAGTAAATAAGGATTTTTAATTAGTTTTAAATAGAATGAATGTTCTTCAAATTTGTTTACAGAAATTATTTAAATGGAGCACATTTGACATTTGGAGATATTTGACTGGCTAACAGGGAACCTTTATATCAAAGCCAAATACCTCAGGGTTATCCCTGATACTAAGCTCAACTAGAAAACCAATAGATATTGTCTCCTAGAAAAAATTCTCTGAAGAAATGGAAAAATCCTTCCACAAGTCATGCACAGTCATTATCAGGCCAACTCTGGCGTATGAAAAGAGATATAATTAGAAAAAAACTAAGCAGAATTCAAAGCTCAGCTTGTATTGGAGTTATAAGAAAACTTTTCTCATGGCCAAATGGAAGATCTACTATGGAAATTGTAAACACTAAAACCATCACAGTTTCGAGAGGTCAGAATCAATGTAGTGGAATGGCAAAAGCTACAAAAATAGTAGAATTCGCAATCTCTGGATTACTTACGGATCTAGAGATTGCGAAAAATGGAAGGCTTTAATATTTTTGTCCCTTCATTTTATTTTATTTTTTATTTATGACCAATGTCCAAAATTAGGGGGCTAACATTTCCTAGGATCCGCTAGTACCTGTCTTACCCAACACATATTAACTAGTATTCAAAATCCACTTCCCAAAGGGCTTTAACTGGAACACATCGACTTGAACAGGGAGCCGAATTTCTGGCTTTTAGAGAAGCCTATAAATAACTGACTACGCTTCAAGACAAGGTTAGAATAGTTATTTTCTCAGGCAGTCAGGCGGTTATTAAAGTTCTAGACGCAGGCTGAATATCTTCAAAATTCGTTAACCAGAGTTACACGCGTTTCTAAGTTTTGAATTCTGGGTTCCAGATCATGGAAACGAACAATCGAGCAATCAACAGTAATCCCTTTGAGCAAAATAAAGCCATATTTTCTTATTTCCTTAGGCTTGTAGATAATATATAGACTTCCCCCCTGCGCTGCAAATAAGAGAACAATTTTAAAATGCGAAAGCAAGAGAACGAGGTTCCTACTTGGCCATACCCATTCTGACATATTAGATTAACAGGCGGCCAAACTTGGTACCCCACACAATACACATTGGAGAAATTGTAAGAAAAGGACTTTCTTTTTTATCTTTAACAATGTACGGATGTGGTGGTACCAAAACAGCCATCATTTATTTATAAACTGGTTTGCTTGAAATTTCGTAGAAAATGTTAAAACATTTTTATTCACCAAGTCAGGTCTGCTGATTTCCGGCATTTGTGGGAAGAATTTGGGGATCTCACTCGGATCCTGTGATTGTGTATTCCCTGAAGTTAGACTTCCTCAAGTCAATATATACCAATCCCAATGATTATTTCAGCGACTTGCTATCACAATTCCAGGGGAACTGCAGCCCATAGAATGTGCTCTCAGAATTTTTCTATAGATTCTGTGGTTTGGGTTAAGGAAATATTCATTAGTCACTGTAAAGCGTACCAACTCAATCTAAAGCATTTGTTCGGCCAACTAACTTACAATGCAAAGCCAAAACTGGAACGTTATAATTACATAATCTTTTGTTACCAATAATAAGCCAGTACCAGCGATTCTTCCGCCGTATAACAAAATTAAGTAACTACTAGTTATTTGATTTTGCTGTTCTTTCTTTTTTTGGAATCTTGAGTCAAAAATCTGATAAGGATTTTTACTCATTGTCCTCTTCTAAATGTTTTAATTTGAAAAACCAAAACTTAAATTGCATTAAATAATATTAAAATGAGTTGCACAAAACTTTCATTTCTCAAAATTTTCAAAAACAAGTTACTTGGTTTTATTATATTACCGGCGAATTCTGCTAGTTTTGATCCGATTGGGAGTTGAATGACAATGGGATAAATTAATATTGACTAAAACATTTTACTTTTCGATTTCAACGTTTTGAAGAAGTTCTAGATATAAGATCGCCACTATGGTCTAGTGGCAGAGTGCCAGACTCTTATCTCTGGAGACCTGAGTTCGATTCTCGGCTTGGGTATGTTTCTTACCTATCTTTCTTTCTCTTTGCCTTTCTTTCTTTCTTGGGGCTTTGGTACAATAGATCTTATAGGTCGCAGTGCCTGATTTTCGAGTCGTCCTTCTTTCAAATAATAATAGATATAGGAAGGAGTAATTTGGCATTTTAAATCCACTCTAGACCGATACTGAATTGACAGTAAATTTGAAATATGGTTCAATTTCTCATTTATATAAATATCTATATCGGTTCTTATTTTGCCTGGTAGTCTGCTTATAACTATGTATGTAAGAGTATGAATGTATGTATATCCATTGCTTATGTACATATGTAAGTATATATTCTGTTTAACGACAAAAAAAAAATCATACCTTTTTGTTAGGGGAGCAGCAAAAAAAAAAAAAAAAAAAAAATAGATAGGTATCTCGCTCGTAAAGAAAAAAATGTGCAGCACCAACAACGACTGTAAAATAAAAAGAAGGGTCCGGGTGCGAGTCCACGTTGTCATAGCAACGCGTCACTTTACGTGTCGAAGTCTGGTGTTGGCTGCCATATTTGCTCTTGTAGCTTATAGCGTCGTTCGTTTGGCGCTTTTTCTGCTTCTCTGTATACATACATATCTATATGTGGGTATGAATGTCTGTCCTTAAATTTTACTAGCTATCTTTTTACCCTCTTGTATGCTCATGTGTGTGTGTGTTGTGTCCCCTTGTGTGTGAATCCTTGTGAAGTGTATACGAGCGTATATATGTATGTATTTCCGTATTTTTTCGTCTTGCTACGGTCGTTCTTGTTTTTTATTATTTTGTTGTTTTCAATTTAGTTGCTTTGCGCGCGTTATATACAACAGTATATGGCGTTATATACTATACAAGTTGTTATATACATAGATATATACATACAATAAGTATACGATGGGTGTTTTGTAGATACTATAGAGATATACGACGACAGTTGGATATATTGTTTTGTTCCTTTTGGTGTTGTTGTTGCTGTTGACGTTGTTGTCGTTGTTGTGCTATTGTATTTGTTGCTGTTGCTATTTCCGCTACTGCCATTTTGAAGTAGAGTAGCTTTACTTTTCATAGTGTCATCTTTGTTGATGAGGATATTGCTATTTTTGTTTTGTTGCTGCCATTCATATTGTTGTTTGTTCGTTGTTTTTATTGTTGTTGTTGTTGTTATTGTCAATCCCGGACATCTATCTATGGTGACATTCGCGTCATAAGCACACAATACATACACATACACATACATATATATATATATATATATATATATATATATATATATATATATACTGTATGTATACATACATACATATATCCTTATTGCTTTGACATTGCCTTTCATTCTCTTCTAATAAGAGGATGAATGCTTAATATTCCTTTCAGCTTCAGCAAGCGTACATGTAGTTTAATAACATTGTCTGTCCATCGAAGTCTTTACTTATATACAGCAAAATAGAAATGTCGATGTTAGAAACGTAAGCGAAGAGGGTGGAAGAAATCTTCTAACGTCAAATGGACCTTTGATATTTTTCGTCAACATGACTTCAGGGCAATATGATAGAAATTTTTTGTCATGCAAAATAATTGTACGCTTATAAGGAAAGTATTGTAAAAGTATCTCGCTTAATGGACATGGTAAGCATGTAGAAGAATCATGTAGCTAGATAAGAGTATATATATATATATATACAAAGCTACAGACATACATGAAGGATGAAGGTAAACCTTACGAAATTCTAATCATGAATATGTTATTAAATTAAAGAGAAAAATTATATACCTATGAAAATTGATTTAATTTTTAGAGCATATGAGATTCAATTTACGTTGCAGATAAATTGCAATTTAAATAAAACAGTGAACTAATAATAGTTGGAATATATAGTTTAAAATAATTAAAAAAAAGAAGGGTTATGGACTGGTACGTGGTTGTGTTAGGTTCAATTCGACGACCCCGATTGTCTAGTGGATAGTGCACTAGACTTTCATTCAGAAGGTTGCGGGTTCGATTTCCGTCTTGGTCTGGTGGTTAATTCTCATAAACTTCTTATATTCACTATCGATATGAAGTGGATAAGAATTATGAGAATGTGTACAAGTACACACCTTGGTTGGTAATGGCAAAACCACCGAGCTGATGAAAAATTGCCACACAGCCGTTCGGAATCGGCGTTAAACTGTAGGTCCTACCATCGCCACTGTGGTCTAGTGGCAGAGTGCCAGACTCTTATCTCTGGAAACCTGAGTTCGATTCTAGGCTTGGGTATGTTTTTTATCTATCTTTCTGCCTTTCTTTCTTTCTTGGGGCTTTGGTACAACAGATCTTATAGGTCGCAGTGCCTGACTTTCTAGTCGTTCTCTTTCAAATAATAATAATAAGTTCAATTCGTGGGCCAGTCGAAAAAGTACATTTTACATTACGTTACACAGTGGCAGGTATACTTCAATTTACTTGAAATTTTTTTACGAATTGGGTACGAAAAATGCGGCCGTAATATTCTAACAAAGTCAATTCCCACACTGTTAGTCTAATGGTCACGAATCAAAGCTTTTTAGTTTGGGGTTACGCATCCATAACACATTCCTGCGAGGTTTTAGGTGATTGAAAAAAACTTGCAATTTCCCATGTAAATATGGTCTCAATAAAAAATAGCACCAATCAAAAATGAAAAAAGTTCCCAAAAAAAGTTTGTGGAAAGCAGCAAAAGGAAATTTTAACATGAATTGCGGCTGTATTTTACAGTTTAAGGCCTTTTTTCATTTTGAATTTTGGGATCATATCTCATTATGAAATATGTGGAATGTGGCCCAAAATGAAAAAGTCCCTAAGATACGTTGGCTGGTTGGTTGGAGTGGCTGCATTAAGCTTTTCTGGTAATCGTATTGACCTACAGTTTTATGGCGAATCAGAAAGGCAAGAAATATGATGAATTGACCCAAAACATATATATTGCTCGTTTGTTGCAAGACTGTCATAAACCAAAAAAAAAAAAAAATTCGAGTTAAGTATGCAAAAAAAGAAAAAAAATCATAACGGTATCTCATAAACTGTTCCCATGAGAAGAGATTTTGCCACTTTTGCGTTCTATGGAGTGATAGATCATTAAAAACTATAAATGTGACTTTCTTCAAAAGAAGACAAGATAAATTTCAAGTTAAGCATGCAGAAATAACTGTTATTTAATCCTTTATCTTGTGTAAAAAAATCATAAGGGTATCTTAAGAACTCGTTCTTATGTTCTACCGAGTAGTAAATCACTGAAATCTTTAAATGCGATTTTCTCGAATATTTGTTTTTTTTTTAACTTATGACAGTCTTTCAGCAAACGTGCGATATGTTTATACTATTATTCCTTGAAACTCTAAAAACCTTACATGAGATTTATTAGAGTTTGAAGGAATAATAAAGCTTGGGTTCAGTTTAAATATGATTTAAATTATTTTAAATGAGTTTTTTTGCTTGTATGTATTTCCAATCATACTTAAAAGAAACCTAAAGTTGGAGTTTTAAAACTAATTTCGCTATAAATTTCAAATATTTTTCTTTTATAGGTCAATTTTGGATCAGACCCTTTTTGGTACAATCCAAAATATTCTTTCCATTTACTGTATATAAATAAACCGCTCCTATTTGGAGCATCCGGATCCGTGGATATGAGGTTGTTCAAGGACGCCGAGCTGAAGTCTACCGGACGGGTCACTGGCCTTTAGAAATAAAGGTCAGTTGCGAATAAGTGATTCTACTATAAATAAGCAGTGCCGGACAATCGGCGGTTGCTCGCAGTTACTACAGCACTAACAAGGCGAGTAGATGCAGCCTTTAAACAAGCATCTATCTATAATCAGATGTAGGTGTCTGTTTCACAAAGTTGGTGCGGCCGGAAGTTGTACTCGGAATACAAACACAATATTACAGATAGACTGGATGCAAAAAGTTACTATATGCTCACTAGTACGTATTTAAGTGACGTACAGGGGTTGCGTTAGGTTGATAACCCGCCCGGAAAAACCATATTACCTAAGAAACGGAAAGAGCTATTCATGTGTTAAAACCCTACCCTAGATCCGTCAATGCTTCAGAATAATTGTTATGAAAATTGTAAAGCTCATAGGTGACACTTTCGATTATTGATATCAATGGAAATTATGAAGTGGATTAATCCAACATCGGGCAATGATCATGCCTACCTGAAACCTTTGTAGAACAAGTTTTTGAAGTGAAACTTCTTTACCGAGGGTAAATCGAAAATTTTGCAACGGAAGTCGTGTTGTTGTTGCACTCATACGAAACTAATAAGAAACGAAGTTATGCTGTTGTTAGTGTTTAGCGAACGAAGTCATATAGAGATCGGCTGCATACGATCATGCAGAGAGTCGACTTCTTGCAGTTTTATCTCAATGTGCTTTAGTGAGAGAGCTTAAATCCATACAGCTGAATTTTTCTTTCATGTGTTATCAGGGATGCCAACTCATTTTTTCTCTGTCCCCGATAACCCTAGAGAAATTCCCCGATTTTCGATCGAATTCCCCGCATTGGTAAAATTTCATATTATAACAGCGCTACACGCACTTTCCATATAATTATTTTACAAAAACGAAAATGACCTCAGTGAGTGTTATTTTAAGGCGACCCTGAACTTTCTCGGTCCAAAACTTAATAAATTTTTATGGGACTGGCACATTAATAGAAATGTACTTTCTGACTCCGGAATTCTTAACATATAAGCTTCAGCTCATTTTTGGATGTCAAAGTTCACAAAGGTGAAGACATGGGATTTCTTTTGAATCAAATAAAAAATGGCAAAAACTTTGTTTTGAGAAAAGTTTTGACTATCGGTTTTTAATATAAAATATACTTTATCTTCTTTATGATGGCAGACCGTAATTTGTAAGTTTACAGATTAGTCACCAATGATTAAGAGTTAATCAGGAGGTGCTGGTCGAAGGCATAGCTAAGCCTTTCCCAACGGCGCGAAAGAGAGAAGAGCCGCGTGACTGTTTTGGCATGACTGACACTCGTCGCTATAATCGTCTATACTTACAAAAGCACTCTCCGTACTCTGAAATTTTTACAAAATACTTTCGAAATATAATACTTTCAAATAGCACACTTTTTTGAAAATTGATTTCTCTAAACCAATAATGCTTAAGAAAAGATGAAGATTTTAAGACCCAAAATATGAAATATTTCATACGTTTTACATTTCATAAAATTTGACAAAAATATTGTACAGATTTTTTTTTACTAAAAGCTAAACGACTTCAAATTCCCCGCAAAAAACAGCTCATTCCCCGATCCCCCGCACCAAGTAAAATTCCCCACAAATCGGGGAATTCCCCGCATGTTGGCATCGCTGTGTGTTATATATGTGTGCTACGTTATGTTTGTGGAGATAGAGAGTGTCAACAGAAAAAAAGCTTTAGGAAATAGAAAGAGGAAGAGTGCAAAAGGTTCAACAACAATGGTCACGTTGAAAATCAGTAAGAAACGAAGTTATGCAGTTGTTATTCGGCTACATACAATCAAACAGAGTGACGAAGTTTCGCAGTTTTATCGCATATGCTTTAATGAGAGAGTCAATATAGAAGACTCGGCTTGATTGCATATAACTGAATTTCCTTTCATGTATTATATACATGTACTAAGTCGTGTTTGTGCCGATAAGTGCAGAGATTATCAACAGAGGATAAGCAACAACAAAATAGAGAGAAGAGGACTGCAAAAACTTCAATACAATGTTTCATAAATGTTATCGTGGAGACGTGGAGTTACAATTTTCTAATAAACGACATAGTTTCACTTCTACTGCGATTGCTTGCAGACACGTAACAAAGAATATATAATACATAGAAGGTGCATCACGAACAAATTTATTTGCACAAAAATTTTGTTCTATGGAGCCATAACTGCCTCCAGTTTACACTCAAAATTCAGTTGTTCTCATAAAACCAATGAGTGGTTTAAATAGTTTGTTTCTCTTTGTTGTTGGCTTTGTGTAATGAGAAAGGTTTTTTAATGAGAGTTTTGTATTTTCTTTTTTTTCATGTTTCTTTTTCTTATATTTGGTTTTCGTGCTAGTAATATGAGCCGGTGCCATAAATGAGCCATAAATAAAAGGGTACAGATTATAAAATTCAAATCCCAAGTTGGGACGCGAAAAAATAGGTATTTTTTAAGATTTTTTTTCAGGTTAACTAATAAAGTTTTTTATAAAAACTATTTGTTATCTAAAAGTACATGTGTTGAACTTAACTTTAACTAATCTCTATTCAAAAATATTTAAAACTTTATGAGTTATGAGCGATCCCGTCGACAAATCTAGAACATTTGAAATCCAAAAATGAAATGGATTTACTTTTATTATAAGATTATCTAGTGGTATATAGAAAGATGTGAAAAATATGCATATTTTACAAAATCACCGACTGTCAAAGTTAACAGTTCAATTTTAACTAAAAGATGGATCATCTTAAGAAATTGTTTACATATTTTTGAAAACATATACTTTAAGAAAGTGCAAAAAAGTAGATTTTTTAACACGTTCGCGGACACTCAAAATTATATCGAGGTGCAAAAAGAGACATATGGCGGCTCTCTTAAAGTAATCGTAATATTTAAATTTTGATTATACACGTTTTCCCCAAACTCTAACAATATTACATTTTATTAGTTAAATACATTGTATACTAAAGCATTTACTTCGATATATAGATCAGTTCTGTTGTGGATTATGTGAACGCTATATAGAATTGAATGCCGAAGTTTGTATTACAGATTTGAATGCTATAGCATTCACGTCATATTTTGACACCATGAAAATGAATTCACGAATACAAAAAAAAATATTACTAAAAAAAAATTTTGCTACGATCATAATTTTGGGTCACAAATTGAAAAAAAAAAAAATTAATTAGGTTAGAAAGCAATATTGATACTCTGCAACAACGCAAAAAAAAAAACACCCAAATGTACCTACATATTCTCCGCAAAAAAGGCAGTCATATGAAACTATACTCAGTCTCACTTGGCAGTACTCTGTAACGATATGGAAGAGCCTAAGAAAAAAAAAACACCATGAGAGTGTATGGGAGAGAGTAAAAGCAAAATAAATGATTGGTTTTGCTCTTCCTCTTTACTACGACCGCCCGCACCCGAAACGAAAGAAACATATTTTGGAAAAATTTTGAGAGATGCGCCTTCTATGTATTATATATTCTTTGCACGTAATTTTTTAATCAAACCCAACCAGCAATCGTTATGATTTTTTTACACAAGATAAAGCATTAAATAACTGCTATTTCTGTATTCTTACGTCGAGCGAACACAGTAAATCGGCACAATCGGTAAACCCGCACATCCCTGACTAATCGACTTCCGAAAGGTCTAGCCGAGTGTACAAAAGAGATCAATGTGCATATCCGATGAATCTTTCGTAGCTAGATCATTGGTAGCTTTATTCCGGTAATTCCTTTGGAATCTTTGTTCAGCAAATGTCTCAATTATGTTTATTTTGGCTTGAAAAATACTGAGCCAAGTACAGAATGGGACGAATGAACAGAGGTGTAAGTTTTCAATTCCTATGCTATTCCTACAAGGGTAATGCTTTTACGCTTATTAATAAAATGAAAAGATAATACAAATGAGACCTTAATGGGTTAAAATTGGCGAAGGTCCAAGATTGATCCCTAAGATGATATGATGGCTGATAATATGGATTTGAGTCTCGCGAAATTATCTGAAATTCACGAGAAAATCTGTTCGATGGGCTCTACGTCGAAATTGAGAAGGTTCAAAATATAATAGCCCTATTCATGATAAGTTGCAAATGGTCTTGCATCATTGCAAATGTAAATTTTTATTACATATCGCAAATATTTGTTGTTGTAATAGTAGAAATATTTTGCATTTGCAATGATGCAAGACCATTTGCACCAAATCGTGAATAGGGGTAATGTTTTAAATGGTAGATCTTCCGATTTATAAAATGTATTGAAATTAATGGAAATTAATTCAAAAGAAGAGAAAAAATAATGGAAATTAAAGAAATTGAATAAATTATTTTCCCTCTGATTAGTTGGACTTTTCATATCTATTGGCCATTTCAAGTACACAAACCATCCGAAAAATTTATTTTTTTGGCACTGGTTTTGTCAACAGGAACGTAAATAATTGGAATATTATAATATGCAAAGTATTATATATGTATTTCTTTATTTGCCAAAAATGGCTGACATAATCGGAATTGAATGAAAGTAAAAGCGGGAGTAATCAAAGGAATACTTTTATTTACGCACGTGTCTATTTATACGCATTCATTCACACAATCCCATACGCAATAGCACTTATATACATGCATTAGTATGTATGGGCTTACTCGATATATTTGATTAAAAACTGAAAATCTATGCAATATATATATATATATATAAATAAATTTATTTATTTATATACCAGTATGAATACGTATGTATATTTATATGTATGTACATAAGTACTTAAGCATTTGGGACTTTTTTTTTTAATTGTTCTTTAAGCGCCGCCATTTAGATTATAAATCACAGACTGGAAAAATCTTTTCAAAAATAAATACATATTCCGGTACATATTGCATGAAACAAAATAAATAAAAACAAAAGCAGAAAAAAACAAATATAAAAAAAAAAGGAAAAGGAAGGAAATGTCGCCATTGTTTGTGTCAATTGAGTAAGTCAAGCAATATTGTGCACACTTGAAAGCTTTCGAAAGAGAGGTTTCCTCTTTTGTTTCGTTGTTGTTATTGTATTATTTCATAACGTAATCAACAAAAATGTCGAAGGCGCTCTAATTAGTGCTGAAAATGGTGAAAGGATGACGACGATGCCGACGACCACTCAACAACAAAAAATCTTCAATTTATTAATTCGCATCCGTCGTTGGTATGGTGTGGGATTGAATGGAATTGAATGTGGGATGAGTTTGAGTGCATTGAAAGGAAAGTGAAGTCAAAGAGGCGTTCTGAAATTTAGAAATACATATATAGACTGCACTTACTTGAGTTATTAGTATTTTTTGTTTTGTTTTGTTCTGTTTTGTTTGCATTTTAGGGTGAAAAATATTTCACATTTATTTACAATATTTCGCCTGAAAATTGTTGAATTACGCAGAGATTTGGGGGAGGAGTAAACAAGCATAAATGGTTGAAAATATAAATAAAAGAAGGAAATAAAGAATGGAAGGAAGCTCATGCTCATGCTCAAATACTTTGTATTCTATGGACGTTATGCTGCGTTGAAATATTTTATTTACATTTCCGCTTCTTGAGAATATTTGAAATGGATCAATTGAAAGCAAGCAGAAAAAAAATAATAATAATAAAAAGAAACGAAACGTAAAAATTGAACGACATATTGAAATTAAGTTCTGAATGCTGCAGCGTTGCGGTCATACAAATTTCATTGGAGCTGTACACAAAATAGCTAAAATATAAAGTATAAATTTGAATAATGAAGTTGATTATATTTTGCAACAAATACCAATTTTTATTTTAGTATATTCTAGTTGGGAAATTTATAGAGTGGAAAATAATTTAAATAACAATTTTTACTTTTGAAGTCGTTAGAAAATAAATTACTAGGTATTATTTATATTTCTCAGAAATATCGGACTTTATTAATGTTTTTTTTAAACTCGAGCAGCTGGAGATTCGTGATCGGTAACCCAGAATTAGACTCAAGCACTTCTTGAATCGCAATCCAGTATCTTGGATCTTGGACTAAGTCTTCCTTGGCCAAGAAATATTTGCTTGTAGTACATCTCGTCCGAGAGAAAGCAGGACATTCGTAAATGAAATGTTCTACAGCTTTATCATCTCCTTGACCCAGATTTAACTCAAAGATTCGTTGAATGTGGTGACGAATCCTACTATGAGTCTCAAGTCACACTTTAGTAGACTTAACAGATACATACTTAGATTTATTATGTCTAGAAGAGTCAACAAACAAATTCGACTGTTGGCAGGACTCTAGTCCCCGCCAATAGTTGTTGTGTAATTAAAGAAGTTGTTCTACGGGCCAGTAAAAATCATTGCTGGTCCTTTTTTGGCCAGCATGCCCGCCAACTCCTTACCCAGGATTCCTGCGTAACCAGGTACGCATAACAGCGTTTTTGAATTTCCACTCGCAAATCTGTCAAGCTTTACAATTGCTTCATCAATGATTTTCGAGGCAAATGCGTTAGTCGAACAGGCTACCTGACTATCCGAGCTGATGAAAACAAAGTTATCCCTCAAGAAATAATTTTAACTGTATTTTGTATTCTGGACTTGATAACGCGTGACCACCCCAATGCAAAAAGATATTTCTATTTGAGGATGAACTGGATGTTTGAAGTTCGGCCGCGTTCGAACTTAGTTTTTCAACTGGTTTTCTCTAAACTTAATTAAAACATAACTATATATTAGATTAGATTGTTGAGGAGGTGGGGAAGATGATCCCAGATCACTGCGGTTAGTTTCCCTTGAGGAAATTTATTATCTCTTTAGGAGAACTATCCGCTATGTCTTGCGGTTGTAGGATAGAGTTTCCTAAGTAACGAAGTCAGGCCCTCATTAAACCTTCACAGTGGCAAAAAAAATATGGTCTGCTGTTTCTTCCTCCTCGTTACATATTCGACACATATCGTCCTGTACTAAACCTAAGGTTGATAAATGGTTGTTGACCCCACAATGCTCTGTGTTGAACCTTGTGGCAATTCGGATTTGTTTTCTAAGCAAAGATTAAGCAAATGCTTAGTTCTATTATGACCTACCTTTGGCATGAATGATTTAGATTGTCTGGTACCCGGGGTTTTCCTCCAATATTGTAGCCATGTACTATGTAAATGTTCTTGTTAACCACAGATCTGTTTCCCTACTCCTTTAGGCAGAGTTCAGTGGCATGCACCTCGGCTTGGAAAACTAAGTTACCCGTGCGCATACTTACATAAATGGATTTGTTTGGTATACTATACATGACAGTCACTTGAAAACTTTGCTCTCGTTTGTTCCCAGTTATTTCTGTCAGGGAATGTAACCTTGAAGTTGTGGCAGAAGTTATAACACGAAAGACATTTGTCGGTAGTAAATATACTAAAATTTTCAATTTTGTTAATTTCTTGGATTAATTGTGGATGAAGGGTTTTACACACCGCTCTTTCTGATTTAGAGATGAGCTTACACGTAATCTGTAGAGCTTCTTTCTTTATGAAGAAGTGTAGCGATGTACGCTAGCTAGTCTTTGAAGTTTATTGAGCTTAGCTTGCGTTGTTATTTGTTTTGCTTTAATCCACCATATTGGTGCAGCATAGGTAATTATAGGTCTAGTTATAGCAGAATATAGCAACATTGAGAGCTTTGAATTAAGTCCCCAGTTCTTGCCTACTAGACTTTTGCTGGTCTAAATGGCTTTCCTGGCTTTGTCTAGCGCATATCTAGATATAAATTCCATGATAATTTCTCATCTAGAATTACACCTAGATATTTTAATTCTTTCGAGAAGTTATTGGTTTCCCCCAAAAATGTAGTTTCTCACTATGTATACTTTTATAAAGTTTTAAATTGCTCTGATTTATTGTTTTAATCTATAATTTTAAGCTACAAGATTTTTGAGCCAAACCAAGGTCTACAAGAATCGATTTTTGAACCGAACAAATGGTTCAAAGAGACCATGAACCACTGAATCAAACCATACTGAAAGATTTTTTTAGTTTACATCCCTGATCGTATTTAGATAGTTTTTTTTTTGTTTAAACGGTTCCATCTGGATTTTTTTTCTATGTTTTGTTTACTGAGTTTCTGGCAGTATTTACTTTCTACTATTATATCAGGTCATGAGGACCTATAAAGGCCGATATTTTCTTATCCACTGATGTGCGTGGTGTGTTTATACACGAATGGCATTGCATACCAAAACCGAACGGAAAATCTTACAGCTTTTCTCAGGCGATTGCTTTTGGAGTTTTTGCTAAATTTTCGACTGTGCCGAATATTGGATCTAGTTACCCTCCATTGCAGTCCAGAACGTATCATGAAAGCAACTAGTATTTCACTATTTGGGTTTACACTGCACGATAGGGTTTAGATATACTGAACTATAAATAAAATTGGCTCAAAGCAAATTGCTTACCTGACTTCCTTGATTTTTCCATCATTAGAATCACCTTTTTTTACAGCAAGTTTTATTCAGTTTTGTTACAATTAAATATTGAACCATTTTAAATATAATAAAATGACTGATTATATCACATTTATATATGCATCCGTCACTATTCAGAAGATAAATTCAAATGGGAAGAAAAGTAAATACTCCAAGAACATGGGCACTTGGGATTCCACTTAGAAAATCACGCTGATGCCATATCAGCTCTCAAATGTATTGTAGTCTACAAAACCATATTTACTTACATTAAAACATATTGGGTGTTGTTGTCGTTAGTGTTGCTGTATTTCGTCAAAATTTGCATGCGTCGTCATTCAAAGACGAATATCAACCATTTCAATTCTATTTTTTGTTTTTGGGTTATTAAGATTTAGCTTACATTGCAACTACATCATTATCTACAAATATCACTAAGATAATAATGACGATGATGATGATTGCGATGACTAGGACGATGATGACAAGCATGATTTAAGCGAAAAAGTGCTGAGAGTGACAGCTTTCTTTATTGATAAATCAAATCTTTATGACGGCATCAGCAGCTAGTAGCTTTTACCGTATTTTTCTTTTCGTAATTCACAACCAACATCAGCATGAAAAATATAAGGCTTTTATATTAACTCGCTTAGAGAAGCCATTGTATAAATATCACAATTTTTCGCAATTCGCATTTTTTTTTTCAGAATCTCAATAACAGAAGTAGGCAGCCAGCAGCAAAAATGCTCATTGGGCAAATTTGAAGAAATTGAAATAGTAGGAATTTGAGTACATGGAGTCAAACAGAATTCCATCTAATTGAGACTTCAAATGCAGACGATGATGGCATAAGTTCGAGAATATCCATGCCCATCAACTTGCAAATACATACATACAGACATATAACATCAATTCCATGATTCTTTCTACGTCAGTGTCGTACAGTGCACTGTAGGGCGAAAAGGATATCTAGTGATAGTTTAAATAGTACATTATATTATATTTTTATTGGTAATCATCTGGTCGCTATAGCAAAAGTAAGCGTAGGCTACATTTTTATATTTCTGCCTCAGGCAAAATGAATTTGGTTGACCTTGAAGTATAAATATCTTAAACCGGTTTCAGTATGGTTTAAGTCGCTACCACGCTAATAAGGAGTGAGATTGAAAAAATCTTAACACACGTTTTACCTAATAATTTTTTTTGGGTGTAAAATTTAAAAGTTTCTTTGATCTAGTTATCTTTGAAAAATATGTCAGTTGTTATTTTTAATGACAAACATGTTGATTTATTGTGAGTTTGATCAAAATGAGTGAAGAAAAAGAGGTACGTCTTAAAATTATTAAAAATTTTCAAAAAAATCCAAATTGGTCCTACAAAAAATTGGCCAAAGAATTGAAGGTCTGCCGTCAAACTGTTTCCAATGTTATTAAACAGTTTCAGGAGAATTTGACCATAGATAGCAAACCTGGTTCGGGAAGAAAACAAGGACCACATGATATTGGGAAAGCCAAGAAAATAGAAAGCATATTGAAAAGATCTTCAATTACATCTGGTAGAAAAGCTGCCCGGTTAGCCCAGTGCTCTGACTATTTGGTGCGAAAAGTTAAAGCCAATGCAGGTTTAAAAACAAACAAAGTCCAAAAAGTTCCAGACAGGAATGCTGCAAAAAATGTAGACTTTAGACGCCGAAAGTAGGGCTCGGAAATTAAAATCGAATTTCATACAAAAATATTCATGTTGTATAATGGACGACGAAACGTATGTACTGGCAGATTTTACGCAGCTTCTGGGTTAAAATTTTTATGTTGATGATGCTCGAGGAAATGTCGAAGAACAATTTTGAATCCAAAAGCAGACAAAATTTCCTAAAAAATTCAAAAATTCCTGGTATGGCAAGCAATATGCAGTTGCGGCAAAAGAAGCAAGTCATTTGTTACAGTGGGCTCTATAAATACCGAAATATAAATCAAAGAATTTTTGAAAAAAATGCTTCTTTCTTTCATAACAGAGCACAATGTGTCCACATATTTTTGACCCGATTTGGCATCATGTCACTACGGCAAGATATAACCAAAGTAATAACATAGCTTTTGTACCAAGAGAGGCCAATCCTCCAAATTGTCCAGAGCTAAGACCAGTGGAGAGATATTGGGTTCTTGTGAAAAGAAACTTAAAGAGCACAAAAAAGGTGTCCCAAAATACCGAAGATTTTAAAAGGAGATGGGCAAACTGTTCCAAAAAGGTGTCTGAAACAACTATCAAATCTCTAATGGAAGGCTTTTCCCAAAAAGGTCCACGAGTTCATAAATAGTGGTTAGAACTATAAAAGTTATATTTTTCTGTAATTTGTAAAATATTATTAATTAAATAAAAAAAATCAATACTCTAAGATCAACCGTTCAAAAATTATTGAATTTTATATGTGTTAAGATTTTTTCGATCTCATTCCTTATAACGCTGTTTTTTTAATTTAAATCAATTTATTTTTCTTAGTGTGATAAGGTCACAGACTTTTTGAAAATTGAAGCTTTTAGATGAAGGAAATTTAGCGATATAAAAGCGAACTGTGTGTGTGTGTCAAAAAATCGATTTTAAGGTTTTAGTACTTTCTTTGGTTGAAAATATCTCGAAAACCTGTTTTCGTACTATTCCAGGTCACATATTTTTTTCGTATTTTTACAAATTGAAAAAGATCATGATCATGAATCACAAAAGCATCGTTAATTAAAGTTGGGCATATCCGGAAAACAAAATCATTTCAAAAAATATTTATTTTAAATATTGCATGTTTGGTGTCTCAGAGAAAGTTTCTCCTTATTTTTGGGATTATTTGATAAACTTTTTAACATGATCGTAAAGACCACTCATATTGCCCTACCCTTAAAATTTTTAGACGTTACAAAGCATTTTATCTTTAAAAATAAACTGCGCCGAGGGGTGGCTGATTTGAGAAAGAATGCCCAAATAAGTATCAAAACAAAATTTCTAATTAGTTTTATTTAGAAGCCGAATTCGCCACTATACCGCAGACTCTACAAGTCCATTTAAGTTCATTTGAAACAACTCATGCAATAGTCTAATTCTTCTTCAACTTAACATTTCTTTTTAACTTCATGAGAGTCTAAATTGAGTTGCTTAATATCAATGCAATATGACTTTTAAAATTATTTTCATCACATAATTCATACAACAAGCACACTGTAAGTCATGTTGTTGTTATTGCTGTTATTTTTGTATTGATGTCTGTTTTGCAGGTAAAAGCGTATCCGCATATATATATTTGTTTGTAGTCTATATATTCGTAGGTACTCGTGCTTACTACCCACTATGTCTGCTGTGAGAGTCCTTGACGCGTTTATAATTCCCTGTAAATAAAAAGCAGATTAATTTGCGTATTGCGCACATTTCCGCATATTTCCACCTTTGAACACGTTCAAGTATTTCAAGTAATTAAAATGTGAAATCTCATACTTTGCAGTAGTATTGTATTTGTAGTGCATAAGTATGTATACTGTGTACAATGTAGTACGAGTAGTCAAGTCAACTCAATTCAGCTCAAATCATCTCTTAACCATTTTGTTTAGCTTTTGACGACGACGACGACGACGACGATGTAAACGTCGTGGGTGGAAGCCATGATGAAATGTATGTACCTCACCACGTCATCATTTTCTCTTTGTATACATCCACACTATACATAGAATGGAAAACGTCGGAGTTGGAGTGTGATTTATGGATTTAATGCTGTGTGTTTCGCTAATTTGCCACCCATGCACTTTTCGCGAAGGAGTGGGCGAAAGATATTACAGTTTTTCTTTTTGTCTTTTGTAAATTTGAATTGCGTTTTCATTTTATGTCATCATCATCAGCAACAACCATTTTGTAAACAACATCTGGAATGCGCGCGTTTCTGTTTTGTAGTAATGAGTATGCGGTGTATGTATTAGAGTGGATCGACATACAGAGGACTTTTGTAACACCCATAACGACAGTGATTTTTTTTTTTTTTTTTTTTGAGAGGGCAATCTAGTTTTTGGGATATTCTTTTGATCAAAATAGAAACCGAAAATGGGTCCCTTGGCTTAAAAACTCTTGGTAAGAAGAGAGCTTAAGGAGCGACGTTAAAATCGCAAAGAAAAACTCCTGGTGTTCAAAATTTCAACAAAATCGGTCTAGAGATTTCCCTGCAGATACAAGAAACAATTCAACTTTGCCCTGATGGCTCTAGCTTTTGCTTCGGAGTCCCCTTTGGAATAATTTTTAGATTAAAACAGCGGTCAAAAATTACTTTCTTGATCCCTAAAACATTGGTGCACAAAATTTCAACAAAATCGGTCGGTCCATAGATTCTATGTCGATCAAATTCAGCTACTCCTTGATTTCTCTAACTTTTACCAAAAATTCTTACAAAATTTTAAATGCGGGGAAATGATTATTATTATTTTTTGTTTTAACAATCTTGTATTTACCCCTCTTCTGAAAAAACGCTTTCATCAAGGGTACTACCGAATCGATTCAGTCTAGCATGTATGTCTGTATATTAGAGGGGTACAAATGGTGCAGGAAGAAAATATATAGGTAAGCTGCGAGCCCTGTCATGCCAACTCGGTATTGCAGTTACCTGAGATATCCATGTGTCCAGGTACTCATTTAGGTGAACCTGTAAGTGACTCAAGTAAAGATCGGCAGTCAAGAACAAGCTGGTGATAACACCAGCAAGGGACTTTATTGATGCTTGGCTGTCCGTGTAAATGCGAACATTCGTATCGAATGAATCGTTACAAATAAGCCACTTGGACGCTTGATATACAGTCATTATTTCCGCCTGAAAGACGCTGCAATGGTCAGGAAGTCGGAAAGAGAGTCTTTGATTTAGAAAGGATGCCACAGCTGACTTTTTCCTCCAATTTGGACCCATCTGCATAGATGTCAATTGAATCGTCAGTGACCACCTCGCCATTAACCCATTGCTCTCTATGGGTGAAGAATGTGTGGCTTAAGTTAGTGGTAGAGCAAATTTAGTCTACGTTATTTGGATCTTGGCATGGCCCAGGTTCGTCATATTCTAACGAGTTAAGGCACTGAGTCTGGCTACAGAGCATTGTTGTTTAACCAGATGTGAAGTTGGCAACCAATGAAGGATTGCGAAGACAGCTTTCGTAGAGGTAGTACGGAGAGCCCCAGTAATCAATATGGCTGCCGTTCTTCTAACCTTATCTATCCATAAAGAAAATTAGGCTTGACTACTGCTGTGTACATAGACCATCTAGCTTTCCATTGAATTTTAGGATCTATGACAAGTCCTAAATATTTGACGCACTTGCTAAAGCAAAGCGAGGTGCCATTAATTTTGAGTAGGGCAAATGTTAGTATTTTATACTTCCTAGTGAAAAACGTAACCTCTGTTTGGCAGGATGGACATTAAAGCGCGGTTCACGCCAAATTGGCACGCTTTGTTCTGGTCACCACGTCGCCCCTAGTCATAAGAACAAAACATTTTTTACTGGGATTTGTTTAAAATACCATTACCGTTAGTTGATAAATTTTTCATATTAATTGATCTCAAGTTGATGATTGTGTGCACAATGGAAGCTGCAAATAGAAAATTGATTGTGAACAAATTTATTGAAAATCCGTCGTGGTCTGGTTCAAAGATTGCGAAAGTGTTAAATATCTCCAAAAGAACGGTATGTAGAGTTATAAAACGATATAAAGAAACTCTTAGTGTTGAAAGGGCGAAAAAAGTTGTGAACAAAACGGGAACCACCAACCTAAAATTAAAGGCAAAGATCTTGAGGTCCATCAAAAGCAAGCCCGGACTATCGGATAGCGATCGTGTCAAAAAATTCAATACCAGCAAAAGTACTGCTAGACGAATACGCATAAAAGCTGGGCTAAAGTGCTATCGTGCTATAAAATATCCAAACAGAATTTGCTGGCCAAAAACCGTGCTCGTCTTCTTTATAATAATGTTTTGACCAAATTCAATGCATGCATTATTGTGGATGACGAATCATACGTAAAATTTGATCTTAAACAGCTTCCAGGTCAAAAATTTTATATGGCAACGAATCGTGGTAATGTACCCTCAAAATTCAAGTACATAAAAATGGAAAGAAAGCAATGGTGTGGCAGGCTATTTGCAGCTATGGTCTCAAATCCAGGGCATTTGTGACATCCTCTTCTATGACGTCTGATATTTACATCAAAGAGTGCCTTTCGAAACGACTATTGCCATTTGTTCGTCACCACCATTCGCCAGTGAAGTTTTGGCCTGATTTAGCCAGTTGCCACTACTCTAAGAAAACCATGGATTGGTATCAGACAAATAAAGTAGATGTAGTGCCCAAATATATGAGCCCACCCAATTGCCCCCTGCTTCGACCGATCGAAAAATACTGGGCTATTACAAAATATAAGTTGAAGAAAAATGCAGGTATTGTCAAAAATGTCAATTCAATGTTACTAAAAAGGAACCAAATAGCCGCAAAAGTATCCAGAGCGGATGTTCAAAGGTTGTTGGGGTCCATTAAAAGGAATACCCGGAACTTTTTGCACAACAAAGAAATTTAAATCTTTGAATAGTATAGTATTAAAACACAATATTAAACTTATCATTTAATGCATTATTTGTTATTCTGAGTGTTCTGGTTAAAAAGATACAGTAACTTCCTGCGTGCCAATTTTGCGTGAACAGCGCTTTAAGACCGAATTCACGGCACCAGTGAGACAGAATGCTGAGTAGTTTAGTCGTTCTGACAGAGTAGGAACATATTTGTCTGACACTGCAATTATTTTGCGGCCGGTTTGATCTAATCTGTTAAGAAGTGTGTTCACAGCCAGATTCCAAATATGAGGAGATAGTACGCCTCCTTGTGGTGTGCCTCTATTGACAACGTTTTTTACGTAATCATTTTGAATAGAGTTGTAAGTAGTTGTCCTATAAATCTAACCAGATTAACATCAAGATTAAGATTTATTAAAGCATTAACAACAGCGTCGGGTAGACATTGTTGACAGTCCCCTCGATATCGAGAAATACTGCTAGCGTATTCTTCTCAACCTCCTCAATGAGTGCATGTAGCGCTGTTTCCACAGACTTCCCTCTAGTATAGGCATGCTGTCATTTGGATATAAGAGTGGGATTGATAAAGTTCCTGATATGAAAATCAAGAACCCTTTCTAATGTTTTTGAGAGAAAGAAGCGCAGACTGATCGGTCTGAAGTCCTTTAGTTTGATGTGGGACAGCTTAACTGCTTTAGGTATGAAGACTACACGAGCCTCTCTCCAGCTTTTTGGAATGTACGAGAATTTTAGGCAAACATTATAAATTGCTAATAGCCAAGAGTAGCCCTCGTAAAGACGATTAATATATCGACAATCAAGGCTTCGTGAATTTTACTTGGAATTCAGAAATCCTTTTGAATTATACCAGCACAACAATGACACATAAAATACATTGAGTCACAAAACTATTTACAAGGTATAAATATTGAAAAAAAAAAAACAAAAAGATAATGCTTTGAAAAGTTGCTGGCCATTTAGATGAATACAGAAAAAGTTCCGAAATTTTAACCGAAGCTGGCGAATTTATTCAATTCTTCAGCCAAATATTTTTAAAATTCTGATAATCTGTAGTCTTTAAAAAAAACAAACGAAATGCAAAACGAAATTTTTAAATCGACAGTCTCCTACGATTTCCACGATATTTTAAGAACAGTTCAACTTGAACCTTCTTGCTTTTTTTTTGTTTCGTTCTAAGAGGATATAAACTTTGTCCTTTCGTTTGTAGCGCAAGGTTTAACAGGTTTAGGAATTAACCCAAAATTTTATATGAAATATATTTTTTTTAGGAACAAAGGTAACTTTTTATGCGTGGCCCTCAAAAATCAAAGAAACTTAAAATTTTTTTAATACAATTACACAGATTTACAAAGGTCGGCAATTTTTTTGTGACCCGAGAAGACGTGTTCAAATTTAGCACCCGTTTCCCGCCCTCAGGTTAGATTGATTTGAGATTTCTTATACTAGTACTTGATAATACGTTGTTACAGCGACTAACTTCTGATCCGGTATTGTAGCCTGTTCGTTTCAAATTTGTTTTCGAATCAAAGAGTATTTGTATTATATATGTGACGGGTGCATTTTTTCAAAAAACAGAGTGGTTGAAAAATTCGTATTTACCCAACTTTGTGTAAATTCAACTAATGTAAGAGGCATGGAAAAACCATGAACTCCGAAATTGTTTTACAACACGAGTCGATGTAAGTTTTACAAATTACCGATGGACGACCAAATATATAATAGAACATCGTTCAAAATTTCCTGGATAAAAAAAACAGTGACGACTGCTAGCAAATAATCGTGGATTTTCTTAGTAAAAAACGTGAAGTGGGCATTCGAAATTCGACAAAAATCCATTTTCTTCATTTCTAACTGGATTTTTTCCCCTAAAAACTTGAGCGGTAGTAGCTATGTCCAAAGAGAGTGGCTACACCAAGATTCCAAGGTTTTCAGAGAATGAAGATAAACAATAAAAACTTTTGAGATTAATGTATGGCCAACGATTATTGTTGTTTCTCAACGTTTTTTTTTTTTATCGGCCATTTATCGTAAAAGGGGGGCTTAAAACCCAATTATCAAGAGGAAGGGTGGAAAATGGAGGAAAACTGCATATTATTTATCTTTTTGTGCTTAACAACTTTGCTTCGGGCATCAAATTCGTATCTGTGGAAATAAAGAAATTTCTTAATAGCCCCTGAAGACTCCATTTTTCCGACTTCAGGCCCATATTGAGGGAGAACTAGATGTGAAAATCTCGCACTGTGTAATTATTAAGCTACTTTTTTACATATGTCCGATCGCAAATATTACAAAATCTGTTTTTGTTTATTAGTCTATGAAGTCTTCGCACTATAAAATATTTTGAGTACCAAATTAGGTTTGTGTATTATTATTTTTGTGCTTAGTAGTGTAGCAGGAAGTGTGCAAAATTCTTTTAATGTTATATTTTTATTTCATTTTTGATAAATAGGTAAAATTTCTTATCAACTTTTCAGCGAAAGCTATACAGTGAGTCTTTGCTGTAAGGGGCTATTCTGCTTTTACTGGTTGAAAAATCTGATTATTTTTGTTGTTGGAAATGTGTGCGCCGAGTTTTTAATGGAAATGAAATTGCCAACGTTTTACGGTTCACACGTGAGAATACTTTCTTAAATTATAATGCTCAAAGAAAAATATATTTTAATATATGGTATTTTAACATTGGAATCCCCCCTTAATTTAATAACATTATTCACAGTGTTTAAGTTGATTATTCAATTTATGGAATTTTCAAAAAATGCAAAATTTTATTTTTAGTGTTGAGCTTTAGTCAAATTAAGATTACAAGAAAAAGCATTTGACGTTCCCATACACTTTTTAAAAAGTTTTTGTTTTGTAACGCATTTTATATAATACCATACGAAAGGTTTTTTTAAGTATAAAAATCCATAAAAGCTAAACATGATTAGTTTTTACACTTCTTTTTCCTGCGTTTTTGGTACAAATGTCTTCAGTTTGATATATAGACGTCTCTATTAGCGTTTGTTTTTTTGTAGAGAACACTGCTTCTAAAGAAACTATGTCATTATTTTAAGCTATTTATATATATGTATATATAAAAAAAACAATTTTTTTAAAATTCAAAATTTTAAGCCTATAAAAAGTTATCTCTATAGACCCACACAAACCCTTAAACAAATTTGGTTCAATTGACAAACATTTGGGTCTCTCCATAAGTGGCCTAAAGCATATAATTTTTCCTAGAAAAATTTAAGTTTCCCATATTTTTTTTATAATGAAGGATGAATGCAACTCTGGCCATTTCAACGTTTATTATGAAATAACAGTATATATGTGTCTTCAGAACAACTGTTCAGAGCAGTGTTTTTCTTTAAAAATTCATCCATTCATCGCCCTAAAAATCAAAAAATTCTAACTACTTGTTCAATCAAAATAAAAGAAATTAACCCAATGACGATGGAGAAGCCCATTTAGAATTATTTCAATGTGAATCATAAAATAAGAAAATCGCTGCTCTACTTCAAGTATGGGTTTCTAAAATTTAATTAAGCTATCAAACTAAATTTAAACCCTTTTGTTTTTGTTTACAGAGTGCCTAATAAATGTAAATATGTAATTCGATTTATTATAAAAAATGTTAATTTAAGTTTAAAAATATCATTTATTATTTATATTATATGTGAATATTTTGGAAATTCTTATAAGTATCATATTTTCTAAAAGATATTATATGGTATATCCATAAATATAAGCAGTTCCAGTTACTAAATCTATTAAAAAAAATTAAATTATTAACATAACCTATTGAATCCATTTGTAGAAACAAATACCCATAATGAAAAGTAAAAAACCAAATATACAACTGATCGTAACAAAAATATTTATAATCATTGAACCACAAATATCCCAAATTCGTAATTCATTAAATATTCGACCATCTTCACAGCGTATTTCATTCCAATCATGCACAAGTTTTTGATTACTAGCAGTAAACTGCAGGAAATCACTGCTGAAACAATCACAATTCCAAGGATTTTGTGATAAATAGATTTGGACTTCATTAGATTTTAGAAATTCTAGAACATTCGAATCCAAATGCTGCAGTTGATTATTGCGTAAATCTAAAAATTTTAATCCTTGCGGCAAATGATTGATATCAATTTTATTAATCATATTATTGGCTGCATGAATGGATATGACATTGTCATAGCTGCTGATGGTATTGATTGGTAATTCTTCAAATTTATTATTTTCAATATTTAAATGTATATAATAGTTTTGTATAGTCAGCAATTCATTAAGTTCCTCATTAGATAAATTCTGATTTATACAATTCAATGAAATGGTTGAACTTGTGAAATTTCTAGAGCATGTACAATTCGGGATACAACCAAATGGTTGTTCAATGGCAGAAGCTGAACTGGTGTTAGAAGTAGTCGTTCTAGAAGCGGTGCTGAATGTTGTTGTGAAATCTGAAGTGAGTGTGAAGTCTGATGTGGAACTGCTACTTGAACTGAATCCAAAAGCCAATGAATTATCCTCGGTACTCACGGATTCTGTAGATGAGTCGGTGGTCCTAGTACTGGCATCGTCATCATCATCTAATAAAGTTGAACTGTGAGTGACATCGCCATCTTTATCGTCTAATATAGTAGAAATGATAGTCGTGCTGTCGTCGGACAATAATGATGAAGTAGTGTCGGATTCCGTTGTTACATCTATCGTACTAGTACTAGCGTAATAATTGCTATCAGAACTTGTATTGCTGAAACTACTATCAGTTTCCAGTGCATGAGGACTAGTAGTATAATCTATTGATGACTCAAATGTACTTGAGCTAATAATATATTCCTTCGAAATTTCTTCGGTACATTCTAATTCCAAAATGTCAATATCATTGAGCAACTTTCCGTGAAAATCTCCTGGCCCATCACAAATCATGGTATCTGGATTTAAATTTAATTTTTTAATAAAATCTGTATTTGACTGGAAACGAATCATTATCAATAATGGCAATAATGTGCAATCACAGTATTGTGTATTGTTAGAGAAATTTATATTTATTTTTTTCTCTGTATCTCTCAAATATTTCAATGTTTTCGATTCTTGGAGACGAATTCGGTTGTATGAAAAATCCGCTTCGATGCCGTGTTCTACTATAAAAAATACATTTGCATAATCGATATGTCTTATTTTATTATGACGATGATCAATTTGTTTTAATAATTGTAATTGATTTAAGTTCGGTATATGTTCCAGAAAATTATTGGTCAGGTTCAGTTTTTCCAGTTTTAACGTGTACTGCAAGAAATCACTAGGTAATGAATGTAAATTATTACAACTCAAATCCAATATTTTCAAATCGGTTTGATTTGTTGAAAAATTGCTTGGTAAGTTTTTTAAATGATCACTATAGATTACAGAAAATCCTTGAAGATTATGATTATTTGAAAAAATATTAGCCATCAATTGAGTTAATTTATTATCATTAAGATACAAGAATTGCAATTTGGTAAGTGCTGAAAAAACATTTGCTGGCAGATTTCCAATATTATTCGATTGCAAATCTAAAGTGGTCAGTGAACTGAGACCAGCAAAACTTTCATTATCCAGTTTTTTCAGTTGATTATGTGATAATTCCAGTGACCTGAGTTGAGTTTGGTTGATGAATATACCTTCAGCTAAATGGCTCAATTGATTGTGTATTAAATTAAGTTTCAGCAAATTTAAATCATAGAATATATCTTGTGGTAATTCAGTTATAAAATTGACGGGAAGCTTTAATTCTTGTAGCATTTTCAATTCACTAAAGTCTGCACGTTGCAATTGGTTGCTTAAATTAACATTGTTACTTGCTAATGATGTAATATTAGTGAGTCCCAAGCGTTTCAGTGTCGCACTAAATGATATCTCACAGCCTTTAAACAAGACGAATTCAATGCCTTCAATTGCTATCTTTGGCAGTATTTCATCCATACTCTGGTTTCTTCGAAGGCATGCAATTTCAACAAAAGTCGATATGTTAACATTGATTTCTGTATTATTTGAGTTTAGATTTTCTTTACATTTTATATTGAATTTAGATGAATTTCCCGTGGATATCGCGAAACACTGACAATGTTCGTCGTTAGCGGTGTTTAGTGTAGAGCAATTTTCTTCGGTAAATGCACTATTGACAACTTGAAGTTGCGCGAATCCGGTTAAAATTGCATATAAATGGAGAATATTTTTAAGAATTCTCATGTCAACTTTGAATTGCATTTTTTAAATTATTTTAACTTAACTTTGCGGGTTATATGCAATAACTTTTTAAATATTATATGCCACAGAAAATATTTTGCGAAATATATGTCAATCACGGTACGGGTCTCAAATTAAACTATTTAACTTTGAGTTTCTGTCATAAACATATCAAACAGTACACAAAGTATGTTTTTTAATAATTAACAGGAAATATAAGAATTGTTGTTGTGTTTTATATAAATTTGCATACCTAAATCTCTTATCAAATTTTTAGTTCACGAGTGTATTGTTCTGAGTTTTATTAATTCAAAGGCATTATTCAAAGCATATGAGGTATACATTTATTTATATTTAATGAGAACTCATCGCCCCACATACATTCGAACATCCTGAAAATAGAGTTTTGTGAAATCCACGAGTTGATCTGTTTGTAGAGTATCAAAGTAAAATCCTTGTTTTCTGATAAAGCAATTTTTGTAAAAAACCATGCTGACATATACAACTTTTTGACGAAATTTGTTGCATTCACATACATGTGAGTTATTTACAATTTAGTGTCCGACCGAAACCGACTTTTTCGGCCGAAACTGAAACCGAATTTCAGCTATTTTTTCTAATATTCGGCCAAAACCGAAACCAAAACTTTTTATATATCTGTGGTCACAAGGCATAACAGCATAAGTGTGTTTTTGTATTTTACAGGAGAGCACTTCAAATGTTCAAGTGCTATGAGTAATCAGGTTGAGTTGTGCTATTTTCCCGATTTTTCCGCCCTAATATCTCGTAAACCACTGAACCGATAGTCATAAAATTCTGACACAATATGAAAACGGATATAAAGATTCAAATTATGATAATAACTCGAATTCGACAAAACTCGAGTTGTGTTGTTATTGCTTGTGACCACAGATATGTTAAAAACAAAATTCAAATCATTTAAATTTTTTTTTTAATTAAAACACAAAAACAAAAAAAAAAAACCCATGTACATTCGGGCGTACCAATTTTTTTTTTTTTAAAGTACGTTAACAGAAAAATTCTATATTCGATTCTGATCAACTTTGCCGAAGACAGTATGGCAAAAAAAATGGATCCTACCCCCCTGTAAAATTCGAAAAAGTTTCAGTACTACGTACTGTAGTTGTTTGAATAAAAATCGATAGTTACTTTTACTATTACTTTAACTTCTACGAATTTTACGGGAGGTAAGCTCCATTTTTTTGTCATAAAATATGGAACTCTTCGGTCGGTACTTCGAAAAAAAATTCATCCATACAAATTGGTACGCCCTAATATACATACTTATATATGTATATATAAAATAACAAAAATATTATTTTAACAATAAAGAAAATACATATTAAAGGCACTAAAAGAAATACATTTTGTGGTATAGGTACAAATGAAATTCACATTTTTATTTTAATATTCAAAATTGAATAACTTTATGTTATATGCTAAAAATAAAAACAGTCCTTTGCGTACTGAAATGCAATTTACAGTAAAATTTATAAAGTTTCGGTTTCGGCCATATTTTTTGTCGAAATCGTATTTTTGGCCGAAACCGTAACCGAAACCGAATATTCGGTGGGACACTAATACAATGTTCTCATTGGCAGCATCATGGTGCTAATCACGACGTCGGAGCATGATACGTCAACTCTACGTGAAAGAATGCGTAAAGCCAGCATATTTTATGCAACTAAAATCTTGTGACTCATATATAGCAGTGTTGATATTTGAATTTTTTTTAAGTACATTAGCATGTAATGATAATAGCGATACACAGGGTAATGGTGCTCCATATATTGGATACCACCTGACGGTCATATGAGGTACCTGAGGTTTTATTGCGGATTCGTGTTTAGTGTAGGGTTACCATAAGTCTAACGCGTTGACCAGGACAGGTTAGGTTAGGTTGGAGTGGCTGTCGAGAGACACACTTAGGCCTGAACGGCCCATTGTGATACCACATAGTTGGACCTACAGTTTAACGCCGATTCCGAACGGCGGTGTGGCAATTTTTTATCGGCTTGGTGGTTTTGCCATTACCAACCAATGTTGTGACGACATAAAATTATCAGTAATTTTAATCGCACAACCCTAAACCACTAGCACATATATGCCGTTAAAATATATATTAACATTTATATTTAAGTAATTATAATATATATATTTCACAGAACGGAAATAATACGGTACAACAAGAAGAAATTGATATAAAAGGACATGCATCGCACAGAAGAAGACACTCAGGCTTAGATCGTGGTCTAAGGTAGCAACTTGGTGGTTCTATTGTCCTCTATTCGCTAGATTATATGTAATAAACCAACCGATGCGTCCGCACGGTAGGCTAGTACAAAAGAGTCGTTAGTTTATATCAGCAGAGCGTCCGCATGCTAGGTTCTTCATAAGACATTATTCATTCGTGAGGTATTTATTGGATCTTGGCGTAAGTCCTTACGTCAAGATTAAGTTTCCACTGAGGTATTAATCGGCATCAGGGGGTCGTATCCACGTACCCTGGTGTAGCGAACACACGTAATTGCCACGGACCATACAACAAACGACAATGACCTAACCATCGTATCACGAACACACCCAAAGGAAACATACGAACGCAAACCGAGCGCCAAGGAAGGCAAACGAAGGCAAACGAGCGCCAAGGAAGGCAAACGAGCGCCAACGAAGGCAAACGAACGCCCGAGAAGGACGATTGAGGGGCTGCAAGGAACAAACAAAGACTGTACCAAGAATAAAAATAATCAAGTGTATTTCAAACCAACAGTGAAGAAAATAAATAAACAAGTGAACAAAGAAAACCGAAACGAACTATCGTGAGTTATTATTTACGCACCCTGGTTACTCGCTGAGTATACCCTGACGAAAAGAAAAGGAACCAGGAAGGTTCGTTACAATGTGTGTACTTGTACACTATCTTATAATTCTCATATACTTCATATTAATAGTGAATATAAGAAAGTAATGAAAATTAACCACCAGACGAAGACGGGAATCGAACCCGAACCTCCCAGATAAAAGTCTAGTGCACTATCCACTAGGCTATCGAGGTCGTCAGGAAGTCGAAGTTGACCAGGATACTTATAATAACAATCAAATACAATATAAAAAAACAATTAAAAAAAACATTCCTCATGAGGGCAGTTGCTTTTGTTCTGGCGTTCGATTGTTTTGCAGCGATTTCTGAATCTGGATATATAATACGGAATCCGATTTTATGAATGATTGATGATGGCTTATAATTCTGTAGGCACTTGTGATTTCAGCAACCTTTATCAAATGCTCAAGTTGTGTGTTCTCTTTAACTATAAAGGAACTAATATCTTTTAAACATGAAGCATATGCATGATAATTTCGATAAATATCCAGGCCACAAACTTGGCAAAAATTTTTTCTGTCTGCGATTAAAATTGCGAAATATCAAACTAATTTTGATAGATGTTTAGCAATGCAAATCTCTCTTCCACATATCGAGCAATAAGCACTGTGATCACTTTTTCTTTTTTTTTATTTATAACCATTCAGCTGTGTAGCTGTCAGCGATGCCAACTTGCGGGGAATTCCCCGATTTGCGGGGAATTTTACTTAGTATGGGGAATCGGGGAATGAGCTGTTTTTGCGGGGAATTTGAAGTCGTTCAGCTTTTAGTAATTAAAGTCTGTAGAATATTTTTTGTCAAATTTTATGTAATGTAAAACGTTTACTTTATGAAATATTTCATATTTTGGGTTTTAAAATCTTCATCTTTTCTTAAGCAGACCCTGCAATTTATTGGTTTGGAGAAATCGATTTTTAAAAAAGTGTGCTATTTGAAAATATTATATTTCGAAAGTATTTTGTAAAAATTGATGAAGATAAAATTAATTTTTTCTATGTTAAAAACCGATAGTCAAAACTTTGAACCTGTTTTTCTCACCACAAAGTTTTTGCCATTTTTTATTTGAGTCAAAAGAAACCCCATGTCTTTTCCTTTGTGAACTTTAATGTCCAAAAGCGGGCTGAACATACTATAAGCGTTAAGAATTCCGGAGTCAGAAAGTACGTTTCTATTAATCTACCAGTCCCATAAAAAATTTTTAAGTTTTGGACCGAATTAAAATAACACCCACTAAGGTCAATTTCGTTTTTGTGAAATGTTTATATGGAAACTGCGTGTAGCGCTGTTATAATATGAAATTTTGCCAATGCGGGGAATTTCTCGAGGGTTATCGGGGAGAGAAAAAAATGAGTTGGCATCCCTGGTAGCAGTCCAAAAATTTGCACTTTCCTTTTGGCATTTGAATGAAATACATATATTAAGCAGAAATAAGAAAAACTCACGAGCGTTGCAAATCCTCGTTCAGCAGCAATACACAAATGATATGTTCAATATGATAGAGAAGAAAAGGATTAAACTAGAGAAGAACATTTTTTCATATCAATAATTGGACAAAAAGAAAAGCTCTCTTTCTTTATTAACATACATTTAAAAATCAGGACAATTTCAAGATAGATCAGGACACAAGGACACTTCGTCTGATACTAGGACAAATCCTGGAAAACCAGGTCGTATGGCAGCTCTAGTTTATTGGCATCATATAAGTAAATTTGCAATTTTCTGATTTTTAGTTCAAGCGGCTGATTTTCTGATTTTCGTGTCTGAGAGAGTTAAGTAAAAATTGTACATTTTTCAGTCCGATTGTACCTAAAATTGGTATGATATATTTTCTTCAAAATAATTAAAACTCTCTAAGCTCAATGACATTGGTCGATTTTCAGTAACACGTCTCTTTTTTATACATATTTAGATAGATAAACATTCGCATTTCTGATACAAAGTTCGTAACAAAAGATTAGATCCAACTAGACAATAAACCCAAAAAGTGTAAATTTATACATTCATGTTTCTGACATGACGGGGACGATATGTATATTAAGGTATATCGAACCCCATACAAAAAAAAAAGTTTTGTTGTACACCACTAAAAATAAGCATCGGTTTATTTCATGTTCTCCCCAAAATATTTCGGTTTTAGCTTGACCGTTTTTGAGAAAGCGAAAGTTGGTTTCGGCTCACATTGCACCGTCCCCATACAAACATTGGATAAAAAAGAAGGAGTTATCTTAACGAATTTTCAAATGAATAACGGTATGTTGATTTCAAAAATGAAGTCGATTTTTTATTGCAATACCTGGTTCGTGTTTGTTTCGTTTTATATTTTTTTTATTGCTTTTTCGTTGAGTAAATTTAAAGCTGAAATATTATAAAAGAGCACGCTTTATGTTAAGCTCATTTCTCTTCGGTACCCGACTTGTGTACATATACTGTTACCTCGCAAATAGAAATGTAATACTTCGATTTTTTTTTTCATTTTATGTTTCGTATTTTTTGACTCATGCTCACGCACATTGAAATTTTTGAAAAAAATGCTCACGCACGCAATTTTTTTATTGTTACATTTTTATATATAATAAAAATTAAAATGCTTATATAAATAATTTGCATATTCTATATGTTACATAGTGATGCTAGATTTCGTATATGCAAGATTCTTAGGTGAAGGAAAACACAGGGTTGATTTTTTAAACACCAAAATTAATAAATTGTGAATTATAACGACGTCATGACCAAAAGTAACTTATACCCTCCGATGCTCATGTTGGAATTATGGAACTCAAATCACTCTCACGCATGCTCACGTGGAAATTATATCACGCTCGTGCCCTTCTTTTTTCTTAACTTTTCTTTAAAATAAAGAAAACAAATTTTTTTTTCATTTTTTTTTAATATAAGTATTTTGAAAAAGAGAAATAAAAATATTTGTTAATGTAAAACTGATCGTTCGCTAAATCGCTCCTCGTAGTCCGAATAAATCGGCAATTATTCTTATTACGAAAAGTTATAAACGGTCCACTCAGAAAATTTGAAACAATCTTCTTTAAACATTAATAAATCATTTCATTGCAAATTTGACGATTTACTTTATTTGCTTTTGTATGAAATTGATATTATATTTAACAAAATTATAAACATCTTGAATACTAAGCTTTATGTTAAAAGGCACGTTTTAAAAATAAGGGGGCAGTAAGTTGGACCTCCTTTTTTCCTCTCGGACCCGTATTTTTTTTTCCACGGCCCTGTATGTAAGTTATGAAATTTCTTGTATTAAACTCTCTATAAATAAAAATAAATTTGCCCGTCTCTATATAAGTACATTGTTGTTGTGATACATTACTTAAAATCTTTAAAACATTTTGTGATCAAACTCTTAAATCCACAAATTATAATTACATGCTATGTAGTTATATATTATCCATAATTACCTTTCATTTTAAAATTTCAGATTTTCGTATTTCTGACTCACGAGAAAGAAAAAGATAAAAATAAAAAAATATTTAATATTTCGCTCCCTGCTTATCAGTAAACTTTCGTTTTTTTTTTTTTTTTTGTTACACTCTGATTTAGTTTATGTTATTTCGAAAATTCTGATATGACGTAGGCATACTCTGGTCGGGCTGAAAATTTTTGTAATCAAAGCTTTCTGTGGACATATACTGATATTTATCAAGTAGAGGAAATAACAAAAAAATAATTTACATATATTACACTGTGCTAGTCGAAAATAGAGACAAACGGGCACCTAGTCAGTGACTTTCGTATAGGTATTGTAGCATATAACGATATGTAATGTGTGACTGAGTTTTAGATCCTGGGTGCTGCAGCTTGATGCACGGCTGGTTCCGGCTCGGCTCATCGGCTAATGGGATGAGAAACTATTTGCAACCGCTCATCTGGTTAGTACACCACAGCAATTACTATTTTAATTTTGCGCGCATCTAAGATGGAGGTAGAAAAGAAAGAGAAAGCTAGAAAGTCAAAAGAAAGAGATAGGGGATAAGAAAGAAAAAGGAAATACAAAAAGAAAAGGATATTGCAGTTCGCATTCTGACATCTTTGTTCCGAGAATGTTGCGAATGAGAAATTTTCTAGTTTGAGTTTATGAAGTGAAGTAGGCTTGGTTGTGGTTTATTGCAGGGATCATCTATTGAATTTGAATAGTAAGATATTTGAAGATAATCATGATTGGGAAGGCAATTGTTGATGCCACAACAACTAGGCGCAAAGATGACAGAATGCAAACTGCAATGTCTCTTTCTTTTTTACTTTCTTTTCATTTTGTCTCTTTTCTATTCCTTTCTTTTCACTTTCTAGCTTTCTCTTTCTTTTCTACCCCCATCTATGATGCACGCAAAATTAAAATAATAAGTGCAGTGGTGTGCTAACCAGGTGAGCGGTTGCAAGTAGTTTTCCACCCCACCGGCCGTGCATCAAGCTGCCGCACCCAGGATATAAAACTCAGTCACACATTACACATCGTTATATACTACAGTATACTGAGTTTGGATCCATCGGCCCTTTGTCGATGTATCCGAAACACACTATTTGAATGTATTTTTTTGTATTACATAGAATTGACTTCATCTTGTGCGACTCATCTATCATAAGTTTGAGTTCCTATACAATTGCGTTCTCACCAACGATTTTTTTTTTATTTTGTGTCATAGTAGAAAAAATGGGGAAAAACATATGCATTCTTGCAACGAAACCTCTAAATTAGGGACTGTTTTTCTAAGCGTTTTCAAATATGTCAAATAAAAGAACTATCTACCTATCTGTCTAAGCATTTTCAAAAAAAAAAAGGACGAAAGCATTAATTTTATAGTAGTGTTACCCAGGTATTGGAGGATATGATGACATTTGATGTAAAGCAAGAGTGATACTAATTAAGTTTTTCTAATGTGCTAGACCTTGCAAAATATATCGGGTTCTCGAAATAAATGAGAAAACAAAAATTATACCAAACTATTGAGGTTACGTACTGCGCCTGAATGTTTCAGGTTAAAAATTAGTGCTCCATTTGAAACCAGTCCAGATTCAATAAACTCGAAATCAGGGTTTCCTTTTTTTATTAAATAGATTAATAATAGTTAATCTAAATAATTGCAATTCAAAGCTAAAGTATGTTTTTTATTACTGCTTTAGAAAAACTCAAAGAAAAAACTTAAAATGGATTTTTTTATCCATCGAATGACAAATCTCACATACACTTCACCATATGTGAAAAGTAATTAGAAAATGACATGTAGCGCATTCAAGTGTTTCACTGTATTGCCATACAAAGTGTATGCATTTACATACACCGGAATATAAGTGTATGTCTCTTAGTGTACATATGTATATGTAAGCACTATGTTTGTATGCACATGCATATATTAATATGTGCAAAATGCGCTTTCGTTCAAGCACTCGAACTTTGAGAATTTTCTATGATTGCATTTTGCAATGCTTTTTTATTTTCTCAGTTATTGTTGACAAAGGATTTTCCATCTCAAGTTAGTGTTTGTATGTAATCAACACACATACGTACACATACTTGCATACATATGTATTTATACGATATATGCATACACTTTGACTGTAACAGAAAGAATAAAAATTAACTTGAAAAAATATGGAAATATTAAATTCCATAGTAGACGAAATTGAAATATCCTTACAGACTAATAATTTGAAACTAAATTATTAAATGATTTCGTTTTTTTATATGGGTACAGTTTTAATCTACAGTGAATCTGAGTTTCACCTCGAAAGGTTATAGCCAGGTCTGATTTCGAATCAAGGCTCCGAAATTGAAAATTCCTAAAGTATTTTTCCTAACTCGAGCAATAAAATTGCTCTTCTTTGTTGAAGTTATTGAGGCACTGTGGTTACGCACTCACTGTAGGTTTTTTTTTCGTCAAGAGTTCTTCGACTATGCACACTGGCTTTAATCCTTACTGCACACACAATTGGATATCTTCGAAATCGATAGCTGAGAAGAGGCCAAAGAAACAATGGCTCGCTTAGTGGGACTTTATTCCCGGCCATAGACAAGCTTATAAGAGCTTACGGTTCATCTCGCCCATAATCGGTCCATCGCTTGAACGAAAATTGGCCTCAGACACCTAGTAGGATATATATATCTGGACTTTACTCTTTTGTAAAGCAAAAGATACATCAAAACGAGATGCCTGACAATTGCCTCCTTCACTTAACTAAATAATAAGTTTTGAGTAACTAGTGCACAAATAAACTCAAATTACTTCTGAACTAGTTAACATATTAAAAAGAAAAAAACGTTATATTAACAGAAATTTTATTAATGTTTTTATTAATCAACAAAATATTTTTCATTATTAATTTTTAATAAAAATTTTGACTTTTTCCGAAATGCCTCTCATTATAGTGTTTTCCGAAATTTTTCTACTTGATGACAGTCACTTTTTGGAAAAAGTGGTAACGGTTACAGCAATCCGTTTTGTGCCCTTAATGGTCCTTTTTACCAGAGCCCAGGTGGATTCGCATATCTAGGTACAAGTGTTACATTATTTGGTTCGTACTATTCAACTGCTGTGTAATGGCACGCAGACAAAACAGGTCAAAAGAGAGCAGAAACTGCGTGCTGCAAAAAAAAGGCAAAAGTTGTTTTTGCAGACACTTCCGGATATATACATTAGATAGCTTATTTTGCTAAAGTATTTCAAATATTAATTGTGACAGTAGAATATGAAAATAGGGTGCTAAAAACCAATTAAAATGAAAAAAAAAATTTAAATTTCCGAAAACTGGATGCGTTACTACGAAAAGAATCTGGGTTTGGAATCTTGTAAGGAAAAAACATTTATCTTCCACATGAAAGAATTTAAGATATCTACTCCTTTGTAAAATAGGCCGCTTAAGCGAATGGCGTACCCAGTTTGTTGATACAACTGAACGGACAGCCGCCTTTAGCGCCTAAAGTGAGCATTTGGCACTTTTGTTTTACGAATTTTTAAATTCAACTGTTAGGATTTTCCAAATAGCAGTAATTTCTCTAAAATTAATGTACGTAGAATTGTAGGTAATTCAATTTAGTTTATTTAAAATACAAATATTTTTCAAATCGAGTTATATTTGAACTAGTAAATTTACTTTTAGTGAACCCATGTCGAGTACAATCAAGTTCACTTTGGACAAATTTCGCCAAAAAATTGCAAAAAACAAAGCAGGCGTTGAAAAAATTGCTTTAAATTAATGAAACTTACTAATTAAGAAGTAACTACTAACTTTTAACGTTTTCTCCATACTTAGTCGCTTGCGTCAAAATTATTGATTTATATCAATATGTAATACAGGTGTCCCCCGTATAATACGATAGTTAGGTTCCAAAAAAGCATCGTGTTGTGCGAATTCATGTTATACGGAACAAGGAAGCTGCTTAAAAAACGGAGTTAGGCTCTACGAATTTAGAAATCTGCCGGGACAAACAAGTAGTACAAAAACAGAGTTATGTTCCAAGAGTTTTAAAAACAACTTTTTGGGATAAGTGCTCGTTCGAGCTGTCACATTCAGGGGCATTCATTTGTTTCATGTATATTTTAACTTTTTGTACGGTTTGATATATTTTCTCTCTTTTATAAATAAATTAAAGTTTTTATTCTTGGTTGTAAAAAGGAAAAAAACACAAAGTAAGTATATTGATTTTGTATAAAAAATTTTAATAATAAGCACTTAACAGAAAATTTATTGGAACATTTAAAGAAAAAATTTGAATTTAACAAGCAAAAATGACAATGAAATTAGAACACAGAGTGAATTGGAATTTGATAAATATAACAAATAAAAATTAGAGTTGTAGTTAAATAGCTTATTAACAAATTCAAAAAGCTATTTGAATTTCTAAATTATTTTCACTAATCGTGTTATACGAGGAAATCAGCTATTCACAAATCGTGTTGGAAGGAAATCGTGCTATAGTGGCATCGTGTTATATGGGGATTTCCGCTATTAACAAATCGTGTTGGAGCGAAATCATGCTCTACGAGTGCCGTGTTGTACGTGGGAAACCTGTATATATAATACTGTAATTGACAGGCGAAAATAAAGATTACAAATTTGTTTTTTGGTGCAATTTTTAGACGACATTTGTCAAAGTTGAACTTGATTGTACTCGACATGGGTTCACTAAAGTTAATTTATTAGTTCAAATATAACTCGATTTGAAAAATTTTTTTATTTTAAATAAACTTAATTACCTACAATCCTATGTAGTTCAATTTCAAAAAAATGTCCGCTATCTGGAAAATCCTAACAGTTGAATTTAAAAATTCGTAAAAAAGTGCCAAATGGTCACTTTAGATACTAGGGTGGCTTTCGGTTTAGTTGTATCAAAAAACAGGGTACGCCATTCGCTTTAGCGGCTTTTTTTTTACATGGGTAGAAAATCTAAAAATCTTTTATATCCAAGTTGAATGCTTTTTCCATACAAAATCCCAAACATCTTGTAAAACATCCTTTAAAATCACTCTTTTCGGAGTAGCGCATCCAGTTTTCACAAATAAAATTTTTTTTTCATTTTAATTGGTTTTTAGCACCCTATTTTCATATTCTACTGTCACAATGAAGATCTGAAATACTTTAGCAAAATGTATGGAGCAAATAAACCATCTAATATACATATATCAGTGTTGATTGTCCCAGTTGTTACAAATGCCACACCAAAAGTTCTTGGTGAATTTAGACTTCTTCTGGATCTTATACTGCTCCTGGACATTTCATTATGAAATCACGGTGCAATATTTTGGCTTGCTCTTTCGCCTCGCTGTTCTTCTTGGAATTTCTGTCTGGAACTTGTATGGCCTTGTATGACTTTAGCTCTTATTCCTTCCTAACTTTTCTTACAAAAGCTTCCGAGCATATTAGTTTTTTAGTCACTTTCCTGGCAGATTTTTTTTTTAAAGAGTTATCTATCACCTTCTTGGCCATACATAGCAGGGTTATAAAACACCTTCTTTTTGCCACTTCCTTACTTCCTATTAATGGTCAGGCCTTCATTGTATACTTTAATAATACACGAAACGGTATTTCGCGTGCTTTTCGAGCAATTGTTTTGAAAGCCAAATTTTGATTTTCATTGCGCAGTCTAATAATTTTTTCACGCCTTTCTTTTTCGTTGCTCATTTCGAATCCAAAAACTATCGAATGATCTCAAAATTTGACATGACAGTTTAGACATGTTTAACAAAGCTACTTTGATGAGAGAAAAATTTTAAATTTGAACTAGGAAAACACTGTTAGAATGGTTAGGTTAAGACAAACTAAGGGCAATAGAATTAGACATCGTTTCTCCTTTAATAAATTAGGTTACTCAAACTATTTGTATATACCATATAGCTCCTTCTTTTACTAAACGTTACATCTTCTATGAAATTATTGTAAGGTCGCAATTGAATTTAGTGGCGTGCAAGTATATAAAGCAGTGACTAGTTATTCAAATTGGATTTTAAATCAAAGATCTTTAGTTTTTAAATCATGCATTAATATAATAGAAACTAAACTTATTTAATTTAAGTTAATCATCTGTATATTTTTTATACAAAAAGTAAAAATTTAAATTGCTCATCATAACTGCTGTAGGGTATTTGCTTCATTGCTTTTATTAAGTGAAAATGCATAACATCTGTTTTACACTGTGTGACGGCTGCATTAATATTTTTTATTCCTTCTGCTGTTGTTGTTGGTATGCATTGCATTTGTATGTAGATATATACATACATATATTCCCATATTAAGCATAAATACAGACATAGCAAAGTGCATTTTCATCTCTTGTGTATGCGTGTGTGTTAGTGTGGGTGTGTGTGCAGGACAAATTCAAATATACATAAATACAAATGCAAATGCAGAATGTGGAGCACTTCAATTTGTCAACTGCTTGTCAAGAGCGTCATTCTTTCATTTTGTTCATCATATTTGAGATATGAAACTCATGATGATGATATTGTTGAGGCTGATGATTCTATTTGAAATGCTGCTGCTGCTGCTGTTGGTGCTGATGATTTTGAGAATTGTGTTGAAGTTTATAACAATTGAAATCATTTGGGGTTTTGTTGGCAGTTGAGAGAAAAAATAGAGATTTTACCAAGGATATTGCCTTGGCACATACTATGCATACAGTGATAATGATCACTGAAAAAAAAAAACCGAACTCATTTCAATACTAGGGAAATTTTTAAATTGTCACTACTGAATTCTTAAAACTTGATAAATCATAAAAACTAAATTATAGGTCAATAGAATTTCTTCAAAAGCAAATACAACTTTAATATGTAATCTCAAATAATAATGGCATTAGTGTTTAAACAATGATCTGAGTATGTATTGTAAATCGTGAGGCACTCACTCATGATTTATTTTTTAATCTTGTTCTCGAGAATACTTAGTTCTAAAATCTACATGCTGTGATTCATCTATTGAATCCGTATTGATAATGTATATATTAAGCAAGAATTCATTCAATGTTAGTTCTATATATAAATATATTCAAGCATCAATTAACCGGTTCGACAAAATTTAACTTTTTGGTGCACCCATCAGAAATTCCATAAAGTTCGGAGAATAGACATAAAAAAATTATACATATCTCGCCGTTTTGCTGCAGCACGCCAAATTTTTTTTTTTAAATCGAATTTAAAGTTTTTACCTACCGTACATCTCAGCTGACTTTCTTCAGCTAAGTTGATCTCAATCGAATATAAAATTTTTCTATCAGAGTACTTTTCAAAAAAAAAAAAAAAAATAAAATTGGTACGCCCTAGTGCTTCTGGATAGATGTAAAGTGAAGAAAAATAAAAATTTTCAAGTGACCTGGTATAGGTTGCAGGTCTACTAAAAAAAAAACAAAAAAGCATACCAGGAATTTCGAATGCCCCCTAAAAATTAGAGTTTAGGAGCAAAGTAGTTTTCAGAGGTGTATGTGAGTATATATTAAGTTAAAATTCCATAATTTTGCAATCAGGTTTAAAGATTAATTTTTTATTTCAAAGAAAAGAGGAAGGCGTTTACGATATATAAAATATTAGATTATTGTGAATAGAGATGGAGCTGTAGCCCAAAATCTACAGATCGCTCATTTTTTAAATTTGTCTGTTCAATGAAATGAAAAAAATGAAATTGTCTGAAATATTCGGGTCACTTTATTAATGTTAAACTTTTAGATGTCCTCTTGATTTTTTACTTGAATTTGATCTGAGTTTTGGGCTGCATTTCGGTCAGAATCTAATTTGATTTTTTTCTTTGAATTTTAGATAAGATTTGATCAGATTTTTGGTTTGAGTTTTGAGCTGAAAATTTGCCAGAGTATTGTCTAAATTTTAATTTCAGTCTTGGACTGAATTTTAGTGCAGACAATACCTGCATCGTTTAGATAAAATCGACTAAATTTAAATTGTAGAATAATTAATATTGAAAATGTTTAAAGGTTCCGACTCAGTCAACGGGTTGTTGTATTACACTACTCCACAACGAGCGGCGATAACATTTTCTATAGTAAAATTTCCATAGAATCTGAATATCCTAATGATTTTTGTCGATTGGCCCCAATTTTCCATGTAAATGGCAAAATTCAAAAAAGTGCAATGTTGAGAGCACATGCTTCACATAAATGTCTATCAAAACTTTAATTTTCTGCCAGTGTCTGACAGATCAGTGTCAGTGTCTGACAAAAAATTAAAGGTATAATACGTGCCAATAGTAAGAGTAATATTACTGTTACGATCAAAAATATTTAAGAAAAATCACAATATGAATCTGAATTCGGAAAATGAGGTCTTCAGGGGCTATTAAGAAATTTCCTTACTTTAAGAGATACGATTTTGATGTCTGAAGGAAAGTTGTTAAGCATAAAGAGACAAACAATTTTTACATATACACTTTTCCCCCACCTCCTATCTTTCCTCTTGAAAATGGGGTTTTAAGCTTCGTTTTTTGAGAAATAACCGATAAAACAAACATTAAAACAAGGAAATTTCTTAATAGCCTCTTAAGACCCCATTTTCCGGATTCCGGTTCATATTGTGGGAGGACTAGTTGCGATAGAAAAAACTGACTACACAGTCGTAGCGATCCTAAATTATTATAAAACAAAGAAATTAAATTATGTTGCACTATTTTTTTTTATTTGATTAAAATAAAATTTATCTAAAAGAAAAAATGGTGTTTGCATTGATATTAAAAAAATGCTATAGTTTCGTAAATTATGACCTTTATGAACTTGCTTGAAATTTTTATAATAAAATTTTCTATAAGAAAAAAAAGGCTAACTTTTTGTCACACACATAATTATTTTGAGATATAGGGCTTTAAAGTGGAAATTTGTTGGGAAAAAACGATCATATTTTCGATCATAATAGCAATATTACTCTTACTATTGGCACGTTTTATACCTTAAAACCTTCGAAAACTAATCTAAAATATACAAAAATTTAAATGTCATTGGCAGAAAATTGAAGTTTTGATAGACATTTATGTGAAGTATGTGCTATCAACAGTGCACTTTTTTGAATTTTACCATTTACATGGGAAATTGGGGCCTATTGAAAATAATCATTAAAATATTCAGATTCTACGAAAAATTTTACTATAGAAAATGTTATCGTCATTCGTTGTGGTGAATGTTTTTGTAAATTTGTAGAGTAGTGTTATCTTCGCATTAGCTAGCGTTGTCGTTTTTTTTTTATGCTTCCTTGCGATACTAACTGCAAAATCGGAAAAGCAGAATAAGGCAAAATTAGGGTTTGTAGGTTCAGGTTAGCCATTTTGAATAAATTACCTTATAAGTGATGTTTTAGCCCCTCGTTCACATCAAATATAAACCTGGTGTTAAGACCCTACGTGGGACAGAACCCAAGCGATCATTTCAGTACAAAATATGCACATTAATGAGTCGGTGAAGCTATAACATCTCAAGCACTGTGGTGTAAGTCTCTTATTGTGCCAAGTAGGATATTCAAGTGTTAAGGTATAAATATGTATGTAAAAACCTACAGAACACTGAAACTTGAAAACTTTTCCTTTTTCTTTCTTTTGATTCGAAATATTTTATAATTAACTAAATATTTTTTTAGTGTATTTGTAATTACGCATATGCGACATCATCATTTGAGTACGCTCAGCATTGTGTATGAGTAGCATGCAACAGCAGCAAAGTATGTATGCAAAAAACAGCAAGTTAAGCGTGTAAGTCATGACAATAACACCAGGATTTCAATAAATCTTTTAGAAAAACAGACTAAAGTCACGTTGTCATTAGGAAAGTGGGAAACAAAAAAAAAAAACAAAAATATATAAAAAAATTATGTATAAAAAAAAAATGAAAAATACTTGGAATCTTCCATTTTTACATTTTTTGTTTGTGTAATGAAAGCACAAATCCAAGCGTAAACAAACAGAAATAAAAGAAAATGCGACAAAAAAGCAGAAAAAGTAGCAGTTGGGAATATTAGAATACAACAACAATACAATAACAATAGCAATAATAACAAAAGCAACAACAATTATCATGATGACGATGATGTTGATGACAACAAAAGTTCGAAAGAAAAAATATCTTAGTGCAATGAAATCATTGAAGCAACGCTCAAAAAGTAAATGCACCCAAGTAAAAATTCAACCAACAACAACAAAGTATTAATACATTTTGCCTACATTTGCATACTCGTTGTTGGCTATACTTGTATATGTCTGTAAAATGTATGCTTGTGTGTGTGTGTGCGTGATTGTTGGGGCAGAAATGAAGGAGACTGTGTGGGTGTATTTGTTTGTATTGTTTGTTACCGGTAGAAAATAGTTTATAGTTATTTTTTCTTTTACATATTTTTACCATGCGCACCTTTCATCTACGAATGTATTCATATACTTTGTATAAAGGATAACTAAGAGAAAGAGAGAAAGTGGATTGAAGATTTTTGCTTCTATTGTACTACAAGTCAACAATGACAATATGTAGTTTTTGTTTTGGTAAGTAGTGATTACGTCCTTGTTTAATTTAGAATCAATACATGCTGCACATAAATAAATGGTAAAAGAAGCAAGTAACTTTGCTTCATTGCATCGTTCAGCAATTTGACAAAGTTTTAAATATATTTCACAGACATATTTACACATGCAGTGCTAATCCTTAGTAAGTCCTTGAAGTTTCTGGATGTTTTTTTTTTACCAAAACTATTACAAAACAAAGTAATAACGTGTTGATTGGTTTTGTTTAGAAGTTTTTTTTAAGGACAATTATGCAAATTGAAAGTTCAAAGTCAGCTGTAATTTTGGTTTACTTTAAAATTTGTTTGAATCTCTGCTAAATAAATTGAATTGAGGTTTTTACCTACAAATTGTTTCTGAACTATCGAACAAGCTACACCAAAATCATAACCGATCTATAATAGTAAATTGAGTTTTATTTATATGAAAGTTTTTATGCTAGTAGCTTCAAGCTTTAATTTGAATTTTACTGATTGTATCCACAATATGCGAAAAAGCTATAAGCGACAGTCTTGACTCTATTGATGTTCTGATTAGTATTAAAATATCGCGTACCTCATCAAATTTGGCAGGAAATATGGTAACTGAATGATGAGTACAAGCACTAGGGTTCCAGGACAATGCAGTGTGTCTAGTGACGAAAGAAACAATAGCCACTATATGGCATTTCCAGTGGCCCTGGAACTAATGATTTGGGGAAAAAACCGAAAAGAAAAATAGCCAACTTTCTTCTCCATCTGAAGAGAAAGGATTTACGCATTCTAGTTGGATTGATCACAGGGTACAATATATGTAGTAACTATGACCAACGTGAGTGTCATCGCAGTTGGTTGAAAAGGGACATTAAACTAGCATTATCTCTGTTAGAAGATGCTGGAGACTAAGAATGAAGAGCATATAATTTTCCTTTTTCTTTTCCTATTTTTTTCTTCTTCTTTTGCTTTTCTTAACTTTATTGTAAATATTTTTATGCTTATTCCTTTGACCTTGAGAAGACTTTCGATTGCTGTAGGATGGAGAAATGTACTGGAAAATATAACATAAAGTTTCGAGCTGTGTAAGGATAAATTATCTGATTCCTTTGGTAGTGGTGTCCGTCAAGATTGCATTTTGTCTCCTATTAAATTTTTCTTAGTCATTGAAGTCATTGTAAATACCGATTGAGATCAATTACTTGATAGCAGTTCGAGGTTAATGACGACATCTTCTAACAGGCGAATCATTTAGCAGATCTTTCGCGTATACTCGATGGTCATATAGGAATCGATTGCTAGACTTAAAATTAACTTTAAGAAGACCAACGTCCTAAGCTTGACAAATGGTAGCAGCGATGTGGTGGAGGTTTTACTCACGGTGAACTATTTAAAATATCTCGAAAGCCAATCTGCCGCTGATAGTGAAGCCAAGGAGAGTATATTGTGAGTTGAATTAGGAAAATCAGATCGACGTTTGGTATCTTGAGCGACGTATGGCTTAGGTTGTTAGCAAATAGTCTGAATAGATATAAATCAAATTTTTTATTGGTGCTCAAAATCAGAAGTGGATGGGGCACATTTTCCCCGAAAAGACAAGATCGCATAGAAAGCAATATAATAGAACCCCTTGGAACTAATCAACTTACAAAGAGCTGGAAGGACCCAAAAGCGATTACAACGAACCACACACGATAGCACGCTGGCATCGTTGATGCCCTTTAACCTGCTAGGGGTAAAAGTAAATAAAGACGAAGAAGGATGTTGCAGCTAATTATTGTATCGAAACAGTTTTCAAAAAGTGCAATTTTAGGATGAATAACCAGAATGAAAATGTTAAAACGCCAAGAAGTAATGACTTAAAAAAATTGCTATTTTATCATGCAAACTCAGGCATGAATGTTTTTTGAACTCGGATAATATCTTTATATTTGAATTCAAAATTTTCAAATATTAAGGTTTTATTGTGGTTCCCACTAGTTTCTTTCTGTAGATGATTTTTTGGATGAAGAAGGAGCAGAAACAAAAGTTCGCTTTTTCGTCGAATCTTTGATTGATAATGCTAATTTTTTGGTTGCTGAAGGCAAAACCGAAGCAGAAGTTCGGGTTTTCGTCAAACTTTTGGTCGAAGACGAAACCCGAAGTCTTTTTAAGACCAAAAAAAAAAAAAATAACAAGCATAACAATTAAAAGCACAATTTCTTCAAAAAATATAGCAACACGCAAACGATACTTCAATTTTTTTTTTAAATCTGAGGTATATCAAAACGAACTTTTATTATTTTAAGCTTAAATTACTCAACCAATGGGTAATCGAATAAATTTTGAGTAGTAAATATTTAAAAATTTATTAATTAGAAACTGAAATTTTAATTTACGTTCAAGGATACAAATAAATATGCCAGAAAATTAATGACAGTATTTTTGTTCAACTTGTATAGGTATTTTTTTTTTTTTTTTTGTGCGAACAGACAAAAGAAGTATTCAAGAATACAGCACTCAGAAAAGTTTTCCGTCCATTGTACTATATCCTGTGTTCCCTTTTGTTATTCTTTAAATCTACCAGATTTATTAATAAATCTTAGCAGATCCTGCGGTGTTAGAGAGCTCAGGTGTTCGTCTCCCAACACTCCAGTACCAAATATTCTTACTCTGATCTGGCAGAAAGCGGGGCAGACACTAAGAAAGTGGTCCGCCGTCTGTATAAGTATAATTCCAGCTTCATGCTTGGGTAACATAAAGAAAAGTGATTCTATTTCACCCTATAAATAATTTCATTTCGCATATTTTGACATGTTAAATCTTCACGTAAGAGAAATCCCATTTCAAAATCAACTACGTATTTGAAATCCCAAAAGCATAATCAAGATGCACTTAAGTAAGGTTACGAAATTGCATTAATTAATTTTCATTTTCAGATTCAAACAACAAAATCACAATCAACAACTATGCATTTTGAGAAGAGTATCATGCAGCATAAATTAACAAAACACAAAAACAAAATAACAACAACAAAAAAGGAGTAAATCCCCTCAATTATACTACAATCAAAAGGAATCAACACACTCTAATCACTTCACCCAAAATGAAAAAAAAAAAATAATAATATGTATATTAAAAAAAAAAAGAAGGAAAAACGGAAACCATAATGGCGTCGTATGCTAAAAGCAGAAGAAGGAGGAAGTACTTTCATGCACATTGTATTTGAATTTTTAAATTTCTGCTTTCAACCCTAACCAGTGAGAAGCGAGCAAAGAAGGAGAGAAATTTTATGCGACATCATCATCGTCGTCGTCATTGACGTGTTATTTACCAAACACGTACGATTATATAGTACATACACATTTATGTGTATATAAGAGGCACATACATACATACATACATATACTTACTTAGGTGCATATGTATATTAACATGTATGTATAAATGTTTGTATATGTGTTGTACACCCATTTGGTGCCCTTTTTTTTAGACTGTGTGCGAATATAAAAGAAATCCCTTTTCATTTTGGTTCATACTTATGTATGTTAAAAGCAGGGGTTGGTTGGCTGACTGGCGACTGCACACAATGCACAAGTCCCATGATGATGATAGCTACTGGAGAGTCAGGCAAGCAGTCATTCAGTCAGTTAGACAGTCGGGCAGACATACAAGCAATAAGGTAAATATCAAATACGCGCGAGTATCCTGCAATTGGCATAAGTACAGGCATACATACGTACATACATTTAATTTTTCAAATACTTATATCTTCATTTACACTGTAGTCCAATTGAATATGAACACTATTTTTAAGGTGGAATTATATTTTATACTTATATTAGCTGTTGGTGGATTTGCTTCGTAGTTAGTTATGGTCTTTTTTTTTTTTTTTTTTTTGTACGTTGGCAGGTGGAAAACCTTCATAGGTACCGCAGAACTCCTGTTCGTGTCCGGCTATGTCGGATTCCTACCGACTAAAACCACCTACTTTCTCTTCTACCATTCTCCCCGCGTGACTACCATTGAGTATTACTTCGCGGGGATGGTTCAGCATTATGCTGTCTCTTTGTTAGCGTTGTTAACGCCATATGTCATCTTCCGTTTCGGGAATTTTTTCTGATGTGACACCAGTTGTTGATTGTTCTTCATTCATTTCGTTTTGTAGCCTTCGTTCTGCTTTCCGCGCGTTTTCCGCATTCCTCAGCGCAGTTATTATGATTTTCGCCGTTTTACTAGCAGCGGCCTATTTCTCAACCGAGTCGCACATCTGCGATGATAGATTTCCTACAGTGGGGTGTTCACCAAAAGCTCTCTCCTATTCCTCCCTGTCCCCGTATAAATCGTGGAAAGTGAAAGAGAATGTGTGTTGAGTCCTCGGGCTTGTTCGGACACTGGGGGCAGAACGGGCCCTCTTCTATTTTAAACCTGTGGAGATAGGCCTTAAAACATCCGTGCCCGCTGAGAAATTGGGTGAGATAAAAATCAATTTATCCATGTCTCCGACCCATCCATTGTGTAATATGTGGAATTAGGTTAAATGTGCAACGACCCTTCCCGGATCGTTCCCATCTTCGCTGCCATTCCATGACAGTGCGCTGCCTGTCTTCGTTATGGTTTGGGTTGACGTCCTCGATAGTGTAGTGGGTAGTGCACAAGACTTTTACCCGGTAAATTGCGGGTTGAATTCCCGTCCTGGTCTGATTGTTAATTCTCACAACCTTCTTATATTCTCTATCGATATGAAATGAATGAGAATTATAGGAAAGTGAACTGGTTGGTAATGCAAAACCACAAATTGCCACATCGTCATTCGGAACCGACTGTAAACTGTAGTTCCAACCATGTGGCACCACATTGGTTCGTTCTGATCTGAGTGTGTCCCTCGAAAGCTACTTAAAAAAAAAAAATAATTTCTCCTTTGATTCGATAGCGCTCTTATTATTACCTTCAAGATCTAGCTGGTATCATGAGAAAGGAAACATAAAATGTCCAATATCGCCATTCCGTAAGTCGATGACAACAGTTTTCGGATCGTTAAGTGAAGTAAAGTAATCAAAGTATCGGGGAGAATTTCGGGACGAAATTAAGCGGGAAAACTCTATTTCCGAGGGCTGTCACCAAAAATCGTGGACGTTATGGTAAGGAAGTGATGAAGCGCTGTTATCTGAGAAAAGAATTTTGCTATTTTCAATAAAGACACTGGAAATTTATCGAATGAAGTTTTTAACCATCTGTTATGGGAAGGCACCACTATATTTAATATTAAATTACAGCCGCCGATTTTAGCCACCGGCGATGATTTTTTAAGTTGAGTCGCTGCCGAAAATTTTCATGTTGAGCCGATACGAACCGCAGCCGATAAATTTTAAGCCTAATTATTTTTTAGCCGCCCCGAATTTTTTGTTGCAGCCGCCGTTAAAGAGAAGTCGGCCTAACGCACTGGTTTGGGGCTCTACAGCGGGATTTGCAGATGTTTTAGAGAAAATCTGAGTTTAGGGTTGAAATCAACGGAATACGCAATATGGAGCATAACACTTTCTTCTCAAATTTTCATTTGGGGTTAAAAAAATTTTTTGTAGTTTTTGACTCGTAGATTTGGACTTTGCTTAGAATAAAAACCAAAAAAAGATTAAAAGAAGTTTTTGGGAAAGACTGTAGAGCTTTTGGAAGAAGCTTTAGTAGAGTTTTTTAAAAATTTGATTTTTTAATTAATTTTTAATCTTAATTTTTTTCATGAAAAAAACAACAATTAAGGTTTATTTTGCAATGTAAAATTTTTGAACATATTAACTCTCGTAATGGGTCAAAAAATAAACTTTTTCAAAAAAAGCAAAAAAAAACCCATAATGATGGGTGCCAAAGGGTTAATATGTGGTATGAAAATATTCTACGGAAAATTCTACTATAAATTGCCGAACATACAAACAAGCTCTGATGCAAAACTAACAAGTTATCTTATGGTTTTTTATACTTAATCTGTTAGAAATGGGTAAACTTTAGGCCGACGTAAAACAAAATTAGACGTCAACTTTTAAAACGCCGAAACCCGTATAATTTTTTTTTCGAGTTCTATCAGAATCCACTTTCAGAATCTTGTTATTTTTTCGTTTGTTGAACTATGTTATTCGAAAACAAATCAACACTATCACAATTTTTTCAACACCCTCAGAAAATAATTCAAAAATCATCAACGTCTTTTGTTCGGTATAGTAACCAAATTATTTATTGTATATTATATTGTACATTCGAGTTGCGTGAATTTGTGAATATAATATACAGCGGGCTACCGCTCTATAAAAAGAAGGCCCTGATTTACATAATTTGGTAGACATATTCATGAGAAATGTAGTATATTTGTGTATACCACTTATGTATATACGGATATGATGGGTGTAATGAGTGTTTTGTTGAATGTCGAGTGTTTTGTTGTTTTTGTTCTTGTTATTTATATTCTTGTTGTTGCATTTTTATGTTTTTTTCTGCTGAAGTAAAGGATCTGTGTTTTTTTATTGTGTAAATAGATTACAAAACGACAAAACATTTTATGTTTCTCTAAAGTTTTTTTTTTTTTGGCATTATATTTTCAATATATTTTCGTACTCTGATATACATATTTGTCTGCCTGTGTGTCTGTCTGTCTGCCAGTTTGTTTAACTAGTTGCCAGTCCAGTCTAAAAGTCTTTTCTTGTACATTATACACTGCCTACTTGTAGCTACATATATTATTTAGTAATGCTGTTTACTTTAACGATTTCATGAGACAAAAATGCAACTTATACATAGAAATTGAAAGTACATACATACACATTATATGTATGGATTAATACTCATACGTATATTTGTGTGTGTGTGTATACCTTTGCCTAAGGGGAGGTTGGACTTAACGCCCTTCGGCTGACATTGGGCTTGAGTTATTTAATAAAATGAATTGTCGTAATATGGTAGGATTTCTTTTCATTTCATACTGGCAGCTTATATGTATCCCTGTATCGATTTCAATATCCTAAAGTGTGTATGCTTACGAATGTTTTCATTATTTTTCCACTTGGTTCAACATTTTGTCTGTTCGATTTCCGTTGTGTCGTAGATATGATGTGATTTTATGCCCTAGCAAGAGCAAAAAAAAAAAAATCTGCCACAACAGAGTATCATTATTAGTTAGCCATCAACCACCAACATCACCAATAGAGCCACCCTCAAATACTACAAAAAAAAAAAGAAGCCTTACAATTTTGTAGCTATGTAAGTCTACTCGTATCATTGTGTATCACTTGAGATACTTTTGGGAATATTATGTTTGCAAAATCCCTTAGCTAGATATGTACCTATATGAAATCTTAATAATCATCCGCTTGAATGAAATGAAATGAAAAAGCTGTCAAATTTAAGGGTACTTTTATACACTAAACACAAGTATGATGCATATGACATGCAGGGTGTATGAAATTGATTAAAAACGCTTAAAAATCAATCTTACAAATGTGTTAAAAGTGGATAATACGTATGGCGTAAAAAGCAGGGAATGAGCACAATGGACAGATGTAATTTTTGTTGTTTACTTTGTTGGACGTTAAAACAATTTCATTGGTCATCTTTGGTCAGAGTTTCCTGGCTTCGGTTGAAAATGCTTTCCGATACAGTTGTTTTAAGTTTGAAATTTTGTAAATCAGTGTTCTTAGTCTGAATTTTTATTTGATTTTCGGCCTGAATTTCGGCCACGCCCAAGAAGAGTTTTGACCGTACTTTAGGTTTGGTGTATGATCTTCTTTTGGTCGGGATTTTGGCGATAATTTTGATGCCATTTTTGTGTGATTCAGCTACGGGTTTATCAATTTTGTTGCCCATCTTATACCCAACAAACCATAGAAATGAATACCATCATTTAAGCATTCAAAACGAATTCGGAACCCTGTAACGAGTAGCATTCGAAACGAGTTCGCTTTAGTAACTTCTTAACGAGCATGAAAAATTAACAAGTATTCGTCATTTCACAATTCGTTATAGAAAATGTAGAAAAGAATCCAGAATTCCAAAGAAAAATTTGTCCATCAAAACTTTGTTTGGTGACAAAAATTAAATTAAGGTTTAAAAAATAAGAAATGATCAGGAAAAAAACAAAAATGAAAGGTGATGTTTTATCGACAGAACAAGAAGATAATGTTCCTCCTTCTTGCTGTAAAAATTGTGAAAAAGATACTATAAAGTCTTGGGAAGCTGCATCTCAGACGGAAGTTTTTTTGTTCAACTCTACCGCCAATACACAAATTCATAAAGAAAGAGCTATATAGAGTATTCAATATGCGACAAAGAATTATCGAGTTCGTGTTGAATTCATAAACGATTTCGAATTCGTTAATAAAGAGACAATTGCTCAAGAAAACAAAATCGTTAATGAATCGTTAATGATATTCGTTTTCAAAACATTTTATCGTCACAATGAATTCGTTTCGGATTAGAAATGAATTCGTCTGGTTTGTTGGGTAAATAGATATTGTTGGCATAGTTTAGATCTGCGAGGTGGGTCGTCAAATTCAGCTGTGTGTCACGGTTGTAGTATAAATAATAGTACTAATGTATTTTTTAGTTAACCATTTCTTCTCAACTTTTTTATTGGGGGGTAAAAAAAATTTTTGTTGTTTTATATTCGTAAATTTGGACTTTGTTAAGAATAAAAACCAAAAAAATTATGAAAGAAGTTTTTGGGAAAGTCTGTAGAGTTTTTGGAATTTTATACATTATAATGACCAAAATACGTAAAAGGAGTAAAAATTCGAAAAAAAATTTTAATTTTTGAATTCTTTTGTAAAAAAGCAACTAAGGTTTATTTTAGAAAATACTTTTAAAAACGCACTTGTTCACTAAGTATAAAAGGTGAAAATTTGAAACATTTTTGGATTTTGGGTTTATTTTTATTAAAGTCAAGTATTCAGATTTTTGTTGTTCAGAGACCTATAGTAAAATTTCATGGGCAGAATATTTTTTGAACATATTAACCCTCTCTCAACCCTCGTAATGGGTCAAAAAGGAAATTTTTTCGTAAAAGGCAAAAAAGATCCATAATGGTGGGTGCCAAAGGATTAATGGGTAGCAAGAAAATATTCTACAGAAAATTTTACTATAAGTTGCTGAACATATAAACAAGCTCTGATGCAAAACTAGCAAGTTATCTTATGGTTTATTATACTTAATCTGTTAGAAATGGGCAAACTTTGGGCCCACGTAAAAAAAAAAATTAGACGTATACTTTAAAAACGCCGAGACCCGTATAATTTTTTTTCTCGAGTTCTATCAGCATCCACTTTCAGAACCTTGTTATTTTTTCGTTTGTTGAACAAAAAATCAAATCAACACTATCACAATTTTTTTAACACCCGCAGAAAATAATTCAAAAATCATCATCCTTTCATGTCTTTTGTATACAATAGTAATCAAATTATTTATTGAAAATTATATTGTACATTAGAGTTGTGTAAATTTGTACACTATCATGTACAATTTTTTTAAGCGACGTACTTTTTTAACAACTTTTTTTTAAGTTATTAATTTTGTATTATGAAATGGAGTTTTAACTTTCGTTTTAAACTATTATAATTAAAAAAAAAGTTTATATACTTGCTCAAAATTTTAATCCTTGTACCTTCACTTCGTAAATTCACACAAATGTGTTCAAATTTTTCAAAATCAAATTAAAAAAAAAACTGTACTCCCGTTTTTGCTCAAACTTAAATTATAAAGAGAAAAGCATGCTTGATTTAAAAAATAATTTTTTATTTTTAAAATTCCCGATAGGTAGTGAAATATGAAAATTTTTTTGTACAATATATTACCCAAAAACAACGAAAGGGTTAATATTACTAGAGAACGGAAAGAGAACATAAATCTCAATAAGAATTTCCCTATATCACTTTTGCCGTCGGAATTATACTTTTTATTTGTAAGTTTATTAATATAAATTGCGTCCAATTGTCCATAAAAAAAAACAAAGAATCTTAACTAATATAGGTAAAAAATAATAAAAAAAAAAAATATTTTAATGAAGTATCTACTTCATTCAAATCTTAAATTTCATCTACCTTCTATTTGTTTCAAATTTTACAAAGCCAAATTCAAATCCAATTTTAAACCCAAACCAACCGTTCAAGCCAAAGAAAAAAAAAAATTATGTTTTCAGAAATCTTCTTGTTTTTTCTTTTTCTACTTCTCTTAAGAACTTCGTATTAAGTATTGCCAACTCATAATGCGTTGCTTTCAACTTAATTATATTTCAAATAAAAATGAAAAGAAGAAAAAAAAAAACTAATAATAATAATAATATAGAAATTAAATACCTTTCATGTTGAAGGTAAAATTAACAACGTCACCACTTCAATTTTGTACTTGAACGATGTTGATGTCGATGTCGACGATGACGACAACCAAATTAGTCCAGTGGAAAGCAGCAGTGCGCGTAAGTATGCTTCGATTTGAATGCAGTTTTCAAAGAGAAAAAGAGAGAGAGAGAGAGAGAGCGAAAAGTATCAGCACTTGAAATTTGTTCTCAAGCAAAAACTCATTTATGTAAATATGGGGAATGTGCATAGTAGTTAGGTATCCCTCCACCTTACCTTATGCACTCTTTACCTTATATGCATGTAGTACCTTATTTACCTTATGTACTCGTACCCATTTAAAATCACTTAATTTCCACAAGTTGCACTTACTCACTGGCTCACTCACTTACTGTAAAAAGAAGGTTCTTTTGTACCAATTTTCAAATTAATTGGAGCTGTTGACATTTTTTCTTTTTTTTTTCATTTTGAACTATCGCGCTGCCGCTATTTGAAATATAAGAAAATTGTGAAAATTTGTTGAATAGCAGCAGCGTAAAAAAGGAAATTTTAAATATATAAAACAAGCATGAGTGCATAAGTTTTGACGATCTGTAACGACTTGCATAAAGCTACATAAAATTAGAGATATTTATTTCTGCCATTTTTGGTGAGATTGGGCTAGAAAGCAAGCGTATTTCATTAAATAATTAAAAGTTCTTGGCGTCGGTTAAAGAATTTGAAATGGGATGCAATAATCTTATAAAAAAGCAAAACGAAAAAGAAAAGGTTTTAAGCCTGACAGGATCAAAATAGGAACCTATTGCGAATACACAAGCTGTACTGAGACACTACTATATGAAGACGAATTCCTCCAATTCATGAACCTCATGACGCAGTCTCGAGTTTACTCCTCTGTTTTTTTTTTTTTAACTGGTTTGATTTTACCAGTGTGACTTTAGACTTGGGAAAATAATATTAGCTCTGACATTTACGTTGCAAAATATCCTAGAGAATATGCAAGAAAACCAATGTGATCCGCCAGATCACGTTTTTGTCAATTCACACCCTTCTTCGCCTCTTTGATAAGGAGTATCTCTTAGTTTATTAGTGGAATATCTTTCCGAAAGTAATATTTCTCTGCAAAATTGTCTTGAAGCATATACAAAGTTGTGTAGAATTTCCAGAAAATTTCGGACGTTGTGCGTGGATTTTGTTAAATTGAAATTTTTCTTCGAGTTATTAATTTCTTGTTTACCATAATTTCCCAGGATATTAGTTGCAATTATATAACACCACACTGGATTTAGCAAGTAAGCTCTGTCCGATGTATCTTTAGTCAAATGTTTCAAAACTCCCATACCCCTAGAGTCAAAAAAGCATTTCCATAGATGCATTACCTGACACGTTGGAGTGCTATAAGGTCCGGAGCCTCTTCCAAAAATGTGAAGGTTTTTACTTTTTAAAAATTTTATGATAAAGCCAACAGTGGCACTAGCTGCTTGAATTTTGGTTTGGACTTTCGTTTAATGTATAGTCAGAGTTTGGTCTGAGTTTTAGTCTAAATTTTTGTCTGAATTTTGGACTTTTGCTTTGAATTTTGGTCCGAGATTTGGTTTGAATTCCGATCCTATTTTTAGTCTGAGTTTTATTTTTAATTTTGGTCTAAGTTCGGGCCAAGTTTTTTGCCGTGTTGGGGTCAAAATTTTGGCTTTTTTGTCTGAATTTGATCTAAGTTGAGTTGTGAATTTTGGTCTGAATTTTGTTTCGATTTTTGGTCTGCTTTTGGTCTATATTTTTGTTTGAACTTTGTCTAAATTTTGGTCCGAATTTTGAGTTTTATTTTGTTTTAATTTGAACTTAGTTCGAACTTTGGTGTGGTCTGAATTTTTGTTTGATTTTCCGTCAAAATTTTGTTTTGACTTTTGACCTGGGTTTAGACTGAATTGAATTAACTTTTGGTTTAATTTTGAAATTATCCGCTGCATATACGAAAAATTCTTCAGAATGGGTTGGGTGAATTTTAAGATATGTAGGAGCTTTTTGAAGGTGACAAATTAATTTTAATTTTCTTTTTTGATTGAGTCGAACCTAAACATTCTGCGCGTCAGTTCAGCACATACGACCACGGAAGGCGTGCATTTCCTTAACTTCGTGTTTCTTTGGTCAATGAATTAAGCTGAGGATTAATGAGGAATCAGTGATTTACCCAGCCTAAATGCTTTATAATATAGAGAATAAACTTGCAAATTTCTAATGAAATCTGATAAATAAACAAATTATACATTAAAATAAATATACCCTTATTTCTTGATTGCAGGGTATCAAAAAGTTCAAATGCTACTTGAAATGAAAAGACGGAAAATTTATCGCTTAATAGCAGAATTCCTATTTTGTTTGGCATTTGCAAAAATGAAAAAAAAAAACATAAAAAATAAACATCGTGCATTCAATTTATTTAATGAAAAAGTTGACGTTTTATGTGGTTTTCATATTAGCGACCACCGAGAATAAGGGGAGAAGAAATGCCATATTGCAATTTTGTATTGCATACAACAGTAAATAATTGTGTATTAAATATAAATGTCATTAAATTTACCATTTGAAAAAAAAACAACTAATTTTCCCCCAATTTTTTCCTATAAATATGATTCTACAAACTAGTAGACCCACGGTCTTTTTTCAGAGAGTTAGGCGCCTTTAAAGCATTAAAGTTTAATTTACAACCAAGAAGAGTTTTGATTTCTTTCAATCTCTTGTTTTGAGTTAAATAAAATACACGACATTGGGTGTAGCTCAGACTCAAAACGAAGAGTCTGAGAATTTGATTTTGAGAAAGTCTTAGAGTTGAAGTCTTAAACTCTGACTATTGAAACCAGAATCAGGGAGTTTGGAATAGATCTTGGTGTCCGGCAGACCAAGAAACTTATGAAACCTTACTTGATTGATATGCATAATGATTTCGTTATTCTTAAAAAGAAGTAGCTACATATATTAGAAGTCAAAAAGTTTCCTTTTTTCTTTTTTGGCAATTACGGTGTGACATGACAAAGTAGCAAGGATGCTATTAGTATAAAGAACTGGTTTTGCACAAAAGCAACCGGTTTCACTAGAAAGCGGGACTTGGCCAGTTCCACCAGAGGTTCTTATATTGCTTAGTTAAAACATGAGGGGTTACGTTCTTATTCATATTAAGGAGCCTCAAACTGCAATCTCAAAGAATCACATTTTCCTGTTCTTGCTACGAGTCTAAACTTTAAAATAATTGATTTTCATATTTTTTATGACCATCTGTTTGAAGAGCATAGCTGGCAAATTAAAAAATCTCCAAAAGCTTAACTTAAATATTTAAAAATATATAAAAGTATTACATAATAGAATTAAATAATAAAAAAAAAATAAATAAATAATAGAATAAAATTGACTCTCTCTCTCGAATAAATTCGCGCTAAATTAATGCCAAAATGCAATCAGCTTCAGTTCAACACGCTTCAAAATCTATTTGAATTTCAAATGGAAATTTCTTCATGGTTTTTTTTTTGTTGGTTTTTTTGTTTGTTTTTATGTATGAAGTTTTTTATGTTTGTGTTATACTTTAAATTATTCAACACTTTCTGGTTATTATTTGAATATGTACGCGAATATAAATGCTTCATAAAATATTTTCTAATATTTTAGAGAATTTTATATTTCATTGTGAACTAAAAACAATTGAGCTGCTGCTGCTGCTTCTGCTGCTATTGCTAATAGTAGGAGTAGCAGAAACAGCAACTACACGAGAAACAAAAAACAAGGAATCCACTATATTGTTGCACATATACATTCATAAATATGCTTACTATAGCATATTTAAAAATTCTATAAAATGCAAAAACAGAAAACGAAAAAAAAACAAAAAATGTACGAAAAAAGTTGGAGGTATTGAAGCGGCATCAACGATTTTCAATGTCCATTTTCATATTTCATGATGTAGGAATCTACAGTCATACCTACATATACATACTCACACATGCATGAGTATTCGTATTTCATGATTGTTTATCGGCAAATTGCCTGGAAGCATTTAAATCGGTCAAAATTTTACACAAAACATTTTTAAACTTCTCCTCTTCATCAACAATTGTTCTCACAATTGGCTACCAGCCGATTTACAAGTTTTATATTCAATAAAACTACTACTAGCAACAATATATATACAAGTATATGTATATAAATGTGTGTGTGTGTATGGGTATACAGTAGCCACTTATGTACTCATACTCGGTGAAATATTATTTATGCACCAAGGAAGTACTCTACACTTTTAGCTAATGGTTTTATGTATTAATCACATTAATAGCCCCCTAGGGGAAGGGGTAAAGGAGGAGCTATTTGTGCTTTACGAACAGATACGCATCACTTGATTTAAGTATTACATTTTCTTTAAGAGGAATTGTATGTGGCAAATTTCTGAAAAAAAAAATTTTAATCTGAATACCTTTAAATTTAAGGACCCTATTCGTAGTTGCGGGTTCAGAGTCGGACTAAATCGCTTCTCAAAAATGTGAATGCTTATAACCTTTAGAAATCTATAAAAAAATAATCAAAGCTAAGTACAATAAATTTAAAATTTCTGGGTCTGTTTATGGATGCCTTGCTTTCAGAGAGCTTGACATTGGTGGATGGTTTAGTTTTTTTTTTTATCTATTTAGGTCTGATCTTATAGTTTGGATTTTTATGATAGTCTGTATCTCAATTTCCATCCCAATTTTGATCCAAATTTTGGCCTGATTTACGGTCTAGTTCGATTTTTAGGCTTTTTTACCCTGAGTTTTGAGACATGGATCTGAGTATTTGTTTGAATTTTAGTCTGAATTTTGATTCGATTTTTGATTTGGACTTTGGTTTGAGTTTGGATTTGAATTATGACCTGATCAAAATATCAAATCAAAAGATTTTTAATAGTTTTTTAGGAGACTATGAAAATTAAATCTAGAGGTTAATTTTCAAATTTCATAGTCTCCTAAAAAACTATCATGAACTGGTCGAATGCGGACCGTTCAGAAAAAATGACACCTAGAATCATTTTCTCACAAACACACACACACTCTCATGTACTAGACTTTCAAATAACGAACTGTTAAAAAAACAACAACATAAGTGTATAGAACGGTAGTGGTAGTTTCTTTCAATATCTCTATTCAGTGAAGATATTTGGAATCAAATCTGTAATTCTGGGTTATGATTTCAAATATTAGTAGCTTATATAGGATATTGAAAGATTAAGAACTATCACTAAGATCACTGATGAGGAATTGTGGCGGATTCCGAAACGGCCGTCTGATTTGCCCATCTCTATATACATTGTTGTTGTGATGACTACATTTGTTCATTAACCTGTTTATATATAACTTCAAAGATTTTTAGTCTGAGTTTTTGTTTGATTTTTTGTATAAACTACAGCCTGAATTTATGCCTGTTTTTTGATCTGACAATTATCATAATATGATGTAGTAAAATACGCTATCCACAAACCCAAGCCAAAGATACACCAACGCTTATTCGTACATTTTTGGAATCTCAGTTTTGGAGTATCAATTTATTTGGCACGTTCATGGATTTCGAAAGGAAATACTTTGGAAAATTTGACAGCTTTTAGCTATAAGTTTACCAGAGAATCTTGCAAATATCTTTTTTATGTTTTAATAATTTAAAAATTAAAACGCAATTACTAAGGAGATAATTTCATGTTAAAGCATTCTTGAAATATTGCTACTAAAAGAGCAATATATGAGATATTTTTCAAAAAAAAAAATATCGGTCTTTGCTTGATCCGGTATTGGCTTGGGAGTGATGAGCACCTACTGACTGCCGCTACTGCCCCAGTATAGATAACCATCAAAGTATAGGTCCAGTTATCAAATTAGTGTATGCGAATTAACTAACTAACGTCAAGGTAAGACTAATACTAGCACGGAAGGTTTGAGCTGACCATCGGTATAGACCTATTTTCTAAAATAAAACGATTAACGACTAAACTTATATCAATGCAAGACTTAAACTTACGCCGATCGTAAAACAAAAATTATCTGTCATTATAGGATTCATATCAGCATTTGAATCAAATTTCCGATTAATGTATTGCCTAAATCTGAATTTTTTTGATCCTAGGTCAACTTTATTTCATTTAATTCGACTTCAAGTAAGAAACTTCGTTCCTTCAAGTTTATTTATGAACGAGATCAATGCCGCCTATCAATTCCCGATTGGGTTTGAAAAAACATACTGAATTGAGGGTGTATGCGAAGAAGTAACCAGAGCCCTAGCAGATGTAAGACATTACTTTTACCAACCTCCCCCCTGCCCTCCTGCTAGTGATTTAAAATGTTTCAACGGTTCGACGTTGGCAGCGATTTCCAAACCAATGCTAAAGCAATCATACACTTTCAAAAATTTCCACATAGACGAAGAAGGTCAATATTATCATAAATGGTTTAAATTCTGGGTAGAAAATGTTGTCAAAATATTGACTTTAGTCTCGATACCCGTGGTCGCCAAGGTCTAATGGTTAGTGTGTTGGAATGCAAAGCAGGGTGGACTGGTTCAATGCTCGGCACAAACAAACAAAAAATCCAAAATTGTTCTACACGGCAATGGCTGGTTCTTGGCTGTCAATAGTAAACTTCTAAGAGCAAGCATTACCTAAAATAGGAGCCCTGAACTGAAAATCCGCGGCACTGCTATGGAAGTGGCTTAAAAATTATTCATATAATTCGAAACTTTCGTATTAGCTGAAATGTAGATTTCTGAGATACCTGCTGCTGATGATAATCTTAAGCTTCTGGCTCCGATTTTCAGGCTGTCGAATAATGGGTGAGATAAATATCACTACGAATTCACTAATATCTCTCCGAGTATTCATGTAGCTAGTATATACAAATGATAAAGATTTTAACTTTTGCTAGTTAAGCACTGTGAAAAATTGAAAGCAAGTAGCAATGCTACGCCTATACATTGAACAACTACAGATTAAGCTTATTTAAAACCCCTTATTCTCCAACTTTCATACAAGAACTAGCGACTTGTGCTCAATTTTAATGCACTCTCAATATAAAATTGTGAATAAACTATTTTATGCTAGTAGTGATTGGCGAAGCCTATACTACTAGCAAGTAGAGCATGTCCATGTCGACTCATGTGATGGTTTAAAAAATATTTCAATTGTAACTGAGAGCATAGAAAATAAATACAATATTTTTCGCAAACCTATCAAAAATTTATATGCGGGCAATGTATTGCGAATGTTTTGAAACTCATTCTTTTCGTGTATATTTCAGCTATTATTACAATACAGCTTCTACTGCCCTATCCATCACCACTCCCCCAGGTTGCCTTATATGCTTCTATATAGTTAGTAAGCACAATACAATATTTTTGTGTGCAATATTGGACGCATATGGATTATTCAAAATAATATTGTGAAAATCTGTTGCTGTTTCAAAAATTCATTATGGTGAACGATGTAATAAATTCTGTTATTATTGTTGTTGTTGTTGCTGCTGCTGCTGCTGGTGTTTCGCTGTTATAATTTTACTACTGCTGCTAGAGTGCTGGTGAAATGATGAAGATGAGAATTGTATTTTTATTGTACCATCACCAAAAAAAAAAAAAACAAACAAATTCATAACAAAATTGAAAGCGCTGAAGCGCGGTGTTTTTAATTTTCAATATACGCTTATTGTATTTCAAAATAAAATAATGTATAACTACACATACATATATAAATACATACATACATGAATTCAGATATGCACGTATGAGTGCGAATAATAATGAAAAATCCTTTCTGCATCACTTGTATGCATGTATATATATGAATTGGACAACAACCATACACACACATGGATTAAAATCCAATACTCATACATTCATAGAGATCCTGAAGGCGCGAAAGTGCTATCATGAATGAATAACTTCAATGTATTCAATATTTATTTTAAATGGAGTATAAAATGAGAAGGTTTCATTTATTTTTTTGTACCATAAAACAAATGCATACAATATGGTATTCAAAAGTACATACTCGTATAATTTTGATTTACACCCGAATTTTATAACTTTTGTTTATTTATTTATTTATTTTTGTGATTGATTGATATTATCAAATTTGGCGATTTTTTGCGAAATTTCTTAAGTATCTTCAAACTAAAGTAAAGCAATATGAATCTGAAGTAGGAAAAATGGGTTCTTCAGGCGCTATTAAGAAATTTGTTTATCTTAAAAGATACAAATTTGATGTCTGAAGTAAAGTTTTTAAGCAAAAAAAGCTGAAAAATATATGCACATTTCTTCCATCTTCTAATTTTTCTTTTGAAAATGGGATTTTATACCTGCAACCTGCAAATATTTTAAAAATGATCCGCTAATTCCATTTTCGGGGTCGATTGGTCAAAAAAATAAATTTACCCACCCTAATGTATATACATCTGAGCTTGATCTGTTTTTAAGTCTGGTTTATGGACAGAACTTGGCCTCTTTTTGGCCTGATTTTGTTTTGAATTTTGGTTTTATTTAAAGCCGGTCTTTTGGTCTGAATTTGCCTTGGGTTTGGATATGTTTTTAGTTTGTTTTGGTCTTGTCTGAATTTGGTCTCCTTTGCCTTGGGTTTGGATATGTTTTTAGTTTGTTTATTTTTTTTTTATTTTTTTGGTTTCCTTTTGGTCTGCTACTGGTCTGATTTTTTATTTGAATTAAAGTCGATTTTATGGTTTTAATGTGGGCTTTGTTAGTCGGAATTTTGGTCTGATTTTTGAGCTGAGTTCTGATCTGAAGTTTGGTCTGGATTTTGGTCGAAGTTTCAATATGAAATTTGATGTGAATTTTCAATAGATTTTTGGAGTGGGTTTTCAGGTTGTTGGTATGAATTTCAGTCTAATAATTTAACTGACAATTATCCTATAATATATTATATAAAATCAACCCTCTCCAATCCCAGATGGTAAATCCGCGGCTAGCTAATACACCCACTAGTTAAATGAGGTTCTTGCATCAAGTTTGTGCATCACCTACTTCGAGCTAGAGCGAATACATCAATGAAACGAAAAGGATCAATAGAATGGAGACTTTGTGGCATGAAACAGGAGCTTGCTGTAGTACTTGATCCGGTCTTCGGTGCGGTTCATACTGCCGCCATGCCAACCTAAATTTACCTAACCTCACTAGCTTAAACGTTTAGCTTTTCCAAATGATCTGAGAAAAGGTCTTTGTATCTTAATTTATTTTATTTTTGTAAGCAATTCTTTTTTGTCTTTAATCTAATCATAAAAGTATGTGGGTGTAAAATTATTACTTTAAGCAGTTTTTAAATGTTAATAATTCTTTATTATCTCTTAATATTACACGCATACTTGTTTTTTTTTTTATAATAAGTATGGAATATGTGATCGGAACTTTGCCATTTTACTTATTAGTACCTATGCTGCCAATATAAAAGGAGAAGAAAAAGTCACCATTTTGTCGCAATGTTGTAATGTCACAGCAAACAACAACAACAAACAATACGAGTTTGTGTGTCTGTGTGTGTTCATGCTCTGACCATATGCCGTTACTTTTGGTTTGAGTACATAACACCCACCACCAACGTCGTCGTCACCATCACCATCATCATCACCACCAACCACCACTCCACCACTACTGCCATTGTAATCTTCGTCATCATCAACAGCGACAATAACAACAACAGCAACACAACTCATGAAAAAAAATCAACCCCTGTAATATTGTTGTCCTTACATTACGCTACTCTGTCCCTATCCCTCCTTTCAATTACGGCTGAATATAACACGCTGTCATTTTACCATCAGTGTGTACATCCTTTTATGTTGTTGACATTTAACAAAATAGAAAAAAGATTTTCTACAAAAACATCATCATGTCAGTTTATATACAGAAAGTGTTTGAGAGTGACGTATATAATTGTACGCATGAGTTTTAATTTTATAGAAAATTTCCAGTAGTTAAAATTTTAGTATAATTAATAATTCCTCAAATAATAATTAGAAAAAAAAGAAATGTTCAGATTCTAGCAAACATTTTTAAATAATCTGTAACTATGCCTTATGTTCATATCAAACATCAACAATTTCTTATACGACATGCTATAAAACCACCCTTAATAACGAGTAAAGTTATACAATATACATTTTGTTCTTGTAGTTACAACTTCACCACGCTCTCAAGGCATTGAGCGTGAGTTGTTTTTTTTACCTTTTCGATTTGCTTTACTTTACACTTTGCACTCATTTTCTAACGAGTGATTCATCAGCTTACAGCAATTCACTCAAGATGGCACTAGTTGCATAAGAAATTGTATGTAATAATTCATTTAAACAAGAGATGGCACTAGTAAATTTATGAATAATAAAAAATCTTGATAATTTGATTAAATCTCGATAGAATATCAATAATTAAATGTTTTATTTTTACCGGAAGAACTTTGGAGCACAAAGTCACATTATAATTTTTTAAAGGTAATAGAAGAAATAAGAAAAATATTCGAAACTTACTGCGCAAAAGTGTTAAATCATCCGAACACTAAAGTACAAAATCTGCTGGGCCATGACACAATCATAAGTAGATGCCTCCTAAAGGGATTAAGATTTAACGAAAAATAAAGAAATACCAAGTTGCACAAAAATTCAATTAAAAATATTTAAGATATTGTTCTTGAAAAAAAAAAAAAAAAAAAAGGGAAATTAAAGACTTTATAGCGTCTTATATCTGCAGAAGAGCTATGGGCATTCCTCGAATTTATACTGCAGTAATCAGATCAATTCTGCTATCCGGGGTAGAATTATGGTGGACAGTCCTTGGAAAGTACATGTATCGAACAAAATCTATCATAGCTATCAGAGCCTTTAAAACTAAGCTGCAGATGTCAAAAACCGCAGCCATTACACCAAATGCAGTCTCATCGTGTAATCATTACACCATGCAACATCACTTTTTACACATAAAATTGTTTATATTTACATGCACGAGAAAGTGAATGTAAAACATAACGAAAATGTGAATCACATTTATTTATGGTTGGTTTCTAGGCTTAATTGGCTGAGATTTTAAGTTAGGAAAACTGAATAATATCATTGAAGGAAAATTCTATGTACTCCTATATCAAAGTCAGCAAATAATTCGGCGCGTCAATTCTTTTAATTTTTAATCAAATAAATTTCTTTTTTAAGGATATTCAAGGATGAACATTTATTTTGGTAGTTCTAATATATATTTCTTTTGAAATATTTCAGATAATATTTCTCCAAGAACTTGAGAATCGGTTAATCGAATCGGATGCTTGAAATAATTGGAAGATAACGCAAACAATACTTAGGCGGCTGCAAGTTTTTGTGAACCGTTATTTTTGAAGTTAATTCAGGATTTTCTGCCCTGATATAATATCCATCGAGGAGTTGCACCATAGATTATGCATGAAGCCCTAGATGCCCGGATAAAAAGAAAGAAATAAAAAGTAATGCGACGCAAGAGGCGGAACGGTAGAGCTAGAAACTAGTTTGAATCCTAAAAAACCTCCTTTCCCCTATATTTGCCCTTGAAGAAGATTTCACTCATTTCTTCTGGAAATCTGCTGCATTACGTAAATGCTATGGTCATAATTGGCTTCAATAGGCGTGAATGGCTCTTGTGTCGATAAGACTTCTGTAGGGGGTTAAAACTTTTCGCTTACCGAAGAAAATATCCTAGATTTAAAAAAAAAATTTAATTTAGACAAGCTTTTTTCTACTTTTTGACAAGCATTTTTCCATCGTTCTTTTACATAATTAAAGTAGACTTCTAATTGAATATTCGAAGCAAGAAAAGTTACTTATATAGATTGTTGAAATGAGGAAACTATCACAAAGATCAATGATGAGGAACCGTAGCGGATTCTGAAACGATCGTCTGATCCGTTAGTTCTATGAACTTTTTGACATTTTTCTGGCATCATTGTTCATTCAAAGCCTATTAACTTTAATAATTAATTAGAAATTTGAACTGCCAAATTAGGAAGAAATTTGCAAACATTTTTTCCAAATCAAAAATATTCAAAAAACAAATTTTTTGTTGTTCATTTGGATAATCATTTATTTTAGTTAAAGGAGATTTGTTCCAGCTACTTTTTAAAAATGAAATCTCGCAAATGTGAATTTTCCATCGGCCTTAAGTTCTTTTAGGCTCCCTGGTTTGTTGATATAAACCTTTGAGTTCTAGTAGCGCCAGAGGAAAAAGTCCGGCGGTTTAAAATCTGGCGAACGCAAAAGAAAGTCAAAGATTGTGGCACTAACTGTGTGAGGTGGTGCGCCGTCTTGTTGAAACCAGAAGAGCTCCATACCCTTTTCATGAACAATTGTCTTCAAAACATCAAATTAACTTCTCTACAAGAATATTGAGAAGTTAATTTAAATGTACAACTGAACAATTTCAACGCGCTCTTTCGGAGTGAACTAATCCATGGCATAAATTTCCTTCGACTGATGCTTCCAACGCGGTATGTCATTAGACGATCTGACTGCGCTGTCAAAAGTTATAGGGTTGCCAGAAGCTTTCACTTTAAATGGCCTACCCTGTATATTTATGGTAAAACGTTCTGGAGCCATCAGTGTAGAAGATCACACTGTAAATGATACATAGCTAAATTTTCATTCTTCTATTCTGATCACAAATTGTAACAATTTTAATTATGGAAACATGTGAAAGAATGTAGTTATTGTTTCCATAATGATTTTGCGGTCAGCAGTGGCGGATTCAGAGGACGGTTATGTGGGCTGCAGTTCCTCCCCAAAAATGTGAATTGTAGATGCCTTACTTTTAAAGATCTCAATAATGGTTTTTGGTCGGGTTTTTTGTCTGGTTTTTGTCTGGTTTGTTGTTTGAATATTGATCCAAATTTGGGTCCTAATTTAGTCAGAATTTTGATTTGAGTCTTTGACTGATTTTGACCTGATTTTGGTTTTCTTATGGTTTCTGTCACAGTTTTGTTTTTTGGTTTCAGTCTGAATTTTGCTTTGTATTTGGTATAATTTTTGATCTGAGTTCTGGTCTGATTTTTGATATTCTTTTTTCTCTGAGTTTTGGATTGAATCTTGGTTTAAGTTTTGGTCTAATATTTGGTCTTCTTTTTATCACAATTTTGACATGAGTGTGGGCTTTTTTTTGGTTTGAATTTTGGTGTACTTTTGGCCTGAGTTGCGACTTCAATTACGTTCTGAATTTTCTGTTCTGTTTTTGGTATGATTTTTTGAGTTTGAGTTCTGAAATGATTTCTTACCTTCTTTTTGTCAGAAATTTACTCTGAGTTAGGACTGAGTTTTGGTCTGATTTTTGTTTAATTTTTCGTCTGAATTTGATCTTAATTTTGATCTGTTTTCGGAATGATTTTTGGTCTAATTTAGATCTCTTTTTTGTCAGAGATTTGGTTTGAACTCTAGTCTGATTCTGGGTTAAATTTTTATCAGAGTTGTATTCAGAGTTTCGGACTAAATTTTGGTTCGAGTTTTGCTCTGAGTTCTGGTCTGGTTTCTAGTCAGAATTTTGTTTTGTGTTTTGAACTGAATTTTGGTTTTTTTTTCGATTTTTGGCCAGAATTTTAGTACTAATTTTAGACTGGGTTCTGACATGCTTTTTGATCTGAGTTATGGTCTAACCTGGCCTTCTTTTTATTAGGAATTTGATCCAAATTTTTGACTAGGTTTTAAGCTGTTTCTTGACTTAAGCTTTGACCTGAAATTTGGTATGAATTTTGATTAGTTCTGCTTACCGGTTTTTGGTCCTGATTATGGCCTAGTTGTCTGATATCTTACATTTTAACAAAATCAGTGTTCCCCAAACCGAAATCAAGGTTCTGTCTCTGGCACTTAGTACATCTTTTTGTTGATATACATTCACACTTATATGGATTTAAAATCACACATCTTTAAGATTTTAAATTGAAGGAAGTTAATACATATGTAGTACTTAAATAAATAGATACGCATGCATTTACCAAATATTTTAAACTTCAACTTAAGTTTTGTCCATTTACCGAAAAACTTTCGCCACACAAAACACACACAAGTAAAATAAAACAATATTGCCGCTGAGAGTGAATTAATTAAGTTACCAGAAGCAACAAAGAGTAGCAGAAACAGAAGCGGAAACGGAAATATTGCCATGTGTAAGCAATGCCACGCTTGTTGGGCAAATAGTTTTACACAGTAAATTTAAGAAGAAAGTATACATAGAGTGAATTTGTATATATAAAAAAAAATTGCGAGCAAGAACAACAAAACAAAACTTTCATTTGCAACGCAACACTTTTTATGCAAATTAGCACAAAGATTCTCCACACATACTAACATACATAAATACACAGATACACACATACACACACACATAGTTGAGCAGATATATACAAATACATTTAGTAAAATGACAAAAGTTTTGCGACCATAAGTAACATCAAGTGACAGACGGAAACTGCCCAAAAAGGCAAGGCGCATAAAATATCCAACCCTCAACGCCTCCCTCGTTCATCCACAGCCTCATGATTGTGAATAAGCAGGAGATTGTTTGAATGTGTGTGTATTTGGATTCCATTGAGGGACAGATGCGGCTGCAGCAGCAGCAGAAACTTTAGCACATAAATCTTAGCCGTACACAGCGTTGGCGGGCCAGCAACAATTTCGTTGTCATGCATTGATAACAGCGACAACAGCCAGCAATATCAGTAAATGAAATTGGTGCGATTGCAGCAACGACTGAAAGGGAGCGGAGGGGGAGAGAGAAGAGCTTTGAAATGTTGCTCATGTTGCTGTAATTCATTGCAGTTAATTGAATTTTAGTGGCAGCAGAAATACCAACAGTGGCAGCATTTTTATTAGTCGCGAGTGGGTGTTAGTGGAGAATCTCCATCTTAAATATACACATTACGCTGATATTGGACGGAAGCGAAGAGGAGAAAGGAGAAATTCATATAGAACACGATGACAAAGAAAATGAGACGGGACAATGACGACGCAGTGGTTAAAAATTATTTTAATTGATATTCGCTGCTTGCGTTACTGTCAAATTGACAAATATTCAATACATGCACTAGACATGTACATATGTATATTGTTGCTGTTCTTGTTGTTTTTCATGTTATTTGTGAAAATGACAGTTGGCACTGTCACTGGCTGTTGTTGTTGTTATTGTTGCGGCTGTTGCCGGGTTGATAGTGTTGCGGTTATTGGTGCCACGCAGCGATGTCATTTTCAATGAAACGGAAATTATGGTAATTTTTCTCTCATTTTCTCTACCTTCTTTCATTCCTCTCGAACTCGCTTCTCTCATCATCGTGTCATTGTTTAAAAGCTTCCATATTAATTAGGCATGTCGGTAAAAGTGCAACAACAATAACAGCAGCAACAGCAACAACAACAACAGCGTGTCAGCAGCATTGTTGTTTATTATCACTACAACTGCTGTGGCAACAACAGCAAAAACATTTTTATACTTCTTCTTCATTCATTTCCGTAAAAGTTTTTTGTTTTTATAAATTTTTTGTCAGTTACGCAACACGACAGTCTTTTTCATCAATACTCGCAACATGCAATCAACAAACCAACAAAAATTATCATGCAAGTTCTTATTAGCTTTAAAGCAAATACATATCGTTCATTTACTAAAAGACTGTCATAACTCAAAAAACGCGATTTTGCAGAAAACGCGTTTAAAGTTTTCAATTGACTCCCACTTTGCAGAAAAAAGAAGAAATCTTATAATTCTCACGCGCAGAGTATACAAAATATTAATATGAAATTTTAACACAATATGAAGCGTGGAATAATGAATAGTTCTGCATCATTAACTCAAAAATCGTGTTTTTTGACTTATGACAGTCTTTTAGTAAATGAGCGATATGTAGTTTAAAAAAATAACAGCGTAATAAAAATAAAAAGTAAAGGATATTGTAAGTATTAAACTTTCTCTGGGCTTTTTTTCCCGTAAGCAGAGAACAACTGTGGCCAAGTTTGACGTTGTAATAAGGTTCAAATTATTAGAAATTGAATAACGCCATACAACATCAAAAATTTAGTTGGTCGTTATTTGATGACGCAACACTACCTAGAGTTTAGAGTTGAGGGTGCGTGGTGGACTAATCTGAAGCACGCAGTCTCAAGGACTATTGTAATATACTCGGTATACAGCCAATATAAGAGATTAGAAGGACAGGAAAGAATTTTGAGAGGAAAAATGTGAAGTAGAAAAAGCATATGGCGCCTTAACCGCAACCATGATGACACCTATCGGAAATCTCAGGGCTTTTCTTCTCAATTTCAAATGAAATTCCGACGATTTTCTGTTGGGTTGTGTCACGAAGCACTTTGTAGTTCTGTAGGAGCGAAGCATGGACCATTTTTTCTATGAATAGAACCAAAGGAGTTGTTAATCCAACGCATGATCTCCCCAGAGTTTATATCATGAAAAGGTTCCAATCCCCATGGTGACATTGCAGAGCTTTCGTTGGTTAGTTTGCCGGCCAATTTGTTCCCTGAAAATACCTGGAATCCTTATAAGACATAACTAGTTGTGTTTTGCAATAATCGCTAACCGATTTCGAAAAGTTGACAAAGCTAGCGCAGGCTTGACTGTCACTGCAGACGCCCAAGCACTTCCCACGCTATCTTTTCTCAACCCATGCCACATCCAGGATAGCAAAACCTTTGTTGGGAAAACTGTCGCCATCTGTTCACTGGCAGTGATATCATCATCCAAGTACCAATGGGATCCAGTACCGTTGCCGAGTACAGGACGTACGCTTGTCCACGAGCATTAAGAGCTGTGGGCTATGTCCTGTATCGACTTCATCATGCCAGACTCCGTTTAACCTGAGTCTGTAAGCCGTTTTCGTCGCCTCCTTACGGATTTGAAGATCCAGAGAAAGCAAATCCAGTAAGGCATTGAGAGAATCACCAGACGTTGCAAACATTATACCAGTGATACCCAGATAAACACTTCTTTGAAGCTTCGTCAGAGCTGTGGAATTAACCAAAGTTCTTCTCCACTGTACTACGGAGGCATTTGTACGTGACAATAGGTCTCACAAGAACAATGTACAACCAGTATTCTAATGCTGGGTTCAGACCCCAAGTCTAGCTGAAAGCCCACTTACACTGCCAGAGCATCTTTAGTCCATGTGAGACTTTTAGCTCGACGTCAGTTTTCTATATCAGCTTAAATTCCTAAATACTTAACGGCAGTGGTCATATTTTTTGCTTTTTCTATTACAAACTTTTATTAAGATTCACTGAAATACCTTGCAGTTAGCACCAAAGCTCGATCTTGTTCAAAACTTCTTGCATTTGAATGCACATCGTCTCAGAACTGTCAAAAGACCCTCCCGTGATAAGTACGCGCAAACCATCACCATGCGCTTGAATATGAGCTCTATGGTTCTGCAGATCATTGAGAAGGGAGTCCCCCACGAAGCACCGTAGAAGAAGGGAAAGCACGCTCCCTTTCAAAAATTCCATTCACATTACTTAACACAAAATTCTTTAGGACGATAAATCCTTATTTTAATCAAAAACGTGTCTAGAATTTGGGTTTGGGCTTAGGCAGGGCTAACTTTCTTAAATTTTAAGATATTAGGCAAATATTTAGACCCAAACCAAGGCCAGTACAAAAATCTGATCAAAATTCATACCAAAATTCTGACCGGATTCGGTTCAAAACCAGATTAAAATTCAAACTATAAATTAGAGCAAAAACGAACCGAAGTTTAAAGCTCATCCCAAAACTCAGGGCAAAACTCTAGCCTAGAAAGGAGACCAAAAATCAGAGCAGAGCTCAGAATAAAATCATTGTGCCACAAATTTGGAACTTTTTGTTTGAGAATTGAACAGTTTTATATTTGTTTGGGTCCATTGAATCGGGAATTTGTGTTACTTTTCCCCAACACTTCCAGTTTTTCATAATTCAGACCAAAGCTTAGAACAAAACTCTGACTCAAAAGAAAGCAAATTCAAAAAATCAGACCATTATTCAGACTAAAAATTAGACCAAAAAACAAACCCGAAATAAGACTAAAAACCAGCGCATAAAATCAGATCTAAAGATAAAACAAAAAGGAGACCAAAAACCGTTATCAAACTCTCTAAAAGTAAGACATCTATAAAGCTTAAATATTTCTGGGAGAGACTGCAGTCCCCATATCCCCTCATAACCCCTCTGAATCTGCTAGTATTGTCAACGTTTTACTGACGCCACCTACTCATAATTATGCAAACGTAATCAACATTATTAAACAAAGAACTACAATTATTACTTCCGCTTCTGGCGTTACGTTTCTGTAATGAGAGAATTCTTCAAAAACCTACAAAGAATAGCTAAACAAGATAAATAAATATTTATCTCAAGAAAAAGAAGAAAAAAATAAAACGCACACAAAAAATCATTTGATCAAGATAATAAAGGTTACTCAACCTCTTACACTAACAACAAGCACGCATATTCCCAAATAGTTCCATACTTCTTTGGGTTATCATATATAAATGAAAATTTTTCTTCATTCATAAAAATCTTTGAGTTAAACTTCTCTTCTTTTAAAAAGAACATACAAATCTGCCTAACTACATGCATAATTTGAAGATGACTTATGGTTTCTTTATCTACTCCTATGGTTGCATGTGAATGTCAGTGATTGTGCGCGTGCGCAACCCAAACAAACAAATACAACGACCGAATGGTAGTACAGTAGAAGTATAAAGGCGTCAGGTACATGACACAAATTACAAGCAGAACTCATAAAAGATGAAGTAGAAAACAACAGCAAGAACAACAAAAAAAAAAAGAAGTCAACTTTAATTGTCACCTTTTTGGTTGAGGCAAGGCATAAAGAGGTAACCAAGCTAGTAAAAAACAAAGAGGACACAATTTTAGACACAGACAGACAGACAGACAAAGTAAGAGAAAGACAATTGTTCCACTTCTGAGAAGTAGAGGCAATTGACTGTCGATTGTCAAATCGTGTCAATTACACTTGTTGTGTTTTGTTGTTGTTAATCTGTCTCTTTGTTCGTCTGTCTATGCGCATGCGCATACGTATACGTAAGGTTTTATGCGTACGTTGAAGACGTTTGAACAAGATTGTATTTATATGGCATATGCAAGTACGTGAGAATTACTATTGATGTTCTACGACGCATACGCATGCGCCACTTGGGCAACTTTCATACTTGTATGCAGTAGATATCGTAAGTATCTAGTTGTAGATAGATAAAGATCATTATTCTTCTTCTTTTTTTGGAAATATAATCATGGCGAATCTAAGTAAAACATACTGATATCTATGTATGCATGTAGGTTCTCTTTTAAGTATTACCTATTATTTTTAATTTATTTTTATGAATAAGTTGTTGAATTTCTTCGAAATATTTAGAAATGCACAAAGTATTGTTGATATTTAACACCTTGAGCATGCATTGAAATTAAATGTGAATATTTATTTTATATCGTTTTGTGTCTTTTATTTCACTTATGTAATTTCTACTTCTTTTACATTTGATTTAACATACAATAATAATTTTTTTAATTTCATTGCAGCAAATTTTGCAAATTTCAGTAAAAATCACCATCAATTTATCTTATATAAATTTCGTCTTACGTTCGTCGGTGTAATTTTATGAAGTGTCACATGAAATTTAACAATTTTCGCATTTATTTTGTACATACCAATGTAAGTGTTTAGTTACTGTTGTTGTTGCTCAATTATACCCTGCACTCTATATTCGAGCCGTAAAGGTATACTACCTAAGTACGCAGAGCCGTCTACATTTTCACAAGCCCTCTGCTTTAGTAATCATAATTTTGGAACGGAACATCCTGATTTGGATGTTTGAGTGATTTTCGACAAGTACATAACAAACATAAGTTATGGTGCTGTAAACTGCCCTCCTGGCCAATGTAGCACTTCCAAAAAATCAAACGCATTTTAAAAATTTTATAGACCCTCTAGAATATGACTTTAGTAGAGAAAGTTGGCCAGTATATGTTCCTCTTTCTCGCCTACTTGCTTTTATTCATGCTGCAACAACTTCCAAAAATTTGCTCTACAGTGCTATCGATAGTTGAAATCACTCGATAGCTCTCAGCACAAATCTCTATTTACTGTGTTATTCAACGCGGGGCATATGGCCTCTGTGAAGTTCTTTCCAAACTTGAGTGAGTTCTTTCTAAACTTGCCCGATGCTTGTAATATTTTTTTTTTAATGATTTCTTCGAGTTAAAAACAATCCACATCGGTTTTTGTTACTGAGTGAATTTTATTCAAGGTATATATGTTTTCAATTGCTAGTTTGATTTGCTGGCATCTTTCATACAACTCAGAATTGGAAATTGAATTTGGCTACAAAATCTTTGGGATGCGATGTAGAGAATCATTCGCTTCTACTGAATTTATTTGTATTTATTGTATATGTCGGGTCAAATCCCTGGCAACCGAGGTCTTCATCCATTGCTCCGTTCATTCGAATTTAATTTGTTGAAACTATTAAAAACGTAGCGTGTCCCTGAGCGCACGTAAAATCACAACATCTCGTCGACTATATTGCTCATAGGCAACTGCCCTCGTAATCTATACAATTCTTATTGCTCACACGTTTCATGCCGTTTCCATGGCGAGGCTCAGGGCCACACTCGGCAAAGTATCTAGAAACTTTGTCTCACTCTCAATAGCAAGCAGGGAACATTTTGTTAATACATAAAATAGGCAACTTCGATCTCAATTAAAATATTACATCTTTATTCAAATAAACGGGTAATACATAAACAAAGTAGATATAGAGCTACAGTATACATTACACTGACATATACATATTTAAAAAATCATTCGCAAACATGGTTTACTACTATATTTTTCACTTGTCTCGAAAATTTTGAATTAGATTTATAAATGGTTCAGGATTTCTGCAGCCTAATCGCGGTCACTAATTAATAAAACTCTTTAATGAAACATGTTTTAGAACTTTCAATGCCACATTCATATCTAGGTAAGTCGATATTGACCGACTAAAACTCTACTAAGTGATTTTTTTATTGTTGCCTATTATTGTGACAACACAATCCCCCATAGTACTAGTGTATGAGTAAGAAGCAATTTGTGGATACGAATGTACATATGTCAGTGAAAATTGCTTTGCAATTCAAATAGTATAAGAAAAAAATCACTTAGGATCAACAACATAAAAATTTAATTTAAGAAAACAATTTACCATGGAATTACTTGGAACGGTTACACATTGTAGATCAGATTGCAGTAACTCTCACTGATGAAAAATATATATGTGGCATTGTATGAACAAAAAATGAGGTTATAGTATAAACATCACAATGCTCAATAATGTTAGACTCAATACTAGTCCTTCAAAATTATAGAAAGAGAGTTCCCCTTCCAATTTCCACTGTCCTTTTGATTTTCGAAATGACCCTTATTAAAATCAAAACCTTTACAACAAATTTATCTCAGAAATAGGCTGCGCTATAGGTGTAATAGTTAATATCCAAAGCAATACAAAATTACCTGGAACAGTGGCAGAACAAATAGGAATTCTGAAAACTTTTTCGGGATATAAAGTGAAGAAAGAACACATAAAATGTGTTTGTAGGCGAGAGCAGACTAGAAAAAAAATCCCAAGAGAGATTATAAATCAGATAAAAAACCAATACTCAGACTAAAAACCGATACATATTCAAATTTAAACCAAACAAAAAATTCAAACCTAATTCAGATCAGAATTCAGACCCAAGCTCAGACCAATATTCTGATTAAATTCAAACCAAATTCAGACCAGAAGAAACAGACATAAAATAAAACTAAAAACCAGATAATATAATAACTTCCAAAAATAAATCAATGCCACAATCAAGCTCTCCAGAGTAGAACATCTATAATCTGCCCTCCATAACTATTCCCATTTCTAGCCTTATATTACCCTTCTAGCCTTGTAAAACACAATACCAACCACAACTTGTAAAAGGATGGGGATTGTCACCGTACATTATTCATGGAATGTACAGCACAATCATTTGACACATCATCACCTATGGGTCTCTTTCGTCTGGTGGAAAGCGTTGGGGAAGAAGAGCAACCAAACTGTCATGGGAAAAGTACAGAGACTTGTCAGCCTGGGGATCTCAGGAGCTGTAAGTAGTGCACCTCAGGAAAGTATGAATATGATATTTCAGCTCTTACCGCTACGGGTGTTTATTCGAAGCTGTGCCGCAAAAGAAACTCTCAGACTGAAAGAAACCAACGTGTGAAGATCTGCAAATTATGGACTCTCTACAATTTTAAGTGAGATAAAGCGGAGGGGTCAAAATGGAATTAAAGCTTACTTAGAAGTGGCTACGGATTATATGACTTAAAATTTAGATTCTATTACTGAAATTCCAACTCTATATCCAATCAGGAAAGACTGGGACTCGGGTTCGGTAAAAGGTAATGCCGGTGTTACCATCTTTACCGATGGTTCAAAGATGGAGAATGAAACTGGAGCTAATATCTACTCCGAAGACCTGCAGCTTAGGCGGTCGTATCGTCTTCCTGATAGCTGTAGCGTTTTTCAGGCAGAGATTTTTGCAGATGAATTGACCAAAAAGGGCTCTAAAATGGACATAAACGAGGCAGATACCTCTATATAGTCTCCGTTGCGGTGTCTAAATGACGCTTGGACTAACCTAGATGACTGTGTACTTTACGAGCCTTATGGCCAAGGTTAGATAGGAAGAAGATAAATATCTTCTTAAGGCACAACAAATCTGCAGTACATCTGCTCACAGGAGTCATAACTGGGCCTTGTGATATGGCACCAATGTTCCAACGGTGGCGTATTCCGATGAGCGGACTGTGCAGAAGTTGTCATGATGAAGAAGAGACAAAATCGATTCTTCACTTTCTATGTCAATAGCGAATCTCCTTACCAAATGGTTCAATAAAGAAAGACATTACCTGGACCGCTGACGGAAACCGTGGTTAGAAATGTGCCTCCTCCTGCCAATTAAATTAGGGCAATCACAATCTACAATTAAGTCTCCGAGTGGAAGTGCGGGTATATATATATATATAAGTATATATTCGCACACGCCTTCCCAACCTATCCTAACCACTTTTTCCACGACGATGATTTATAGACTTCTATGTTACAATAATCTTTAAAGGGGGTTTAAAGTCTTGGAAGGAAAGAGGACCAAGGAGCAATTTGTATCTTCAAGTGAGGTCCACCCAGGCAATGGATTAAGAGTCAAGACCCTTACTTTCATGAGCCCTAGATATATAATCAAACCTAGTATTACCGAAGACACAATCAATGTCAAAGTGTAATTTCTTTAGATTGCAACTTTTTTTTCGATTTTACTTGCAATTGCGGCCGATTTGCCATTAGTGCATCGAAACTTAGTTCGATGAAGCGGTACCGAGTTTGTAAGCTTGCACCTAATGTGTAAATCTAGCGAAATTTCTATGGATTTAAGTAGAAAGGATGTGAGGCTTGTAGACTTGTATGATTTAGGAAGTTTCAGGGACTTGTTACGTTGTTTGGGAATGAAAACGGCAACCACCTTAATCCAGGAACTTGGAACATAATGAAACTAGCCCTAAGTATTTAAAGACTTCTCGGAAAAATCCCGCCACTTCCGGGAAATTTTTAAGATTGGAAAAAGGTCACTGACCATTTAACCTAATCGCTGTCACAAATGACACCTAAACGATTTTTAGCCCTATTTGAGAGGCAGGTATTATGATCATAAGCTTCGGGAGAGGACGAAGTTGCTTTCGTAGAGGACCCTGCAAAATGAGACTACCTTAGAGCCCACAATGGATCGGAACAGACTCCAATTAGTTCTTTTGGGATTAATTAATTTAGAAAGAAGTACAGTACGACCCAAATCCTATGTGCTGGTGATCTGACAGGGACGCTTCATCTGAATAACAGATATAAGGAATTTCTAATTTGAAAATCAATGTTAATTACAGAAAAAATATTGTATCGTGATTGAAATTTTCCTATCTACATAGTTATGACTTTAGTAAGCAGGCGAAATGTGTTAATGTATAGTTTAATTTTTCAGTTTCCATAACTGCTATAGATTTTCAACTCTACAGAGAATTGACTTAAGGTTAAAAATTCCGCATTCAAGGAAGTCATCATATAATACTGTTTCTTTGCTAATCTTCTACCAGATATCTTCAAGAGATAGTTTTACATTCTAACTGTAATAGAAATGTTGCAACTGAACTATTTTACCATATTGCGCAACTCTTACGAGTATTTCCAATTGATACTTGAACATACATTTTGATGTACGAATGAATAGAAAATTTTGCAATAACAACAACAGCAACATAAATATGTACTAACGCTTCCATCACGCAGTAGCTACAATCATTTACTGCTGATGTTGACTATTGCTGCTGCTGATGCCATTGACAGCAATCACAATGACGCATTTACCATTGCCAGAAGCAGAAGAGGAGGACAATACACGTTGACGTCCGTCGTGATTGATGAAAGACAAGTAAATTGAGATGTGAAATGTCGTCAGATTTCGCGTAAATATTTAGGTTAAATATATATATATTTTTTTTACATTTGTAGATTTATTTTGTGTGTATACAAATGATGTGAAGTATAATTCAGGCAAAAATAGGAGCAGCTTTAAATAAAACTTTGATCAAAATAGTAAAATTTTCTAGTTTTCAATTGAAATGCTGCTGTTGCTTAAACCTTGGCGAAATTTCTACGTTTTTCACGCACATGCCAGAAATATTTTCATGGACTTACGTTTACAACAAATTTTTTTTTTTTTTTTTTGCGCGTTGTATGCTACTTCAACTAAACGAACAACAAGCATCAAAGATGAAAGAAGAAAATGAAACAGAAAAAAAAAACATTCCAAGTTAATTCTCACTAGATTTCTTTTTTTCGCAGAATTTATTGCTGATAAATGTTTTGTGCCAGCAATATAAGGACATGCAGTGACAATAATTGAGATATCAGAGTAAGTCAGTAAGTTCAATGAATAGAGTATAGCTGTTGTGTTGTTGCATTTGTAGATGTGTATGTATGTATGTTCGCTATAAACTGCAACTAAATAAAGCGTTACATTAAAGAATATAAAGAAATAAACCAGAAAAAGATAAGGTACATACGAGTGCCTGTAAAGTAAAATAAAGGGGAAAAAAATAAAAAAAAATAATTTTATTTTACTCAAAACTATAATTTAAATGTACCTTTTTCAGAAGCTTGCACGAAAATCAAGAGAGCATCAAATCCCCGAATCAAATTCTGAAGAATGTGTGTTGTCTTTCAAAATATTATCGACCCGTTCCAGAAACGAATAATTTCAAATTTGTTATTGCAAGTAATCAGGAACACAGATTGAAACAGGGTCCCAAAGTTTCTGGTATGAGAATGATTGATAGCACTGTTCTACAAATGAAAACTTTTGAAAACGAGCAGAGACAAGACAAGTGCACTTTAGGTAATGGACGGTCGCTGATTCCGAAACCGTGATCCGTTTTGCTCTGCTACGTCACAATTTTTGTTTATTGACATAAAAAATTTTAAAATTGAAAAAAAAAAATTAAAAATGCAGTTCATATTTCTTTTTCATCAAAACATCCGTTTAAAAAAAAATTGAAAAAATTTACATAAAAATTTTTAAAATTGAAAAAAAAAAAAAAAAATTAAAAATGCAGTTCATATTTTTTTTTCATCAAAACATCCATTTAAAAAAAATTTTTAAACTTTTTTTATTTTTTGGCTTTTTTTTCTTAATTGAATTACACTGTGCAACAATTTTAGGGTCATGGAATCTAACGGAGAAGCAACCAACACAGGTCGGTAGTACTGGTACAGAGTAACAAAACTCTAAGAGGGTTTTAAAAAGTTAGATCGCTTTTAACTGTTATAGTCTTTCAAAGTTGAGCTGTTTTAGTGTATTTTTCAATTTTTTTTTCTGTTTATAATAAAGACAAAAATTTGTAAATCCATACTTTATTATATTCTATACATTTTTGTCAATACTATTACCGCTTATTTTTTCAAAGCTCATGTAATGGATAGTTTAAACTTCTTAATATGGAAAGCTAATAGAATATTAAAATTGTTAATGATATTATTTGTTATTTGTAGTTATATATACAGGGTGACAATCGTAAAGTGACGCACACATTTCAGCAGTTATTTTCAAAAGGACGTACTTCCATTAAGTACAATTGAGTGTTAACATTGCTGAATATATAAGCATTCATTTGAACCCCACCTCATTCAATATAACCTCCTTTAGCCTGCACACATGCCTTCAATCGATCCGAAAATCGTAGGACTGTTCGCCGCAGGACTTCCTGATCAATTTCAGTCCAGGCTTTCTCTAATGAATTTGTCAGCGACTCCAGACTGTGGTGTTGAGATCCACAAGCCTTACTCTCTAAAATACTCCAAATAGAGTAGTCCATTGGATTCAAGTCTGGGGAGTATGGTGGCCATTCTGGAGATGTTATGAATCCAGAAAAATTGTCTTTTATCCATGTTTGCGTTAATTTTGCTATGTGGGAAGGTGCAGAATCTTGCTGGAAAGTCCAGTTTTCATTTCCAAATGTATCTTGGGCCCAGGGAAGAACATGTTCATTTAAAATGCTCCGATAAACAACCTGGTCAATTTTAACACCCTCTTCAACGAATATTAGAGGGGCTCTGTCATTAGCGGAAACTCCAGCCCATACCATAACGGAAGCTGGCTTTTGAACTCGGCCAACAGTCCTATTTTGTTGCGATGATGATGTTAGCCACATTCGGTTATTTTGCGCATTGAAATGTTGTTCAACCGTGAAAATTTTTTCATCTGTAAACAAGATATTTTCAACATTTTTTAACACGGAGGAGCGTAGCAACGCCTGGCATCTTTGCAGTCGCAAATCTTTCTTTTTTTGTGTCAGATCTTGTACTTTTCAGAGCTTGTACGGCTTAAGATTAAGCTTTGATTTTGCAATGATTCGCACTGTTTCACGGTTTACTCCCACTTCCTTAGCGATTTTTCTCATTGAGCGCCTTGGATTTCGCTTGATTCGTTTACGAATTTTTTCTGTTAAACCAGTAGTGGCAACTGTTGAAAATTTTCCCCGGTCTCTATCTCCAAAACCCCCAGTTTCATTATATCGAATAATAGCTCGGTCTACCGTACGACTTGACAAATTTAAAGCCTTTGCAATTTGACGGCTACTATAATTTGCCAAATGAAATTTCACAATTTCACGACGAATATTTTCCTTGTCCATTTTTATGGAAATTTCAAAATGTAATAACAAAAATTCAAATGAAATTAAAAGCAAAGCCAATGATGAATGAATTTGCTTTTTAAATTAAAGTAACGGTAAATGGCAAAGCTTGCTGCAGAGTATTAAACTTGCGTCACTTTACAATTGTCACCCTGTAAACAGGTTAATGAACAAATGTAGTCATCACAACAACATAGTCTTCTAAAAACTATCATGAACTGATCGAATGAGGACCGTTCAGAAAAAATGACACCTTGAATCATTTTCTCACAAACACACACACTCTCTCATGTACTAGACTTTCAAATAACGAACTGTTATGCAGACTAGCTACAATGGTAGTGGTAGTTTCTTTCAGTATCTCTATTCAGTGAAGATATTTGGAATCAAATCCGTAATTCTGGGTTATGATTTCAGTAGCTTATATAGGATATTGAAAGATTAAGAGCTATCACTAAGATCACTGATGAGGAATTGTGGTGGATTCCGAAACGGCCGTCTGATTTGCCCATCTCTATATACATTGTTGTTGTGATGACTACATTTGTTCATTAACCTGTTTATATATAACTTCAAATAACGAAGTTGATATGAACTTAAGTCATGACTTTGAAAATTAACCTCTAAATTTAATTTTCATAGTCTCCTAAAAGATATTATTTCTTATTTCAATGAAGAAAGTAGTACAAAATGTCAAATATCATTCGAATAATGTATTTTAAAAAATAAGCTGCAAAAGCAAACTTTGAAAGCGAGCTAACTTTGCAAACCCCTTTTAGGATTTTGTTACTGTAGACCAGTACTATCGACCTGTATTTGCCGATTCTCCGTTAGAAAAATGTGTTGCACAGTGTTATTTATTCATAATTTTTTTCATCCTCGTTATCATCGTTCACTTTTATCTTAATCAAAACGTTTAATATACGTTTGAATGGTTTCACGTATTCACGCCAGGTTGAGAACCACATAAGCCCGTGAGGTCTTCGAAAAAACTAATATTGCAAAGAATAGCGTGAGGTTTCTCAAACCAAAAACCTAAATTTTTTTCAGAACACGACTAAACAAACCCCAAACACAGTATAAGAAAGCAAAAAGAGTCTCTCCAAAGGCAGTAATTAGGAAAACTAGAGAAAGAAAAAACCCGTAATAATCTAATATTTCGATATTGTTGTAAATATTTTAAAATAAATACTAAGGAATTATTTATTTTGCTGAAAAAGTTTGAATAATTGCTTCGTCTATAATTTTTTTTTACAATCTCAAATGCTGGACACCCACAAGAATGCCAACAAATGTATTTTCATATATTTACAACAACAACATTATATATATAGTTATACCATATGTAACACCAAATTCAATTTCATGTAGATTTTTCTGTTTGTCCTGAAGAAACCAGGGATTATTGTTATTATTATTAATAATAATGCCGAAAACAAGCAAAATTAAATGGACTGGAAAACTGTCCACTGTATATGTAATGTATGTATGTATATACGAGATGGAGCGGACCAAATAGCAATTTTTGTTCTTACAGTAATACAACAACAACAACAACAAAATAAGAGCACCACCAACAACACAATCATGCAAATTTTGTACAGCAGACTAATGGAGTAAAATTTGTCCACAAAATATTTACACATACATGTACGTTGTGGATATTTACAAATATATATGAATATACATATATATATACGGAGGGACTAGAAAAAGTTCGCTTAGTTGGTTGAAAAAAATATATTTTGAATTTTTACCATTTTTTTAATTTTCTGTACATAATTCGTAAGTCGGAAGATCCAACTTTCAAAACCATTTTTAAAATCATCTTCATGGAGCTTCTCAATTCCGAGATAAATTTTTTCCGGATTACTACTGAAGATTCTACCTCACAAATTTTTTTTTTTTTGTATTAACCAGAAATCACACGGACCTAGATACCGGGAATATGTTGCTGGGAGATTTTTTTTATCTATGGCTGAAAGCGCAATAAATGACAAATCGTCGTGGTGTAAAAAAATGCGGCGCAGTTCCTTTTCTCTGATTTTGCAATAAATTTTTGAAAACTTGTGGTAAGAAATTCTCTGTATCAAAATATTTAAAATACCGCGTTTATACTGAGAAAAAATATAAAATTAAATTTTTTACACTTCGAAATTCAAATTTATTGTACATTCAATTTGAAAATGAGGGATTTTTTTTACAAAAATAAAGCTTTATTTCAATAACGAAATGAATGACTAAATTACTCAAAGTCAGTGTGGCCAACTCAGCTCTTTTCCGCTGATTTTAGTACATTTTGAAAGTTAAAACGCAGAAAAAAAGTGATCTAGCGCTCTGCACGTTTTTTCAATTTAAAATATCTTTGAAAAATCGAAGAAATTTTCATTGACTAGAAGTATCAGATGTGTGTGAAAAAGTTTAAATGTATTAAGTTTTTTCGCACTATTATAAGAAAAAAAAATTTTACGCTTTTTTGTAAGAAAATACACGTTTTATTCTTCATTTTAGCGGATTTTGAAAAACAAAAGTTGGCCACACTGGTCAAAGTATTCTTTTAGGGCTATAAACGAATCAATCCAATTGTTGATTCAATTGAAGTAGAGCGTATTCCAATAAGAGTATTCTGCATCTATCGAAATAAGTGATAGTCAGATGGAGCAAGGTCTTCAAGTTATACACCCAATATCATTCGTAATGCAAAACATCAGAGAGAACAATGGCAGCACGGTGTGTGTATACTGGTGAGAGAAGTGGAAACATTGATCGTCAAATGCAACTTGAAATATCCATGCGTTGACTTCTATAAATATCTTATAACAAAGCAGAAATCGCTTCGTCAAATTTCTTCTAAGGGCAAATACAATACAACAACTACAGAAGAAAATATTGAAATGGAGAATGAACACGATTCAGATGATGGATAATTTGCTTTCCCTGTTAATGTTCTTTAAACAGTTTATACAGTTTTTCAAATTGATTTACTGTTTTTTAAACATTTTTGGTAGAAATATACAGTTTTTGGTCCGAAGAAAGATACGAGCGTTATGTATACCACTTAGCAGTTATCGTCACGTCAGTTTCTGGGGTAAAGCAGCTACAATTTTTGTTCTGTTAACCCTAGGATGGGCACCTGGGACTAATTAGGCCTATTTTGAGTTTAAACACGTATTTATTTTTTGTTTTTTGACGAATCGATCTGAAACTCCATTACTTCTTGCGCCAATGTTCTCTAAGCAAAAAAACTAAATTTGTTTCAATCGGAATAAGTTGATAGAAATTTTTTTTTTTTTTTATTGTCTTAACCTCTAAGGTACCCTGGGCCTAAATATATGATTTTCTAATATTCGTAGCACAACAATGGAATTCTATTCTAGTTCATCAGCTTTCATCTCTGGGATCAATATGGGATCTTCGTTAATTTAGTACTATTTTGGCCTTTATATTTTTATCGTCATTCGAAGACTTTACGTGATCCTCACGGGCGCACTGGTTTGAGTTGACATTGAAATTCATAGAGAATGACAAATCGAATTTCACGCTTTGTGTGCGGTGAGATTCCTGTCAACCTTACATGTAAGAATGGACATATTTTTTTTTTATTTTATTTTACTATTTGTCTAAAATATTAAAGAAGTTCAACCAGATTTTGAGAAAAAATTCCGGGGTGAAACGGTTAAATGACAGATTACAATATTAGCTGCGTTTTATTCGCCACTTGCTTCTAGTTATGTATAACTAAAAGTGATAATTGTATGGGAAAACATCAAAAAAGCCGGAGAGATAACACGTTTAATTATGGCTGTTATGTATACTTAACAAGTAGTTTAACTACATCAAATTCTATTGAGAACTGCCAATAGTGAAAGAAGAAGCATAACAGATTGGCAAAAACTAAAAAGAGAAAAGATTGGAAATGTCTGCTTGTGAAAATAAGTTAAAATCGTCGTTTAATATTCTTATAAAGCGTAAAAACTAAAAACAATGCCCACGATTAACCAGGTATTAACTGGGATCCATTAAAATGTTTCACCTCTAGCTACTGAGCAGTTTCATTGTGAATAACAATATAACGAAGAAGTGACTTAACAACTTGGTCGTTCTATTCGCACATGTTAAACTAGCTGCCGAATGACTTAGCTTTTATTATTACAAATCGTCTCTGATTTGGATTTTTCAACAACTAAATAGAATACTAACTTTGAGAACTTTTTCTAGTCCCCTCGTATAGATACCCATTTGTATATGTACATGCATAAAAGCATGTTTATGGATACGGGTGTTGTAGCTGTATACGGAAAAAGCCCGCAACGCAACATCACGTTAAATCATGTGTAAAAACGGGTCGCAGGATATGTGTAAGGAGCGTACATGTATACGGGCAGTATGGGTACTAGAGTGGAGAACAGTGGAACATTGAAGAGAAACGGGGGCAATAAAGGAAGAGAAAAAGGGAGAGAGAAAGAGATTCGTTTTGGGGCGAGAAAATTAAATTGGCCAAAGCTGAATCCATAACTTTTGGCAATATCACGTCGCTAGAGTACACATACACATTGTAAACACAAAACACAGACGCACACATGAAGCACATGCATACTGAGATGAAGTACAGCAGCGGACAGATTGGATACGGTATACACACATACGTATGTATGTGCTACATTCAATTTGGGATACAAATAGCATCCATCGGGGTGCTCGTATGTGTGCACAAAATATATATGCATGTAGATTTTTCGGATAGGAAACTAACAATACATAACCGGGAGCATAGTGTACCAGCTATAACTGAGCATAGAATAGGAGAAGAAGGAGAAAGCAGAATCATAACAGCCAAACTGTTTATGACTAAAATGTAAGGATAGAAATACACAAATTCATATACATATATGTAAGTACATATGAAGGCAATGTATATCTACACTCACACACTAGCGGATCCTGGAGGAGGGAGGGGTTTGGGATTAAACCCCCTTCTCCTTCGTTACCAATGAAAAGTTCATACATTTTGATTGTTGGCCATGAAAAAACAGCAATACATAAAATAAAAGAAATGAAAAAATTAACCCTGCCCCTTCAAGGGAATCTCTAGATCCGCTACTGCATACACACATATACCAATATGCATATCAAATAAATTCAGAGCAATTTCAGTATGCCAAAGCAAAGTGTAGATGCGGGGTAATAGCAGTGACTTACAAGTTAGGGATAACCAATGCAGATACTTAGATATCTACTAACGAAGACAACAACATCCACAACAAACAACATCGAAAACTAAAGGAGAAAAAAACGCTTACTGAATTCATATTTGAATGCTTTGAGTGCTTGAAACGTAAAAGGATAATTGACATTTCCAAAAAGGACACACATACTTGCAGACACACATAAATAACATATAAACAAACACATGCAGAAGAACAAGAAGAATTTTACAAAGAGCATCAAAGAGCTAGAAGACAAAGCTAAATAACTACAGCAAAAAAAAAAAAGCAAGCAAGCAATGAAATTACTATATATTTACATACATTATACAGTAAATGAAAGTATGACTACGAGTATCTTAAAATGGTTATTTAGCATCTCAAGCTAAAAATTAACTCTTCTTAACCTTTTACCTTTCACTAGTACATACACATATACACATTAGAATGAGTCTACTAAGCTTTTAAGAAAGCCGCCATGCTTAACATACATACAAACATATGTACCGCTACCAGCTTCATCTATGAATGCCCACTTAAGATTTTAACAAGTGTGAATATGTAAAGAGAGTGTGAAACTTGAGCAACAAACGCTTGCAACTGCTCCTTTTTAAAATGCTGCCTGCTCCGAAATTTTAACTTATGTTCTTATACATACATATGCACATAAGTTGCAATTTTCTTTGAAGTTTTCAGAAAGCATCTTCTTCTCGTATGTAGTTAGTTATAATATTGCATGTTAGTGAAGTACTCCCACTACCACGTGATAATCACATCCTTTCATCCCAAGTGCACTTATTTCGCACCAAAGAAAAGATGCCGCCGCCTTTTTTTTTTCTCTTTGTACTGGACTTGTAAGGCAGATGTAAAGACGAGGTATACCTCCATATGTAGGTGGTACTATGTCTATAGTACCACTTGATTTTGGCAGAAATCATATACCACATTCATTTAAGTGAAATGAGTATATGTATGTATGTTTGCAAGTAAGTACCTGCTTACATATTGTATATATTATGACAACCAAGGGTGTTAAATGAGCAACAATATGTGTAAATAAATATGTATGTATGTGAGTATGAATGTGAAGTTCCATTTGCAAGATGAGTGTAGATACTTCAAGATACATAAGTAAATTAAAATACTAAATTTCGAATAAAATAAATGTTGTAATTATTTAATTTTAATTCTAATACTTAACTTATTTATATATAAATTATGTTAACATTAGTGTAATGAACTTTACTCAAATTAGTATTTCTAAAACCGAACATCGTAGTCGACCCTGACTCATGTTTCTGACGAGGATCCAAGTTCAGCCTTAGGCCACTGTTTGACCAAATTGGGATATCGACTATTATTAGGCGAGCTGGCGAGTTGGGTATTGTAAGAGATAAGTACGCGGAAGTTCAGGGTTCCCGACAGTACTGCCGAAGGTACTCCGATCGGAGTATTCGTACTCCGCTCAAATCTCAATCCTCCTGTCCTCCCCAATCGAAAAAAATCCTCCTATTTCATATTCTTGAATTTTTGGTTGTAAACGTAAATCAAACTAAATATGTTCTGTTGGGTTATTTTAGTTTCTGTCTGTGAAATATTTTATTATTATGACTAGCTCTCTACTTTATTTATGGCTGGATTACTGTCAAAATTCAAAACTTCGTGTTCCATTTCTAGAAGCTTTTTCTTGTCTTTGTGTTTATGCTTGTAATTTTTGACAATTGAAACTAAATTGCTTCCTGATTGCAACTGTTAATGCAGTAATGGTTGGCAGAAAAGCTACAAAAAGAAAAAAAAAAATGATGCCTCCAACTAGGTATCTTGGATTAAGCTGGTTCAAAGTACCACACATAACATTCTACTTTTTTTAACCGGTTTTGAGGAGACAAGACAAGAGAGGACCGACTCATTTGTCCTAATTATATATTATGGGTATTCACGCGTTGATGCAAAAGTGCGAAATTGCGAATTAAAGCACTAAGATGTAAGCGTTCAATGCAAATATTGGAGATGCGAAATAGTTTAACTATCAAAATATTGCCATCTCATTGAAAAATAATGGAAATATTTTGGATTCTTCGTATGAATTTATAGGTGGAAAGGTGTCAAACTTCCGCAATCTGCACTTTCGCAACGTCGCAAGGGCATGTTGCATCAACCCGTGAATACCCATATTATTATAACCAGAGCGTGGAAAAAAGGCAAAATAAAGTATAAAATCTATAGTATTCAACGATTTTTATAAGATTTTTTTATTTCTAACTTTTTCTTTCTCACAAGCGACATAGTCGGAATTACGAAAATCTGTAATTTCAAAATCAATGTTAACTATGAAAAAAAATTTTATTTTGCATTTTTTTCCGCTTCCTGATTGTAACTATTATACTATCAGAGCTGTAAAAAATTGCAGTCATTTTGAGCTGCATTCATTGAAATTACTGCAAATGAATTACGTTTTCTGATTACAGTCTTTGATTTCATTAGAGAGTTATGACCTTCAAAAATGAAGTCACCAGTCTTTTTGAAGTTAATGACTGCTCATTGATTATAGCAATCAATTTGAGACTTCAAAGACAAATAAGTCTCAATCACTAACATGACTTCACTTTATACTTGAAGTCGGTGTCACGAGTTCAAATTGGTTTTAAGTCGCAGTCATGACTTTAAATTGGTGTGAAGTTTTACAGTCAATCGAGATTTTACGGTCACTGAGTGAAGCCTGTTATTGAATGATAAAAAATATGTAGTAGTAATAAGTGGTATAACTAGAAAGGTGTAAAATTTTTGAAAAGGTGTAAAATTCTGAATTCCATGAGTTCAATTTATTTCAATGAAGTCAATTGACTTATAATTATTTCATTGCAGTATTGTATTGTATTGTATTAGAACGGTTAATATATTTGTACCGCGACTTATAAGGTCTTTTGTACGTCCCTCTTCTCTATCTAGTCTGATTTGCCTAGAGTGCCTCATCCGGTCCAGTCTCCATCAACTGGGCACTTCGTACTTCGTACATACCTAGATATTTCATTATTTTGTGGATCAGTGCTCCACACTGAGCTTAGCTATGTTCTGATGATTCATCTTTCTCATTACAAAACATACATATTGAGCTTTCCTCAACTCCTATTTTGCAAATGTGCTCTCTGAGCCCGCAGTGCCCAGTCAGAATACCAGCTAATATACGCAGTCTGTTTTTGTTGAGACCAATGCAGAATGCGTATCTATTCTTGTTATAGTTACCTAGAAGCGTTTTGGATTGCCTCAGTCCCGGAAGATTATTAAAGAGTTCTTGCCTCTAGTTCTTCTCTTCCTGCCTGAGTACTTCCCTGATTACGCCATATCCTATTCCACAGAAGGGTTCAGGTCCCACGAAAGTGGTCGCTGCTCTATTTCTAGCAAGCTCGTCTGCCTGCTCATTGCCCTCTATTCCTAAGTGTCCAGGGACCCAACATAGAGCGACTTTATTATCCTTGCCCAGTTGATTAAGCTTGCTCAAACAGTCACACACCAGTTTCGAGGTGATCTCAGAGGAGCATAATGCACGAATTGCTGCCTGGCTATCCGACATGAGAGCGATATCTTGCCGTTTGTACTTCCTATCCAGGTTGAATTGCACACATATATCGATTGCGTGAGTTTCAGCTTGAAAGATGCTAGGATACTTCCCCATAGGCTCAGAGTGTTTCATTCTTCCTCCATCCTCAGTTCGTGACCCATCTGTATACCACTTAATCGTGTGTTCTTTGAGTGTGTAGTTATATTCTCCCATTCATCCCATTCCCATTCATTCTTACTACTAAGTTTTGCAACAAAGTGTTTCTCAAAACTATACTGTTTGCCCATTCTGTCCTGGGGACAGTCTAAGAGATAGTTGTCTTTCGCCGGGTTATCTCGGTTTTCAGGCCCTATATTTCAATGCAGTCAATTGACTTTTAATTATTTAAGTGAAGTCAATTGCCTTCAAATGACTTCAATTGACTTCTACTGACTTCAAATTGAATGACTTCAAGTCAATTAATATTTTGTAGAGATCAGGACTGCAAAAAAGAGACTGGTCATTTATGACTTAAAAAAAATTACTTCAAAAATAAAAGATAAGTCAAAATGACTTCAACATGACTTTTGGTTTCACAGTCTTAATTCTGCATTCACAAAGGGACTGAAATATTGCTATCATTTTTTTAGAGGCCAATTGACTTAAAACTTAGACTGCAATCTTTTACAGCTTGGTAAATGCTGTTTTTTAACTGCTTTTTTATCATGGAAAAGACCACAAAAACGCCCTTAATATAGTATGAAAAGCACAAATTTTGCAACACTGCCTTCGACATCCCTTAATAAAATTATGTCTAAAATATCAAGACGCCTTAACATTTTTGATTCATAGTTTCGTGTCAGCAAGCTTAACCCTTTAAATCTCAAACCAAGTAAAAACCCTTTACCTCTGAACACCCCATTTTCAAACAATAGTTACCAGATATTTATGCAGTTAATACGCATATTTATGCGTTGTTAACATTGTTTCTTCTTATTAGTTATAAAATATGATTACGATTTACATACTACTAAATAAATTTATTACAATAGATACACGTTGAATACATATATATATAAAATACTTGACAAAATGTATACATACATATTTAAGTATGTAAATCTTATATTATTGTATGTATGTAGGTACACTTATATTTGCTGTTGTAGTTGTTGTCACTGTGTTGTGACTTTAGGTGCCATCAACGCCAACAGTTACAAAATAACAAAGACAGCATGAAAGTTCAACTTGAAGTTGCCGCCTTATTATCCTTCAAGTTTCATGCTTTCTTTCTCGCATGCTTTTTCTTTCTTTTTTTTTCCTTTTTTGTGGTTGTTGTTGTATTTTAATTTTGGTACAAACAAAAATTATCATAAAGTCACTTTATTAATAGTAAATGGTGGCGGCGATGTCACCGGTGGTACCACCTGATTTTAAACATGAACATTTTCTTTTTATTCGAATCCATCTTTTATGCATTTCTGTTTTTTTTTCGCTTTTTCTGTTTTTTTTTTCTGGTTGAAGTCTTTCATGTTAATGGAATAATAAGCAGGCGCTGCAATATCAGTCAACAACAACAATAATAAAAACAGTTGGTAATTCTTATTCTTATTCACTGAATTATTGTTGTTGTTGTGATATTAACAATAATAATTGTAATTCATATGCAATTATCACATTCACCCAAGAAAGAAAGAAAAAAAAAACGCTGAAAAATGTTTACTTATTTCGTTTTATCATAAGATAATTTGAATTTTCAACGTAAGAGACGAAGGGGAGAAAGGGGACAGGCCGCCGCCGCCACCACCACCACCAACAGAAGGGAGGCTTCTGTGAAAACACCCACTTTATAAAAAATTTGTGTTGTGAAATATCATGCTATGTATATCAAGCTGGCATATGACATTTTACCCATCATCATCATCATCGTCATTGTCATCATCGCAATGCCGGTGGAGGTGGCAGCATTGCATGTTTGTGCTTTTTTCTTCTGTGACTTGCCGCTGAGGCCTCAGTGAAAAGTTCTACCACTGTTTGGTTGTTGTTGCTGCTTGTCTTTCACATGAAGCGCGCGTGGATTTAATTTGGTGACACTGTTAAGTGGGCGTGGTGCCATGGCGTGTATTTGTTTGGTTTCATTGCGTCGACATGGAAGTAGAGACTGAGCGGGCGAAGAAGAAGTGAGGACGTTGGCATAGCGGTGGGCAGGAAACCCAGATACCGCACACTGAAAGAATGAATGAATGAGTTGTCGTTTAAACGCGTCGTTAAATCCTAGAAAATATATATGCATTGTGGTAACAGCAGCAGCAACTAAAGTGCGCAGCACTTATTTATTTTTCTCTCTCTCTACGTTTTCGAAATATTGGGGCGTTCTAAAAGTTTTCATGCTAATTTTAACATTTAAATTGTTACAAAATAATTGCGAGCATAAAAATCAACAAAACAAAAACAAAAAAAAAAGGAAAATTATATCGAGTTCTGCGAAAGTTCCCCGTATGATAATTGACTTGGAAATTGTTTCAATTGAAATTATTGCAGGAAAACAACAAAACGCAAAAAGAATTTGACTCTAAACGGCATGAAAATAATTAGGAATTGGAATTCTAAGTATAGGCATTCTTGCGTAGCTTAGTACTTATTTAAACTGTTTGTGAGCTCTGACAAAATCAACTAAGAAAAATTATTTTATCAGCCATATTGTTTTGAGTACAAAGCTAACTTAAAGCCATTGTCGTTGTGTAAGTTTTTCCGAATTTTATAATCAATGTAAGTGGTAAAAACAAGTGGCAAGTTTAGAATTTCGAATTTGTATAATCTCGATGAAGATTTGGGTTTTTCATATATCGAATGGAACACTTTTGCTGCTTGACACAGTAAGGATGCGGTTGATGGTGGTTTGGACGAAAGTGAGGTCCGAAAATCTTAATGTTCACGCAGCGTTGAAACGCTGCCACAAAACAAAAATTATTTTTCTTGAGGAGAAAGAAGTTGCGGCAAATACATCTTATTAGGATTTGCGATTTGAAAGGTGCATAAAAATCGAGTGCGTTCACGAGGGTAGGAAAATCGGCGTCGCACCATTTCATTATTTTCGGAAATTAGACAAGTACTACGTTTTTGCGTCTGAGGCTTCGAACTCGAAGAAATACAGAACTCAGGCTGTATCTTCAAATCAGCAAAACGTAAGCGGTTCTGTGACTTGCGATAAGAGAAGTGAAAATGTGTTTATAGAAGAAGAAGTTTTTGAAGGGTGCGAACGACTCGGAGTATGCGCGAGGCTTGAAAATCCTCACACTATCTCAATCGCGTCTTCTACTGGGCATTTCCATTGGACTTTATTTTGTGTAGTCATTTTCACGTTTTGCCATGTTGTGTTTTTATTTATTAATTCTAGATGTTGTTAATTCGCATGGCTTTGGTCTTCTTTATGTTTATCTCGAGGCCCACGTTGCGTGATGCTCTGATTTGATAATCAGTATTCGCTTGCATGTCGCTGAGCTTGTGCGAGAACAGATATATATCGTCGGAAAAATCCAAATCCTCGAGTTGATATGTGGGACTCCATGTTATGCCCCTCCTTTGAGAGCATATGGTTGTCATAACTTCGTCAAGCAATATTGCAAAGGGAAGGGGTGAAAATGGGCATCCTTGAATGACTCCTGCGTTAGTGATGAATGGCTCGATATTGTTGAGTTATTATTTATATCAGTTTCATTTTAATTTTTTAGTTTTAAACTTAATTTTCATAAAAGCTGTAAATGATTTAAATTACTGTACGCTCAATGCAATTGGCAGAATTTCGTACGTAACTGAGTCATCTTGAATTTTTCCCTTTAGTTTAAATACCTGTTCATTGGTGATGTATGCATTAAAGATGCAGTTGGATGTGTACTAAACTGGTATACTTCATATGAATTTACTTTGCTTTAAATAAATATTTATTAATTTTATTTATTTATGTAATTAATTAGAAACATTTGCAATTTTCAGATATTAAACATTTGCTGATCCGATTCTCTATATAACATAAAAATGTAAGAGAGCGATCGTACTTGTCCTCTCCGTTACTATTGGCTGTCCTCTCCGTTACTTTTCCCATGTTTTTTCTCTCATTATGTAATTATTTTTCAACAAAACCATTAGGATTTTCGTAAGTTATAAAGGTCCATGAATAGTCAAAAAAAAAATTCGGTTCTACAGCTCGCTGGCATTCGCAGAATTTGGGACTTGAAATTGAAAATAAAGATTTCCCATATCGTATGCGTCCTCTCCGTTACCCACTTTGTTGATGTATAACTTAGACGGTCTCATTATTTTTTTAACGAAACTTTGGTGGCAAGAACTTGTTATCGGACCCTCAAAAGCTTCTTAGTATCAAATGAAAATATCATTTCATTGTATGAGATTAATATCATTATAAGAGTCCCCTTGTCCTCTCCGTTACTTTGGACTGGCCGTATATCAATGATAACGCTGAAAAACCTAGACGCGCCAGAGGTAGAGTACTTAAGGGGTTATACGCACTTAGAAGGCCGAAAAAAACGATTTCCAAATATTTTTTCTGATTTTTAAAGCTCCTGTTTGTGCAATCCATCTTTCTGCGTCTCGTTTTGTAGATTTACCACAAATTCTCGATTGGTTTGAGAATCGGCGAATTACCAAGCCAATCCAATATGGTTACCCCGCTGTCAGCGAAGAATATTTCCACAATTGGGCTTCCCAAATTTATCTTAGAGAGTTCAGGCAACATTCGATCTGGCAAAACTTGTATGTATTTTTCGCTGGTCAACATCCCTGTTAGAGGTATGAGTGGTCCTGAACCCAAAAAGGAAAAAGCCGCCTCGAAACATTTGTTTCTAGGGGTGTTTGTGTGACGGCTAAATGTATGACTTGAACAAAGACAACTGGGAAACGCTTTTGGATTAACCTGGCAATTTTTCAGACTTCAATCCAATCGAGGACTTGATGTCCATCTACCAAACGTCACTTAGAAAAATGGACTACGCAAATGAAATCAAGTTACTCGAACAATGAATGAAGTGTGGTGCTACCAAGATGAGAAAATATTTAACATTTGCAAATTGTGCAAAACACCTTAAGATGATGCTGGAGGCCAAGGGTGGATACACTACATATTAATTTTTTCGATTTGTTATTGATTTATTTTTGAATGAATTAAAACCATTCTCAAAGAAAATTTGTCTTGTCCACATTAGTTGTGGTGTAGATTGAGGCGCAGCAGACGATATTCAAAATTGAATCGCAAAGGTCTGTGGCTCTGGCTAAAATGCAAACAACTATACAATAAGACCGAAATCAAACGATAAGAAAGGGGATGAATCGATCATACTCTTCGCAAAGAACCCAATGAGATCTGCAGACTACCGCGGAAATGGAACCTGCAGGGTATCATAAAGTAAAGAAAGGCCTAAGTGAACCAGGAAAAGAAACCTGCAAAAGGTAATTGAATCTATTAGGAAATCTTTCAAGGAAATTAAGACAATCGTGAAGCATTGTAATTGCCTTAATTTTATACCGGTTTCAAACTGGGTATCTATAATGGCGAGATATTTATTCGCAATGTCAAAGTTAATTTCTAAATTGTTAAAATTCTGTTAAAATCGATAAAGAAATTAATATTTGTATGTCTTCTTTTCAAATATTATAACGCAAATCAAATTTGTTACGAGATTTTTCGAATTTTTTGCTGACGAAACCAAATGTTTTAAGACAGCGCTTTTTTATTTTTACAAAAAATATCTACTTTACTTTACACTTGTATTCATAATTTTGACAAAAGACGTCCAAATTGCATGAAATTATATGAAACGAGAGAAAAGTGTTGGTCCTTTGAATAGCAAAATTTAAATACGCGAATTTTTCAACTATATTTCTCACAAAATGCTTGCCAAGGCTAAGGGGGCCTTCTGGTCTAGCGCCCTTGAATTTGACGAGTTTTTAGGATTTTTTTTAAATGAAATACTTAGCTAAAGTATTTTAACTTTGTAGATATATTTAATTACTTTAACAATATACAAAAATAATAATAAAAAAAAAATTATAATTTTAAGTAAACTAAAATTGGTGTTCTCAAAAAAACGGATCTTGCTGGTGGGACAAGTTTTGGATTTTCCACTGATCTCAAATAAAAAAAAAGAGAGGTTACAATTGGTATGAATGTAGTTATCGCAGGAACAAAAATGAAAAAAAAAATTTGACAAAATGGCGCTTTGTTGAAGTTACTTTACGAAAACAAACCTTTTTTTCACTACTTTTTGTATGTAAAAAGTAAGAAGTAGAAGGATTTTTTTAGTTCCTGCGATAAGCACTGGTTTTCTGAATGATATAGTAAAATTTGAACAGAAGAAGCCTCTTCTACAAACTAAGCAACAGGGGCGTGTCATCGAAAATGCTCAACGCAATACAAAATCTATACTCTGACAACAAAACTGCGGTATGGGATGGTAGGCGTTTGTCTGACTGGTTTGAGACCAACAAAGGAGTCAAGCAGGGATGTCTACTTAGCCCTCTATTTTTGCGCTATTCATCGACGATATATCAGCCTTGCTACCCGGAGGAGTTCTTCTGGGAAACAACATTATAAAAATCTTAATGTATGCTGACGACATGGTTATCCTCGCAGAGAGTCCACAAATGCTACAGCAGATGATAGACGTACTGCACAGCTACTGTCAAACGTGGAACCTACAAATAAATACGGATAAATCAAAAGTAATGGTGGTCCGGGAGGGCAGAGGACGTTATTCAAAGGAAGAGTCATGGAATCTAAATGAAGTTAAATTAGAAGTTATAAAACAATATAAGTACTTGGGTATCATCTTAACTGAAAATATGCGTTTCACGAAGCATCTACAACAAAAGCTGAAAGACTCGAAAGTCGCGCTAAACAGCACATGGAGAGCACTCTTTGGGAGAAAAAACGTAGACCACAGCACGAAATACAAAATGTTTGAAGCAACGGCAAGATCAATCATGTGCTATGCTGCCCAAGTCTGGGGCTGTTCACCCTACGAAGAAGCAGAAAAACTTATAAGACATTATATTAAAAAAGTATTTCATCTCCCAATAAACTCACCTAATTATGCAATCCATTTGGAAACAGGTCTCCCAACACTTTTTACATACACTCTGCAGCTGCATTTCGGATACATCGACAAAGTTATGAATCTACCGGCAAACAGACTGCCGACAATAGTCGCATCGCATCTCTTGGCGAACAAGTCACAATGCTTCCATAAATGGGAAACACTTGCTCGTGAATTCAACGTTGATATGGTACTTGATGACCGCAATACTTGGGCATCATCACAGCAGTGCCTCATACGCAATATGTACGAAATAGAGAGACAACATTTTGAAGCTCAAGCCCGGCAAAGCACAACAAGGAATATGTATAAATGCCTGAACTATAATCTGACCGAAAAAAATTACTTTAGAAATCAGTTTGGAACGTACGCAATATCTGCTATTTTCAAGGCCAGGGTAGAGGTGTTAAATTTAAACTACCGCCCCAACATAAGCAACCAGAACGAAAATTGCTCGCTGTGCAATATGCGCCAGAGAGAAGACGCTATGCATTTCCTGGCAACATGCCCCATACTACAGGAGCTTAGAATGCTTTACATGAGAAGGCCATCATTAACGCGTGAAGAATGTATTGAGTTGCTAAATGGGAAAAGCTGGCAATCTTTAATAAACTTTTTAGTCAACGCCATAGAGTATAGAAGAAATATATTGTCAGAAGATTTTTAATATACATATATGATAAATAGTCACTGCCAAGTAAATTGCTTAAGTTTGTCTATGGCGACGGCTCTGAGCCATGCCATTATTCTATGTTCTTTAAAATTATAATAAGAACTTATTCGTAATTCATTTATGAAAATAAAGAACATGCTACTACTACTACTACTACTACTAGTAAGATTTGAGACGAATCGGTCAAGTAGTTTTTGTTTTTTGTGTCCCACCGTGCAGAAAAATATAGTTTCGAGATAAATGAGTTTAAACTTCAGTCGGTCCTTTTACCTGCTTCTGCGTTCACCTACTAAATAGGCTGTAGAAGTCGAAATACTGGAAATATTGATACGATCAATTTGTTGAAAAACTTAGACCAGAAGGTGGCCTTAAGTCGGAATTATATGCCTCGTCATCACTTCTTTTGGTGCTGCAATTAAGTCATATTTAATATAAAAAATACTTTCCCCTATCAGGAACCGGCTGAAATCGGTTTCTCATTTGTACGCTGAAACTCTTCATAACCTGCGAATCTTAATAAATCTTCAGGAACCTAACAATATACCCCGCCCACATACTTTATGTTCATATTCAAAGTACTGTCAAAATAAGTCCCATTAAGAGACTCTAAGTATCACAACTCTCCTCTCAATTTCTATCGTCGCTTACATGTGAATTAACAGTAAGAATTATAAAAATTTACTCGTCCAGAGTTCGATTAAGTAGGGTAAGTGCGTGTAAATTGGACATAGTTTTGTATAACCTCAATAAAACTGATTCTGAAAGTTGGTAGCCTTACCAATTAAGTTGATTACGTAAATTTATTTTCGGAAACAAACTACTACATACTTTCAAAAAATATTTTAATATTAAGCAAATATTAAATCTCGCCTTAACGCATCATATAAAGTACTTTTAATCTAGAAGATACACACTTTATCTTAAAGATATATTCAAGGAATCATGCATGCATACTTCAAACCCCCCAAAAGAGTCACTTAACTCAAGTGGCATTGTATCAATTGCCGAAAAACATCTCATTTTCATATAATAACAATAACAACAATCACTGTAACAACATCAACAGCAACAACAACAACTACAATAATTGCAATAATTTTGTTGGTTTCATACTTTATTTTATATTCCACGATTTTCTGTTTATTCGCTTTTGTTCGACGCGACTTTACCCGCTGTGATTTTATGAGGCGCAATTGTAAAAGTAGTAAAGAAAAAAAAATCTATCAAGTCAGCAAAAATATTTTGAGTAATTTTAATTCACCCTTCCTTCCTGCCGTACAGCACAATGAAATTTCGGCATTGCAACCCTCTTGAATGTAGCGTGTTACATGTATCAGCAACAACAACAAAAACAATAACAAGTTTCGGATATATTATTGCAATTCCTGTGGTGCCGCCACCACCGCCACCGCAAAAAAAAGAAAGCAAAATCGCGCGAGAAACGCACAAATTATCGCAGCTTCACGATAGTGGTAGCGGTGGCGGTGGCGGCGTCGGCCCGGCAGTCTCACTGATCCAAAGTGGAGTGAGGCGAGGAGCATATGAAAGTCAGGAGACAAGTGAGTGAGTGAGGCATCCATCCAATCCATCTTACACCATAATTCATTGTAATTTTGTGGTTGAGAAAATTTCTCCAGTAAAAACCGCAGGGAATCGCATCATCGCTACATCTTCGTCTGCTGCTTACGTCTTCTTCATTGTTATTGTTGTTGACGTTGTCGTCGTCGTAGTCGCATATCTTTGTCACCGCTGGGCGATAAAGCAGCAACATCAGCGTAACACACACACACACACAGATACTTCTTCTTTTTTTTTGGCGACGTTTGTGGTAATGAAGTTAATACGCTTCGACGGCCAACAACGGCAACGAACGACGCTATTCCTGAGCACTTCTACGTGCGTATATATGATTTAGTTGCTGACTGACTGAGGAGTAGTTAGCAGGAAGAAGAAGAAGAAGGTGCACAGAAAGTAAGCGTAAAACATTTTTGTGGGGTATTTTAAGAAAACTTTATTGTCCTGACAAAAGAAATTGATTATGGTATTATGTCGCCTCAGCAGCAAGGACAATTATGTATGTACATATTATTTGGCTACACACACCCAACGACCACCAACTGCGACAATTGCTGTATAAATGTAATAAAATTTTGTATTTTTTCCACATTTAAACTCAGTTAACATGATATGTGCCGGAAGTACATATGCACGTCTGTTGGGGGTTAAAGATTTTAAGCTTGAGTAACAATTAAATTAAAGGCATTCAGCTTTACTAATAATCAAAATAAAAGCGATTTTAAATTTCATAGTCAACTTTTGACTTTTATTTCATACAAAAATGTTTCAAAAATCGACTTTAAAGTTTAAAATCGATTTCAGTTTGATTATTAGTAAGGCAGATTATGAAAAAGATTATTTGATAAAATTTTAAACCGTGCTTTTTAGTTGTTATACATCTGACAGAGCCGGCTTGCTTTTTAAAATTGAGCAGGTTGATTCGTGATTCTCTTTCTCTTAATTTCTCTCGGTTTTATTATTAATAATTATGTTTCAGCTCAAAGATAAACCCTGCTCTTATTAATCAAGATATTTTTCAGTTCGCCAAAAACTGTAGGTTTTCTTTCTACAGCACAATTTTTGAAGTGAAACTTCTTTAGCGAGGGTAAATCGAAGATTTTACAACGTAAATCACGTTGTTGTTGCACTCATACGAAACTAAGTAATAAGAAACGAAGTTATACTGTTGTTAGTGTTTAGCAAACGAGGTTATATGGGGATCGGCTACATACAATCATGCAAAGAGTCGACTTCTCGCACTGAGAGAATTTGACTCCATATAGCTGCTTTCCTCTCATGTGTACCATATTGTGTTTGTGCCGATAAGTGTAGAGAGTATCCACAGAAAAGAACTTCAGGAAATAGAAAAAGAATGAGTGCAAAAGCTTCAAGGACAACGGTCACGTGAAAAAACTCGCTTTTGGTGCTCTCATACGAAACCAGTAAGAAACGAAGTTATGCAGTTGTTATTTGTCTACATACAATCAACCAGAAAGTATACTTCTTCCAGTTTCATCTCATGTGACAGAGCCTATAAAGCTCTCTTGTGTTATATACGCATACTACGTCGTGTTTGTGACGATAAGTGAGTATCAACAGAAGAAAAGCAAAAACGAAATAGAGAGAAGAAGACTGTAAAAACTTCAACAAATGTTATAAATGTTTTCTAATAAATTTCAAATAAACAACAAAGTTTCACTTATACTGTGAGTGTCTGCAGACCAGAGCTGTAAAAGAATGCAATCAATTTAATTGCAATACCTTGAGGTCACAGTTAATAACCGACAATTCATGATTGTAGTTACTGAATAACGTATTTCACTCCAGAATAAAAAATGCAGTTGAAAGTCTCTTTTGGAGTCGATTGATTATTCATTTAGGAAAGTCTTTTTTAGAGTCAAGGTAGTGCTTTTTTTTCAATCATGAGACTGCAAATCTTATCATGAAATCATGATTACTTTGAAGTCACTTGAGTAACCTTGAACTCAAATGCAGTCATTTGGAGTCAGTTGCAATTTGCAGTCAATTGGAGTCACTTGGAGTCTTTTGGAGCCAATTGGGATTTTGAAGACAATTAGAGTCAGTTGAAGTCTTTTGGAGTCAATTGGAGTCTTTTGAAGCCAATTGGGATTTGACGTCAATTGGCGTCACTGTTTTTACGAGTTATAGCTTAGATATTGTTAATACAAATATATTATTCAATAACTGCCATCAAAAATTTTTATTCATTTTTGACTTATATCCTCAATTGATTGCACTCTTTTACAGTTCTGCTGCAGACACATAATTTTTTCTTTCATACATACTTTAATCACAATAAAACTGAAATTTCAGAGTTGTTTCGACTTGAACTTCGGTCTACTTTGTTCCGACTTTTAAGTTGAATTGTGGCCCGACTCGTTCTGTCATTTGGATTCCATATAGATTTATGTTTTGATTAATATTTGGTGAGAGCTTTCGTATGTTTTTAGGTTGAATCTATGGTTTCCAATTGTTTTTTAATATTTTAATTAAACAACCTACGTTTATGGTCCATATTCGTTGGTTTAGACCTTCCTCTTCAGGTTAGAAAAAAAGTTTCTGTTGGACTCAATTTTGGGGCATTTAAAAGGTTAATTTCTTCGGCACATATATAATTTCAAATCGTTGGGATTTATATTGGCGTTTTGTCTTATTGATGTTGCTTTTGAATAAGCTTTCCAAACACCGGTAATTACCTTTCCCTGTAATTCTGCGATCTCACCGCTAAACTATATTTTCCAAATACAGGATCACTGATTCCACGTTTGCTAATGGTCAACCATAACAAAACTTTTTCTGGGAACGTGGTCTTTTATACATATTTGTTTTTGTTTGATGCTTTCACATTGGGAGAGTCAAAGTAATATGTCTGGTGCCATTCGTTGGCTTCAATGGTTAAGTATAACTCGTGGTTCATCACACAAATTTACGAAGAATTGGGTATGAAGAAAAATTCGAACCCGTAACCCAACTTGATTTTGGTGATTTTTAATTTATTTTAAATACTTTTCGTTTATATTTTTAGAAACTTTGTATTTTTTCTCTTTCTGTGGACTGTGAACTTTAACACAAAATTTTTCCCCAGAAACATTTCTTCTTTCTAGAATTTTTATATTTTCTATAGGATTTTCTATGTAATATTTACAAAGCAAACTCCGATGTCGACTTGCTTAGTTGCATTTTCGAAACTAATTATTTTAAAACAAATTTGTAAATAACTAATAAATACGACGGTTACCTTGTCAATTCAAAGTTTTTGAAAACTATTGCACTTTGATTTATTGCTCGATTTTTTGGCTGAATATCGGTCTGACTTTTTATCTATTTTCTAATTTTAAAAATTATTTAAAATTTGATGCAATTTTTAGTCAGAATATTTGTCTTAATTTTGGTCAGAGTTTGAGTTTTGATCTGATTTAAAGTTTGAATTTCAGGCTGGGCTTTGTTCTGATTTTTGGTTTGAATTTGGTCGGATTATTGGTCGGAATCAAGGTCTGAGGTGTGATTGTTGTGGGGTTTATAATCTAGTTTCCGATTATTTCTTGTCTAGTCTTAGCGATTCTGAAAATCGCAAATAAATTTAATGTATTCTGCAGTTCCTCCTTTCAATTTATATTCCGTAACATGTTCCTGAAATCTCATTTTTGTTGCATTCGTTACAAACAATTGATATTATTAAAGTTAGGGATGATTCCAAGCAAAGTTTTCCAAGAAACCAAGAAAGATCTAAAATCAATTTTAAGCCCACTTTAAAAAAAAATCACTTCAAGATCCAAAGTTTTACCAGATCGGTCATTTTAGACCGATATTTTTTTGTTGCATTTTAGTTGAAATTCCATAAAGAAGTGAAGAAAGAACCAAAGAAGGCATTTGATGTACCAAGTACAGAAAGCTCCCTTCTGGTCATTATAAACCACCATTTAAGCAAACTGCCGGAATGAAGAATTTTTTAAGGTTTCAATAACTGAATGAAGTGTGTATTAGCAGAAAATTCAAAGGCACTAATCATTTGATACCGAATTGATAGTTGCCTTATCCATAGATATCATTTCATTAACTTATCATTTTACTAAACCGGCATATAGTATTATTTTCTTACAGCTTAAGAGATTAATTATATTCCCATGATGAATCCATGTTGAATCTATGAATATACATACTTACACTTTGAGTACAAACATTCGTCTATTCTCATACACCCTCAGCTACAGAGAGAGCTACAAATAAAGCAAAATTCATTCATTTCATTGCCCCACCACTCCTTCCCATTTAGGTATAAATTGCAGCTCATAATTTATTTAGAAGTGATTTTCGTATGTTTTTGCAATTGGACTCAATTGTTCTATTTTGCTGTTGGTTGGTTGATGTTGATGTTGGTTACTTGCTGCTGCTGTTGTGGCACGTAGCACATTTACTTGCACGCACATGCATCAGCAGCAGCGACGGCAGTAAAAACCTTTTTCGTCATCTATGGTAGTATTAGATTTGTAGTGAGTGGGTGTGGTAGTGTTAGTTTGTGGAAAGGCTTTACCGCTTTTCTCTGTTACCGATGTCCATCATCATCATCATCATCCACATCATTGTGTAGAGGTAGAGCACAGAATGGTAGTGGCAGTTGCAGTGAGTTGCGCTCTGTGTGCATATACAATATGTGCGAGTGTGTATGGCGCTAATGATGAGTGACCACGAATAGCCAAACTTTGGACTCCTCACAGTACAATACACCGTAAACCGAGAGGCGGTCGTTCTAAAGCGGTGGCGGTGACGGTGGGTGACGACAACGCAATTCAATAGGGAAACGTAAATGTATTTTGCAAATACAATACATACATACACACAAACAACACACGCACTGGAAGCGGCTGCACATATACACACTCGCACACACACACACACATAAATGGTCATGCATTTGCACTGCTAAGGGAAATGCAAAGTGATTTGAAAGAGCGCCCTCTAAACTGTGTGACATATCAATGCTTGTGGAATTGACTAGAATGCCGAATGACGATTAACTAACTACTCTAAATCTAAACTGAACTGAGAACGACTGACGCATTTCTGTGGATGACCGAATGGTCTAAAAAATAACCAGAGAAGAGCGCAAAGTAGAAGGGAGTGAAGCGAGGGTGGCAAGCATTCATGCGTATTGAATTCGCTTCACTTGCTTTTTGCAAAATT